>JAHLSL010000040.1:560935-635236 GCA_025920805.1 Petroica traversi
TGTGAGGGGAATGGGGTCGGTGTGAGGGGAAGGGAGCGGGAATGGGGCCGGTGTGAGGGGAATGGGGTCGGTGTGAGGGGAATGGGGTCGGTGTGAGGGGAAGGGAGCGGGAATGGGGTCGGTGTGAGGCGAAGGGAGCGGGAATGGGGTCGGCGTGAGGGGAAGGGCCCCGTGTGAGGGGAAGGGCCCCGTGTGAGGGGAAGGGCCCCGTGTGAGGGGAAGGGCCCGGGAACCTGCAGGAATCTCCAGGAATCTCCCCTTCGGAACTCACAGCAGGTGCTGCCCCGGTACCGCGGGAAGGGCACCCTCCGCCGGCCGGGGGGCAGCAGGAGCTGTGCGAGGCGCAGAAAGAAGGGGAGGGGGAATCCCGTTCTCTGGGGTCCCCAGCACGGCAGGGACAGCGACCTGTTGGAGCGAGGCCAGAGGGAGGCAGCGAGTTAATCAGAGGGATGGAGCACCACAAGAGGTTGAGAAGATTGGGATTGTTCAGCCTGCAAAAGGGGTGGCCTAATTGCAGCCTTGAGGTGTCTGAGGGAGCCTGCGAGGAAAATGGAGAGGGACTTTGTACAAGAGCATGGAGTGACAGCACAAGGGGGAATGGATTCAGACTGAAAGAGGGCAGGTTTAGATTAAACATTGCGAAGAAATTCTTTACTGTGAGGGTAGTGAGGCACTTCCCAGAGAAGTTGTGGATGCCCCATCCCTGGAAATGTTTGAGGCCAGCTCTGAGCAACCTGGTCTAGTGGGAGATGTCCCTACCCATGGCAGGGGTGTGGATGATCTTTAAAGACTTGAAGATCCAAACAATTCTGTGATTCTGCCATTTTACCACGCTGTGACTCCTCTGCAGGAGCAGGGCAGCACAGCACGGCTGCTCCTGGCCCAAAGGGAGATTGATCTCCCACTTGGGGCCCTCTCCATCCTCCCTCCACACCCAGAACTGGGCTGTGATGCCCTTCAGGACTTGCGGTCACAATATATCAAGGAATGGGGCCAAAAGGGAAGCAAAAGTGCAGACAGGGAATTTCCTGATGGCTATCGGTGTGAGATCCAATCCTTCATGTCACAGTCACGTTCCCACTTGACCTTCGTGGCAGCCAAATCTTTTTCTTATTTCCTCTTAAAAACACACCTTGAGGAAATGGCCTCAAGTGGCACCAGGGGAGATTTAGATTAGACATTGGGGGAAAAAAAATCACAGAAAATATTGTGAAACATTGGAACAGACTGAGCAGGGAAGTGCTGGAGTCACCATCCCTGGAAGTGTTCAAAAAAATCAGGATATGGAACTTGAGGACCTGGTTTGATGGTAGTGCTGGGTTGGGAGTTGGACTCGATGATACTGGAGGCTTTTTCCAACTTTAATGATTCTAATTCTATGATTTTAACCATTGCCACTCAAAATTCTCTCTGTATTTGGAATAATAAAGAGGAAGAGAAGCACTAAGTTGTGAATTCAGCAAAGCACAGAGCCCGTGCTGACTGAAAATCAGGAACCTTTATTCATTACAACTCATTTCACTAAGAAAACAAATCTGTGTTTGGTTGTGCCGAGTCACCGGATTAGTGCCACAGTCTCTGATTGTTTGGCTTTCTGTCTTGCTCTCAAACTTCTTGGTTTGAAATTTATCTTCTTGTCTGCAGCATTGCAAAGAGAAGAAAACATTCAGCTTTCACGGAGAAATGAACTGAGGGAGCAGGTTATTGTATCTGATCTGAGGCCTTTTATTTCACAGCTTCTGGTACCGCTGCCAATTAATGCAGAGCTGAGATCAGGCCTTGCCTGTTCTTTCTTTCTGTATCTGCTGCTTAGAAACTGTTCTTTCCTAAAGTGATGAGATTCCTGAGTTTGGAGGGATTTGTAGTTGTTTTGTTCTATGTTGGTAGGTTGTGGGGCAAGGTTAGCTGTTGGTTGCCTTTTAGTGACCAAGGTTAACAGGAAATCCTTTAAAAATAAGTCACACAAAGCCAAATTCTGCTCTTGTTTGTATCTTGGCAACTCAGCTTCCACACAAGGGTAAAAAACAAGGCAGAGTTTGGTCATAGGTCTTAAACTTTCTTTTCTGCATGTGTTTGGAAATAGGCTTGCAACATGCCTCTGCTTAGCTGTAAATTACTGATCCCTGGGCCTTGGCAGAAACTCACAGAGAACAGGATAATTCCTACAGGAAAAACCCAGCCCCACACCCACCTCTCAGCCCCAGGACTGCTCCTTGGGGCAAGACAAAAAGTGTGAAAAGAAAATGGGAATTTTATTTTGTGATGTTGCTCCTTAGATAGCCACTGATGTGCATGGGTGAGGAGAGGGTCCATGGCCCTCCACAGGGACAAAGGCAGTTTCTCAGCTGTACTTATTCTTCCACATATTAAAGTGAACAGGGCTATTTTATGTTCAGTTTGTAGACAGAACCAAAATCAAGCTTTTTAAGTAAAGCAGGAAGGTGCAGCATATTGAATTAAATCATGGGGTTTGGCCAAGAGGATATTTAGAAGTCACACAGAAGGTGCTACAGGGCATATTTATGACAAATAGGCTTATCTGGCAGCCAGCCACCCGTTTTCTTTTCTCTCCAGAGGTTTTCATAAACAAGAGCTCTGAAGCTGGAAGCATTCCCACATCGTTCTGATTTCTGCATTTCTTTTGAGTTTGTCTTTAATGAGTTCAGGTGATGATGTTCACTGGCAATTCATGGATTCCTTTACGGGCTTGTCTACGACTCTTCTGTGAACTGACATGTATGTATTGAAAGACTTACCTGAGCATTTTTTATATAGCTTTTCAGCCTTGGAAACCAATAAATGGCTGGTTTGCTTTCGCTGCACCAAGCCGGATCTAGCAAGGCGGAGGCCAACAGTCTTTGTTTTTTTTCAAAATGTTCTGTCAGTAGCTCTGTAATCACCATTTCTATTCAGTGCTGCTTCATCCCAGATCAGCAAGCTTTAAAACACACAGGTTTTTGTTGACAGAATGTTAAAATGCAGTCCTCTGCACTTTCAGATGGATTTAAAGGCACACTTGATGCTGAAGTTAAAATATGGAAAGACCTAAGTGCTATATTTCCACGGTTTTATCTGTTGACAAGCATACTCTCTTTTTTCTTTTTTTCTTTTTTTTTATTTGTAATGCTTTTTCCAAACCAGTTACACAACACGATTCTGGCCTCAAGCAGCTTTTGTAGCTACCAAAACATCAGTTCATAGAATCACAGAATCATAGGGTGGTTTGGGTTGGAAGGGACCTTGAAGATCATCCAGTTCCAACCCCCTGCCATGGGCAGGTTCACTTTCCATCAGACCGGGCTGCTCAGAGCTCCATCCAGCCTGGCTTGGACCCTTGAGCAGCACCAGCCTCTGCTGGCACGTGGGAGGTGGTGTGGCCTTTGGGACAGCCTCAGCCAGCGGCACCAGAGCACCCGTGAGGCAGAAGTGCCCACATTGTCCTTCCAGCAGGCAGGGGCTGCACTGAGCTTTCAGCTTGGGGTATCCCATGGGAGAGAGAGTTGGGGCTGGAAGGCATCGCCTGGCCCGACCTTCAGCTCAGTACAGTCACTTTGGGGTGCTCACTGCTTTTCCCAGCCAGGCTGCATTCCCCTGGATGAAGATCCCACCATGGCTCTGGGCAGCTGCTTTAGTGCTGAACCGCTCTCTGTTTGAACAATTTCCTTGTCAGAGCTTTTCTGAGTTAAAATTTTCCTTTGCTGCTTGTTGTGATTGTTGCCTCTGGTCTTTTGCTGCGCACCTCTGTCGAGAGTCTGCCTCCATCTTCCCTGGAATTCCTCCCCGTTAGGAACCTGAGCACTTAGGGCTCCCAGTGCCCTTGGCCCCCTCCTCTCCAGGCTGAGCAAACCTCCTGTGTCTCTGTACATCAGCTGCTGAGAGGAAAGCTTGAATTGATGACAGATACCCAAGTCTTGCCTCTTCTACTGAAAGAGGTTGGTGCCAAGCTGGTGGCAAGGAAAGGATTGTGTGCCAGGCTATGTCTTGGCCAGCCAACACACATCCCCTTGCCGTGGTTGCTGCTCAGCTGTGCAAGCACATTTGGTGTTGGCAAAAAGCCTTTCCTGAGCCGTGTTAAAAGGTGCAGCACACACAGAGCCCAAGGAATGGCAATGTCTTTCTGCTGGGGGAAAAATTGTCCCGATTCTTCGGCAAGGCCCCTGATTTTGGTACGTTTATCCAGCCCTGGCCCTCAGGAAATCTGGCACCATATACTCTTTTATCAAAGCTGCCTTGGGCTTACAGGAAGGCTTTAGTGTAGTACTCATGGATGTTCCTGTCTTTGCTAAACAAAACTAAGCCTAGGCTAGGATTACTTTCGGTTGTCAGCCTGAAAAGCCATTTTCTATACAAAACAGCAAACTGCCACTTTTTTTTCAGCATTGTGTGACACAGCCGCTCTTTAGATGTAAAACTGCACAGTCAGGGAGTTACTGAGCAGCAGCAGAGATGGGACTTCCCCCCTCAGTAAGTAGATTTGATGTCCAGAGAGACCTAGAGAGCAGAGATCCCCCAAATCTCTCCTCTCCTGCAGGAGGAGGAATCTGCACCTCACTATTTCAGCACTGGGAGATGGTGGGTGTCAGTCTCTGTTGCACTGAGTGGTTTAAAACAGAAGCCCAGCAATGTTCTGTGTGATTTAACCCTCTCCCACACGCCTTGCCAGGACCTTAGAACTGTCAGAGCTCCACCAACCTGAACCAAGTGCTCCAGGAACTGCCTTATTTAAGCTCAAATGCTGCCCCAGAGTGGGTGCTGGGGATGGAGAAGAGGGGTCCATGTCACCACACTGTCACCACAGCTTCACACATGGCCTTGGCTAAGGTGGGAGAGATGGGTGAGGGAATCAAAGTCTTTTTTACCCATGGCAAATCCACATCCATGTTAATGTTGTCAGTGCAGTGCAGTGTTCACATTTCCAAACTACTGCCCTTCTGGTCGAGGAGTCATATATTACCCAAGTTAGCAGTTCTGCCAAGAAATAACAAGGATACCATGCATTTCAGCAGTGCTTTTCATCAGATCATTCCTACTTACTTTACAAACAGAATTAAGGAAGCCTCACAACATCCCTGTGAGGTAGGTGGAAATTCTTACACCCATTTTACAGGTGGAGAAAACAGGCACTGAGAGGTAAAGTGATTATCACAGCAAGTCAGAAGCAGAGCTGGAAATAAATCTAAGATTATTATCCTAGGTCCACTGCTCTAGACACTAGAGAACACCAACCCCCACATGCTATTGTAAGCTAAGAGACTACCTTGCTCTTCTACGTTCACCTCCTTTGGTGATTTTGACACTTGCATCCTATGCTCCTTGCAGAGAGCCACGTGATCAGTTAGTAATTTATTTGCACAGGGAGCCAAGGGAGTAAACACACCTTTAAATGATCCAGGCATGGCTCTGATTGTCCAGTGATTTCCCCCTTCCCAAGGAAATAATTTTCCCTGTTCATCATATGTATCTCTATGTTTGGCTAAGTTATTTTTAGAGTAGAATCATACACTGAATCCACAGCTCTGAGGCTGTTTGCAACTTTGCTAGCAATTTCTTCAATAAACTATTAAGTTTGTCTCATTGAGAGGGAATAAAACACATTTATGTGCTATCACATCCAGAAATAGAAAAAATCCTTTGCTCATCTGTAGGGCCTTCCATCCAAGGACCTCCCTTTCCATAACTAGCACAACGTGTCAGGCCTCACATCATCATTGTAAGGTAGAAAATGATTCCCAATTGCACAAGAAGGAAGAGTGACTTGCTGACAGTCCCACAGTGATTTCCTTGCAGAGAAGAGGCCGAGTGCCAGAAGCCCAGACTGTTCCCTGCCCCTTTGCAGAGCAGCACTGTCCTGATGCCATGGCCTGTGCTGGGTGGCTACAGATTCACTGCCAGCCAGGCAGAGTACTTGAAAACCGGCTTTTAAAAAAATAATAATAAATCAGGAAGCAGTTGAGTGGATGCAGGAGGAAAATGCCAGTTTCTCCTTGTGCTGTTGGGACCCGGAGGAAGAAAGGAGGATTCCCGTGGCAGCTGTGAGAGAACTACAGTGTCCATGGAGTACACTGCACATGGTGCATTTTACTGAGGCTCCCCAGTGGGAAAGGACATAATTAACATGTGGTGATTAAAGAGTGCCCCGCCTGACAGCCATGTAGTGAGCCATGTACTCCTGATGAACAAGCACTCATCTCTAAGTAGCCCTGTAGTCTAATGAATGTATGAAAGTCAGAGATCAGGAGTGGAATTGTCAAGGCATCAGAAGTCAACAGGGGTGATTCAACCAGTCCAGTACCTTGGTATCTGGAAGGCTCAGATGCTCTGATGCTGATACCTCACACTAAACTGTAATGAGGTTGTAGTTTTTACCTGCAGGAAAGTTATGTTTCCAACCCCCTTCAACAAGTGGGCTTGTTGATGCTTCCAATCATTTACACTCTCTTATCTCCTTCTGTGGAGAAAATAAAATAGATCCCATCTAGTGTAAGTGTGGTGATTGTGTTGTTCATCTAAATCTCAGCCCTTTCTTTAGTTCTAGCATCTTGAACTGGGCACAGTGGACTCTTCCTGCTGAAAAACATTCTCCTTCCTCAGTTGTGGTGGCTGTTCTCCTGTTTCTGTGTTAAGAGAGTGGATCGATGGTAGCATCCAGGCTCTCTTTCTCCATGTGTTGCTTTGTCATATTCCTTCCCAAAACTGAGGAGGGACTTTCCAGTCTTCCTTTGCAAGGAAGGACACCCAGCAGCTTTTGTCTAAAGGTTTTGACCTGAGGCTGAAAACCTTGGGAAAACACACAGGCCCAAGAAGAGCAAAAGGATGAATAGTGTTTAAAAAAAAAAAAAAAAGAAAAAAAAGAAAAAGAAAGAAAGAGGGGGGGAAAAAGTGACACCTCTGTGGTGCTGAAGAATCCCAATGCACCCTGCAAACTTTCTACATATGTACAGCTTAACACCACTCGGCAGTGAAGTCCGGCCACCTTCGCGGCTGCGTGGCCAGGCCAGGGAACTGCACCGAAGGGGTGGGATCAGGACTGACTGTGCTGGGGCTGGGACAGGGCCAAACCCACCCAGAGCTCTCGCAGACACCCATTGCCTTCCCTGGGCTTTGAGTCAGACCTGCCACAATGGGAGGCCGCGGGGGGTCTTTTCTAGCTGATGGCAGGATGAGTTTTATGCATTGTGCCAAAGACCTTTTTTTCCCTGACCTGGATTAGAGCCTGCCCTGGGAACAATGGGATGGGCTGCAGCCCAGCAGAAAGAATTTGCTGAGATGGCAGGGTCTGAGGTTTGCAGAGCAGAGCAGAGCAGAGTGCATACCTGCACTTTTTTGGCATGAGGCTCAGTTTTGGGGGGACATAGCTGTTAACCTGAAGCGTTTGAACGCAATGCTGCACTGTCCCAGCCAAGAGTTGCTGCTGTAGTCCTAAAATTAGAAATCTATATTAGACATCTAAACATTTGCAAGCACATCATTTTCTGCCTTCTGTAAAAAAAGATTTTTCTGAGTCTCTGAGAGTTCTGTACAGACCTGTTGGCACAAAAGGTCTAAATCATCTTTTGAAAGGCCTTGTCTTACTTGAGCAAAACTTTGGCATTCAATGGAAAAGTAGCCCACTGAATGGCTCCCGTCTGTCAAATTAAAAACAAAGGCTGTCAAAAGACTTCTACCGTGTCAGTCTTTTCAAACTTGACCAACCAGTTTTCTATTTAGAGGTTTAAAAAGTCACATAGTTACCCAGACCCCTGGTTTAAGTTCACAGGTGCCTTCAGGACTCTGTACCTGAGATTTGCTGAGTGCCTGGGAGCCTGAAAGCTCCAGGAACTGAACACTTGTCAGGACCATACCATGAAGGCTTATATTTGGTTTCATGCTCTGGGGGCTGTAGCTGTCCCCTCCTTTCTCAGAAGATTTTTCCCTCTTGCTTGGCTAAATCTAGTTTCAGATCTTTAAGTCACAAGGCTACAAGTTAAAAATATCACTTGAACTTACTCTTTCCAGTATTCTGAACTAGTCTCGGGGCTGGATGACCCTCTTGGGAACAAATAACCCATCTCAGGGCATCTGCTAAGTCCTAGTAGAGAGCTACTGTTAACCTTGCCCTCTGTCAAAGTCACTTGATGAGTAGAAATATTTTTGACCAGGGAAAATATTTTTACCTAACACAGAGAAATTTGGAACATTTTTGCCTTTATTTTCTGAATAAAGAAGGGAAGTTGAGCTTAGTATTTTAGTGTGTTGATGCTAAGCATAGAATTCACTTTGTGAATTAAGTAACTGCAATTCCATGCCAACAGCAAAGGGGAGATCCGTTCAGTGAGCCATGGGAGGAAACAGAAAGAGAAAGACTAGATGCAGCTGTTGATCAGTCTTTTCCCTCACTGGCTGAAAGACAGATCCTCCCCACATTCCTAGAGAAATGTGGAACACAAGGCTTTCGGTAGATATGATCACAGTGGCAACATTTGGGTATCACTGCCGTGTTAGGTTATAAAATACATCAGTTATGTGTACAGTGTGGATATTACTGTAAGGAGTGAGCTGGCGTGTGGAAACAGGGAAATA
Organism: Petroica traversi; assembly: GCA_025920805.1. Classification (NCBI taxonomy): domain Eukaryota; kingdom Metazoa; phylum Chordata; class Aves; order Passeriformes; family Petroicidae; genus Petroica; species Petroica traversi. The sequence goes on from JAHLSL010000040.1 coordinate 569,495, forward strand.
CAGGGACATATGGGGCAAATAAGGCACAGTTACCATGGTAGTACCTTTCCAGTTGAGAATCATAAAAGGAAATTATATTCAAGTGGCCATTTTAGCACTTTGCTTAAAAATATCTTTTGATTCTTTCTCTATCTCTCCTTTTCTCTTCAACCTTTTCCTTTTCATGTGCTCCCCGCATCCTGCACCTTCATACAGTCAAATCATCTGACCTGGCCCGGCTGCTGGCTTTACTTAGCCTGCTCAGGGGTCTCATATCAGTGGCAAGGTCAGCATGTGCTGAAGGCCCTTCCACTTCATCTCTCACCACCTCCTCTTCTGCTTTCTTCACCCCTGGCTCTTCCTGAGGCCCTGTCTGCTCCTCCTCTTGTTCCTCCTCCTCCTCTACTCGTACCTTCTCCTCTTCTGGTTCCTTGGCTTGCGCGTACGACGGCAACCTCTCGTCGAATGCCCTGGAGAGATCTTCCAAGGGTCCCATCCCGATCTTCTCCTCAAACTCATTGTAGGCTGATGGGAGGGGGCTGGGCTCAACCCCTACTTCTGTGAGAGGGAAATAGTGGGACACTGGCTTCTCTTCTTCCAGCAGCTTGTAGCCTTTGGCCTTTGGGATGGAGGGGACTGTGATGGCGTGGAGGGGCTTCTCCGGGACCTCTCCAAGCTGCTCCTCTGCTGGTGTTCTCAGAGCCCTCCGGATTCTCTTCATGATCAAGTGACTGATCTCCACCAGGTTGAGGAAGAGGGACACAGAAGCCACCACCAGCATGAACATAATGAAGATGGTCTTCTCCGTGGGCCTGGAGACAAAACAGTCCACAAGATTGGGACAGGGCCACCGCCCACAGCGGTAAAGGGGGAGAATTCGGAAGCCATACAGGAAGTACTGACCTACTATGAATCCCACCTCAAAGAGGGTTTTGAAAATGATGTGGAAGATGTAGGTTCTCAGGAGAGTACCTTCCAGGCGAAACTTCTTGGTTCCATCAGGGTTGTTGCCTTTGTTTTGGTTTGGAGCCAGGGGCAGCTTCTCTTCATCCACCTCAGCTTGCTGGCGCCTCTCAGCTTCCTCCCTCTCTTTCCTCTTCTCCTCCATGCGGACGTGGTGCACGGCATGCCCGAAGTACATTAGGGAAGGCGTGGACACAAAGATGATCTGCAGGACCCAGAGCCGGATGTGGGAGATGGGGAAGGCCTCATCGTAGCAGACGTTCTCACAACCAGGTTGCTGGGTGTTGCACACAAAGTCTGACTGCTCGTCCCCCCACACGAGCTCGGCAGCTGTGCCCAGGATCAGGATGCGGAAAATGAAGAGCACTGTGAGCCAAACTCTCCCGATGACAGTGGATTGCTCGTTCACCTGCTCTAAAATGTTCCCCAAGAAACTCCAGTCACCCATTTCTTACTGTCTAAGGGAAGAAAAAACAAAGAGAAAGACCACAAATTACGCTAAATCTTAAGGATTTCAGGTTTTCCTGCTGATGTCTTTTGCTGCTTTCAATCAGTATTTCCCTAATATGCTTTGAGAACAGAAAGGCAGTTGCTTGCTTGCTGATTTGCCTGTTCACTGTGATTTATTAGCAGGAGAAGGGCTGGGAAGCCAGAGCGAGCTGCCTGCTAAATTCTTTCTTCCATGGCTCTAAATGGGCAATTACTTTTCAGCCAGGGAGGGTATTTATCTCCTTTTGCAGGTGAGAGTCTTCTGTGGTGCCTAGTAGGCCCAGTTCTGTGAGGCTGCTTAGATTTCATACACGTACAAACACTCAGCAGCAATACAGAGGAACAGATTTATCAGCAGGCAGCTGCAGTTGTTAGAAGAGAGGGTGAAGCTTTCAAGCACACAAGCTCTTCTGCACCAGAACCCCTCACAGGTCAAACAGATCTCGAATCTGCGCCCATCTTGCATCTAAACAAACCTGAATTCTCTCTAGGTTGCAAATGTCAATTCTACTTCAGCAATCACTCTGTTAGGTAAGAACAGCAATTGCAGCACCATTACTATGTTAGTAATGCTGTGTAAGCTTAATAACTACTGTACAGATTAGTTTTGCTATGTAGAATGTGTTATATGCAATATAATTATTTGGTGCTATTGGGGCTATTTTTGCATCCCCTTCTGAAGTCAGTTGCCACACTGACAGTGGGGAAAATGCCAAGGTCTCTAACGGGACCTGAAATATTATTTGCTATCTCTAAAATGTCAGTGCCACTACTTCAGGCTAGCACAGAGCTGGAGGCCAGCTGCAGATATACTACTGGAAAGCTAAGAAAGCAGTTCATTTTCAAGTAATACAAGGCAAGTACTACATCTGTCATTACTTTTGCATGTAAGAAATTATTCCTAGGTCAAGGCTTCATTCTGCATATCCTGAACTTCCCACTACATAATTTCAGGCAAGGGAAGATCTATGAATGAGGGAAATAGAGATGAAAGTTGTTTTGTATGGGTTGATTTAACACATCACAGCAGTCTGAAGTCTCTGAGGAATGCAGAATATTACAGTGGCCCAGAAAGACTGACTTGTAGAGCATGACAAATGAAACAGGGAGCATTATTCATAAAATAGCTGTTCACAGGGATCTAGAAGTTCATCTCTTAGATACTGCCTCCATCTATAGTTCCCTAAATGCAAACACGTACACAAGCACTGGGGAAAGGAAGGTACAGTCAACAGCATGGAAATCTGAGTATCTAAATTTCCCTCCTCCTTCAGATACCATTGGGATATATTTGTAATGCCATATGTTATGACACACCAACGCATCCCAGTCTGTTTCAACTATGCTGTGTACGTAGTCACACACAGACAAACACGCAAAATATTGAGAATTCTATGGCTCGGGGGAATTTCACAAATTTTCAATTAAAAAAAAAAATGCTTACAATGGGATTTTGCTACGGCAAGATGGACTCGTATTCCTTGCCTTCAAACCTCACAACATTTTTACCCCAGACACCCATGTTAGGAAATGAAGAAGAGAACACAGTTCCTTCAGCTTGCACAAACACCTCGCGTACACAAGCGGCAAACATATAATTTAATCCCCAAGGAAAATTGCTACTTTCTCAGTCATTAAAGTCGTGTAAAGAAGTGTGTTAATGTCAGCGCTTACATTAACAAGTCTAGCAGAAGATTATGCTGTTTACATACATTATCTAAACTGATTTAAACATCCTCTTTCCACAAATTCACGGAGCAAAGTACGCCCGACAGTTACCAATCAGTTACCAATCGTGTGCAACTCTGTAAAAAACCTGACTACACACAGCACAAGCTTCATTGCCCCCCAGGCACCCCAGTTAACTCCATCCCTTTCTTTCCTGTGAGTCACACTGATATCTACGCCACCATTTGAGCATTTCCACCGCAGCAGCAGGAGCAACATTCCAGGTGTGATAAACCTGATCACACGCAAAACTCACTGCACGAGGGAAGGGAAAATGTTTCCTAACTCCATCACACATCTTTGCTACGTTTGCTAAGCCCTCCCTGAGATCACTTCCAACTGGCCACGTTCTCCACAGCCCTGCCATGCCCATCCCCTCTGTTTTCTGCGAGAGAAGTGGTTCGAGGTTGCTCAGTTGGTTCAACTGCAAGCAACAATATTGGGTGGACGGATGACGAGTGGCACCACCAGTTCGAACGTCTGGGATTCCACCTGCACGCAGTCAGCCCCTCCAGCCTCAGGAAAAAAGGGGGGAGCGAGGTATTTAGGCTTCTCCTCATGAGGAAAGAGCAGGACTCCGCCTGAGCCCGCTCAGAGTCACCAGATTGGTGTTGTGCTGGCTGCAGACCCCCACCCTGCGCTCCCAGACCTGCGCACGCTACCGGCCAAAGAGGCTGAACAGGTTAAGGATGGTGAGCAAGCAACTTGCCGCTGTGAGAGGCTCCACCGAAGAAATGTGTCCCCCTCCTCTCTTGGCACTCTGCAGGGAAGAGTGAACTTTTGTCTCTCTTCTTCCCTACCCTAAAAGCCCCAATCTTGTCGCACGACTGAGCAGATATGACTGAATTGGCTCTGATGGTGGGTTTTAGTTGCCCTGCAATATTTAAGCTCCAAGCCAGACGGCTTTATGAAGTGAGTGACAGTCAGTGACGTGGGGAACAATAGGGAGAAAAAAATAGAGAGAGAGGCAGAGACACAGAGAGGAGAGTCCACTGAACATGAAAAAGCAGAGGGGGGAGAGGAACAGGCGACAGGCAGTGAAAACCTAATACATGCATAAATGGGAGTTTGCTCAGTTAAGCAGGGACCAAAGCATCTCTGCAATTCCACTGTGGTTCAGCACAGCTCTGCATGTGCCCACACTCCCTGGTCTGTAGGTGTTGTGGTGTTCCAGGTGAAAAGGGAACCCCAACATCTCTGATAGTGGCAGCATTAATTGAATTAATTTGTTACCCTACACCCAGCTCTGACAGACAAGTTGCATTAATGATTTTCAGGCAGGCACTGAATTACTGGGCTTGTATTTGGTGTTGTCAGATACTTTGGTCTTCTCTTTAACATCTTTTACCTGTTAAAAGCAGCAGAATGGGAAAACAAGAGTATCAGTCAATATTAATCAAAGCTGAGAAAGACCAATTTTACAACCTCACCTTTCAGTGTCTTAGCTCTGCTTAGTTTTTCCTCCAAATGCATCTTGCATGTGCACATGCATCAAAAATGTCTAAACCAAACTGTTTTGTTAAGGAGCATAGCTGAATTCCAGCAGCCCAGCACACAGGAATGTTACCCCAGGCACACTCGCCTACCCCCAGCCACCTGCAAAAATGCTGGAGAGGCCACAGGGAGAGGAATCACAGGCTCAGTAACACATCCACAAGTACAACTAAATGCCCTGAGAGTTCTAATTAAAAGTCAAAGGCTATAACCTTACTCTGAGGTATGGTTTTTGTAGTCTTTCTGGAGGCATTGCTCAGAACGTGCTCTTGGTGCTCAGCTCTGAAGAAAAAGAGGATTTCTGGAAGCAAGATTTGCTAAGCAATGATACAGATGCCAGGCTCATAAAGTGATGAAGCAGCAAGTAGCTCTCCTCTCTCTTTATGCAAACTCAACACCAAATTTAATTTCCCAGCATGGCATTGGGAGACAGAGTGTCTCCAGGAAAGCTGTGGTTTGATGAGATATTAAAACACAAGGGCCACAAAATTTTGTACCTTCAAGTCAATGGTGTCAGGCCACTCTTCAGTGTTTCTGGACATTTATGTCCATGTAAGTTCAGAGCCTCATCTCAGCAGTTGTCTTCCCAAACAGCTTTTAGGCTGATTTGCAGAGGCCCAAGGTCCAAAGCACAGCTGGAGGCAGAGATGATGCTTTTCAAAGTGGGTTTCAAAAGAGCTAAAGGGCAAGTAAGAGGTGGAAAAGAATCATATTTTTCAAGAGGAACTGGTCTGAAGACACAAGTGAAAAGTTGCCCTCAATGCATGTAGTTGGGCTGAAAGTCATATTCTGAACACCTTAAGAAATCACTCTCTTAAATAGGGAAGCAGCAGCAGAACATTTTTCAGCCAATGCTACACAAAGTATGGGAACAGCCTTCCTGGAGAGAGGACACTCAGTGGAGAATTCACAAGTCCCAGAACATGAAGTGAATAAGAAAAGACATGGTTGCATCAATGACAGGAGTAAGGACTGTAAGGAGGAGGAAGGAACACCTTTGTTGTTTTGTTTTGCTATATTCTACTGAGATAAATTAGTATCAATACATGAGTGAGTGGTCACCACTGCCACCCTCAGCCCCTCTCTGGGAAGCAGCAAGGGAGGGATTGATGGTGCCCCCAGCACTTTCAGAGAGTGCCTGGAGGCTGGAGCATCACAGAGGGCAGGTGGTTCAGATGTTAAACTGCCATTCCTTTTCAGACCAAAATCATCTTTTTGGAAAACTCAGCTCTAGCTGAATATGCACAACCCTTTCTAGGCCTTTCCCCTGTAATATAATGAGCCAAACCCCAAATCTGCTGTGTAACTATGTGGGTGTAGTCCATTTCTAAATTACATCCAGCTACTGTCAGAGGCCTTTCTCAGTAACCTCCTACCTGCCTTTTGCAAACACTATCCAAATATCAAACATTGTCTGACAAGCTGCAGACCAGCTGGCCATGTGCAGCTGATGCAGAAATGATGCTCAAGTCTGATTATTGGGTCTGTGTTACCTTCATCCAAATGATCAGGCTGACTTTATCTGGTGTCACAGGGCACAGACTTCAGCATGGGGCACACCTGGTTTGCAGGACATTTCTGGTTTGTGGAAAAACACACATTTCCTTCATCTGGAGGTCTTTTACAAAGGTACCATTGTGCTCTGGTCAGGTTCTCCAGCTCACTGGGGCCTCCTCCCTCTGAAGAAAAGGGTCTCAGTGAAGATGAAGCTGGGTAGTGAGGAATTCTCTTGTACTGGGGCTTTGCAGGGAAGCAGTTTGAGATGGGCATGAAGAGGAGAAGGCAGAGCATGAGAAGAGCAAGAAGGAGACTGGATTCTCTTAGGCACCAGGGTAATGCTGGAAGTCAGGGCTCCCTTTGGAGCAGGAAAGCAGGGGCTGTGAAAGAAAGGAGTAGAGAGAGCAAAAGCAAAGGTGGAGAAGACAGGACCTCCCATGCAGCAATCACTGAGTCTGCAAAAGGACTGCAGCACTGACAGTGCCAGACTGAGAAGGGCAAACACTTCCAACCTGTGTACCTGGCTCAGTATTTATGTCTCATTAGGCAGCCTGAAGATGTGCTGAGTACTTCCATCCCCAAAAAACAGTGCTGAAAAGAGTAGCAGCTAGTGAAAGTAGCACTGTTAACTCACTGTGGCTTTTCCTTGCCTTTGGGATTCTTCTTGCCTTCAAAGAATCATGGGCATCTCCTGCACTTTTAATATACTGTTTTCTTTGGAAAGGAGTTTGCTTCACTGCTGACTTCCCAGCCTTCAGCTGCTTTGAGGCTGGTGACTGAGCTCCTGTGCCTGGCACCACCGAGTCTGTGAAGTCTCCACTGCAACTCAGCCTTTTGCTCAGAGACTACGAGGTCACTTGGGGAATGTGGGATTTTTCATTCCAAACGGATTTCCAACACAGACATGATGTCAGGACAAGGCAGGGCCATGCTATTGAACAGCTCTGTTCATGCATGATAGCAGATTGTGCAATTATATAGCGCACAACCCTGGATAACGATACCCCTCCCTCAAACAAAGTTATCTTCTGGGGATCTGCTTAGCTAGAAAGTGGCACACGCTTCCTGTTCTTCTGCTGAGCACACAGAGCTCTCAGCCGTGGCTGAGGCTGAACACTGGGCACATTCAGCCTCCCTGCAAGAAGCTGGGGCCTTCACCCAGCTCTGACACACTCACCCAGCTCTCTAGCAACGCGTGTCCCCGTCCATCCAGAGCCAAACTGATGTGTCTCTCCATCACCGGGATCAGTCTCCCGGATTTCATCATCCCTCTGCCACCTGCTGGTCTCAGAAACCACATCAGTGCAGCCAGCCCTGGACAGATCTTTAAGCAGACCTTCCCACGTCCCTGCAAAGCCTGGCAAATGTCACTGCCCGCATTTTTAGGGCCAGGCACTCAGATTTTTCCAGGGCTCTCTCCAGGCACTGGTGGATATAAATTGCTGCGAATATATTTTTCTAGGGAGCTGCAAGCAACCCATAAAGAAAAGAGAGGGAGGAAGATACAAAGGATCAAGGATGAAGAAAATTGAGGAAGTATGTAACAGGAGGGCAGGAACACAGAGGAGGTGAAGATAAGGCTGGGTTGTGCTGAGCCTCAAGTGGAGGATGAATTCTTAAGGGAAACATGTTTTTAATTTAAGGGATGGAACCAAACTAGACAATTAATAAAGATAAGCAGGCCAAAAGTGGAATGTCTTTCAATATCTGTTAAATGCAGTTCTTCTCTGAAAATTACTGTTCTAGGAGGCCTGGGGAATTACAGGCCAGTCAGCCTGACTGTGATACCTCGAGAGATACTGGAACCAATTATGAAACAATCCATTTATAAGCAGCTGAAGGACAATAAGCTGATAAGAAACAATCAGCAGGGAATTTTGAAGAACAAATCATGTCAAACCAAGCTAATTTCCTTCTTTGACTAACAGGCCTGGTAGATGAGGAGGAAATGGTAGGTGTAAAATACGTTGACTTCAGTGAACATGTGGAAAATATTGAGATTACAGGCTCCCAGGGCAGCAAGCAAAGTCACCATGCAGAGGTTCACAGGTTGAAGTACCATAATCAAGGGTAATTATCAGAGCTTCACTTTCCCAGCTGGGAGAATCGTGTCCCTGAAGTTCTGCCTCCAGGGCTGTTCAGTATTTCCTTGAGCATCTTGGACAACAAAGGACAAAACAAAGGGGAGGACAGCTGGCTTGGGGGTCAGAAGTCCCTCCTGAAGGCAGGGGGCTGCAGTGATTGGAATTTGAGGGGAATGTGAGACCCTGGAGAGGTGACTGCACCAAGATCCAGCTCAGGAAAGGCGGCTGCACAGACACCAAGCGTGCTGCTCCAAATTAAATTGTGACCAGTCCAGCAGAGAGAGCTGGGGTGGGACCCAGTGGGTGTCTGTTAAGTGAGATCCCCACAGAAGAAGACAAACCTCATTCTGAGGTGCTCTAATGCAGATTTTGTGTGTAAGGCAACAGAAGCAATTATTTTGTGCATTTACTCGATACTGCTGAGCTCCCAGCAGGAACAATGTGTCCACTCCCAGGCACTGCATTTTACAGGAGATGTAGACAAGTTGGAGAGAGTCCAAAAAAGAACAGCAAAATGATAAGAGAGGTGAAAAAAAAAACCCTATTACTTATAAGGAATAGATAAAATAATTGAGTTTGTTTTCTCTAGAAAAAGAACAACAGGAGGGGAGGCATGATAACAGTCTTCCAGCACATAAACATTTGTTATAATGGGTGGAGAGACTAAACAGTTGTCCCCTACATTCGCCAAAAGTAGAAGAGGAAATAATCAGCTTAATTTGCAATAAAAATGATATAGCTAAACATTAGAAAAACACTTTGCAATGGCAAGAATAGCAAGGCATGGCAGCACACTGCTCGGGGAGGCTGTAGAATCACGGGAGGTTTTTATGAAGAGGTAAACAAACATCTGTTAAGGATGATCTTACCTCAGAAGCAGAAAAACAAGCAGGGGGAGAGGGAGGCTTTCTGAGGTCTTTGGCTCTATGGGTTTGTGTAGGGCCAAAGGCCTGAAGGAATCTCAGAAAAACATTTTCAGTTGGAAAAAAAAAAAAATTATCTTGCCACCAGTTCTGAAAACCCAGCCTGGACACTGCAGGTTTTCCACAGCACCCAGTGCAATGCTGACCTGGGGGACACCAGCTCAGGCCTGGCTGTCAGCAAGGAATTCCATTTGGAGTTAATTATCTCCTCCGGAGTGGGGCTAATGAGCTGGAGCAGTGGTGGTGCTGCACTGCTTCCCTTCAGGGGAGTCACCAATGCGCCTCTGAACCTCTGTGCTGCACATTGAGAGGGGTTTGCTCCCCATTTCAGCACATTGGCTCTGTTGTGTCGCCCAGCCCAGCAGGGAATTCCCCAGAGGTGCTGCTTTTACGGAATGAGGGACACGCAGCTTGTCCCGGGGCAGTTTTGGAGCAGCAGGCGGTGGCCCCGCAGCCCGAGCCGCTAGCGGGCGATCTGCTCTCACCATCCCGGGATGCTGCACGGGCACGCTGAGCCTTCTCCTGCTGCCCCCGACCCTTCTCCTCGCTCACTGCTTAAACAGCTCCTGCAGCGACAAAACGGGAACCACGGGAAAGTTGTGGTGATGCTGTAATGCCTATGCTGAATGCGATTTTTACAATAGTTTTACGGTGGTCAGATAGATGGAGCTAAATTGGCATGAAGATCATTTTGATATCTCTAATTTTGTCTATAGACTCACTGTAAACTTTGTTGACTAAGCACCTTTTTAACTTGTAAAATCCATATTTTCACCAGAACCTGCATCCCTTTTCCAGCAAATATTTCACAGCTATACCAGCTGACCTGCATGATTTTCTCTTTAACAATAGCACAGTTAATAATAGAAACTTCGCTAAAAGGAGATCAATAATAAAAATGCATAAAAGTACAAAGAACAAGTAAAGCAAAAAAAAAAAAGAATTTTCTTGTGTCAAAGGCAGGTGATGTGCTACTGCAGCAGCAGCACCAGGGCCAGGAAGAGAAGAGTACTCTTTTAGACACATGATTTCATGGATCAGCATAATTTCAAACCTGGCCAGACTATTTCTAGAAGCACAGACCTTTACAATAGTGTGTGATTAGAAACTCTAAGTTCTTAAGCCATTGCAGATGCTCTTTCTGAAGAGCAGCACTAGGACAGGGCCCAGAGCTCTGGCAAATTATTAAACATGCATTATGGAGCCATCATACACAAAATGCCTTTCCCTAGGTCCCCATATAATACACCCTCCTCTTACCTGGCCCATTCTCTGCCTCCTGCCCAAAACTTCCCCCCTGGCCACAGAGGTGGAGCACATCACTGAGAAAATATAAAAATGCAGGCGTGCTGCATATTGAAGTGGTGCATGGACTCAGATTTCTCTCAGCATGTATTTGAGGTTATGGTCCTTCCAGCAGTGCTGAGATCCTCAGGAGAGGAGAGAGGAGCTGCCCTCAGGGGCTGGGAGGTATCAGGCCAGTCAGGGAACACGTTGCTTACAGCCAATCTGGACCATGTGAAGTGGATCCAGTGACAAGTACCTGATAATACTTCTGGTAATAATTAATTGCTCCAGGCCTGCCAGTAAAAGAGGAGCTAATAATATCTCCCAGCCTCTTGAGGGGATCTCCATATGTTTGCTTTATCAAGACTTTTTGTACAATCTCTTAACATTCCCAGGCACAAGGAGCTGGAAGGGACAAAGCTTCTGAAAGATGGGAACAAGTCTGTGTGTCTGGAGGATCCATGAGGGGGTTTTGCCTTCCAGTTTTTGATGGGGGCTCATTCCCTACTCCTTTCTCACTTCTTCTGGACTCTTCTCACACACCAAGGCCTGCCCTGCTGAGTGGTAGGCTCAGGGCTCTCAGGAGCCTTGTCACCACCCACTCTCCACCTTTATCTCCCCTCATTTCCACACCAGGGAATGGCTCAGTGGAGGTGCACTCTGCATGCGAGGTGCAAAGGTGGCCCAGGACAGCTCTCCAGCAGGCCAGGCCAGGGATGGGGATGGCAAAACCAGAATTATCTGTTCCTCCCATCCCAAGAGATGTGCATACCTGCTGTGCACTTTGGCTGACCTCTTTCCCATTTCCCACAGCAGAGTGTGTTCCCAGCCCTCTGGGGAGGACATCCGTGGGGATGGTTCCTGTTTCCCTGCCCTTTCAGTCTTCCTGAGCCTGATATGATTGTTTCTTTGGGCACAGTGTAAAAGATGCCAGCAAGGAACGGAAGCCTCTCATTCCTCAGCAATTTATTAAGAAGTGAAAGAGGTTATGGAACTTGGAAGCTGCTCGGCCAGTCATTCTCTTTTCCTGATCAAGGAGACACCCTGACCATAGATTTATCATTCATCCATAGGTGTTCAGCATTCACTGAGACAACTTGGCTTCAAAGTAATAAACAGCCAGACGGAGGGAGTCAAGGATTATCTATGTACAGACCTGCCAGAAAACATAGGTGGGAGGGCCAAAGGGCTTCTCCAGTTTGGCAAGGCCTGGAGAGTTTTTTCTTCATTGTTTCCAGCAAACTTCAATCGCTTGCAGCCCTGTTTCTGCCCAGTGAGTATGATATCTTAGGAGGAATATGGTTTAAAGCATATCAGGATCCTTTTAAAAGAAGCATTAAGATTCTTTGGGGGTTCCCTGTTCTGGGTGAAACCTGGCAGAATTTTCAGGAGCTGCTTCTATGGCAAACTTCTCAATCCCACCTTGGCACAGGAACTGTTGGATACTCTCCCACAAGCCCTGTGCAATTCTTGCCTGATTGAGAAGCACCATCCCAGTGAATGCAGCTATGACAGGTAGCTCCTCAGCAAAATTTAGGCATGCTTTTTAATGTCTCTCAGTCCCCAAAGCTCTGAAGGAAGGACATGAGCTCTAATATTTCTGTTTGCTCCCCCTGCTTTGGCCCAGGGGGCAGCACATTTGGTGGGTTTCTACTCCCCCTGAGCAGCCCTGAGTTTATGCAGCTGCAGCCCTGACTCTGCCTTTCAAAAGTGTGCCCTCCTCTGCAGAAACACAATATAGAAGTCAAGTCCAATCCAGCACATCCTCTTCAGCTGCATGCAATTGTGGCATTCCTTTCCAGTTTGTATTCATCAGGGCTGTGCCTGCCCAGGGCAGCTGTAAGACACTGGAATAAATGCTGGGATGGTTTGGAAGACAATGTTAAAATCAACAGGTACAGCCCTAAGACAGACTGATTGGGGCAAAAAGAACAATATTTGCTAGCTTGTGTGTGACTTTGAATCACAAGTTCCTAGTTATCAGTATTCAATATTTGTGAGTTGTAACAGGATTGATGATTTGGATGGATAGCCAAGAAACACTGGAATATGGCTGGTTACTCAAGCACTCACCAAAGAAAAAACAAATCCAAGTTATTGCTTAGCTCAACACGTGGTGATGTTGCTGACTCCAAAACAGCCTTAGGGATTTTTTAATGTTCTTAACAGTTACCTCATTTGGAAAACTTTAAATTGAACACAACTTAGATTTCCCTTATCTGGATGGGTAAAGGGATGGCAGAAATGAGAGGCTGGCAGCAGATTCCCTGATCTCCAGCTCACTCCAGTCTTTTATGAAAGCAGAAGGAGGTCCAAACTGGTAATGCAATGCTTTGAAAGATAGGTTGCTTTAAAAAAAAAATCCTGTTTCCCAGCCCTGAGAAGAATTCTGGGTTAAATCAACACAAAGAAAGTCTTTAAATACAAAAATATAAATACTCGTTGAGAACTGCCTAAAGGATCATTTATGAGGGTACCAAAAATACACAACTCCCCAGTAAAGAAAGAACAGTGCAACTGAAAAAAAAGACAACTTGATTTAAAATTGAAATGAGAGGGCTTAAAATCAGGAAAGTGAGTAAAACACATGTAACAAATAGTAAGAGAAGTTGAATATAAATTAGAAGATAAAAACTATAAAAAAATATTATGGAGGTGAAAGGGGAAAAAAAGACTGGCAAAGGCACTTTTTCAAAAAGTAAATTAAGACCAGAATGAGTCCTACTCACAGTATTGAACTGTTATCAGATGGAAAACTTAGATTATTCAATAACAATGCAGAGAACAACAAAAGAAATCAATAAATACTCCTATCCTACTGCTGAGAGAAAAGAAAGTAGTTGATGAAGACCTTGTTGATGACATGTCTATTCTTGTAGTACCTCAGAGGAGTTAAATACCACCTACTAAAATCAGGCATTTTAAATCAGCAGGACTGGGTACTTTGCACTGAAAATTTCTAACTTTCTTTAGTTTTGGGGTTTTTTTTTTCATAATCTGCATACATCATTCCTCTGATAATGGTGACCTTCTGTACTTTTTGGGGCAATGGGTAAGTCCTGGAGGAGGAGATCCCCTAGTCTGGCATTTTGTAAATTCTATGTAGAAGGGCACAATTATTTTGTAATTATCTCATAATTGCTCACAGGTAACTACAGACCTGTGAAAGGATCTCAGACCTGAACTGAATAATGAAGTGGATAACAAAGAATAAAAAGAGGGAAATATTACTAGGGGCAACCAGTTATAGAAAATTCACCCCCACTGAACTGTGTTCCTACTTTTCTCTGAGGAAATTGCACACACCATTGTTAAATATAACAAAGCTGGTACAATATACTTGAGATCCTGGAAGGCAGTTTCCCTTCCATCATGTGGCACTATGATTAAAGAACCTGCTTGGCCTAAAAATAAGATAGCAGTCATTAAACAGATTATAAATGACTGGTTCCAAAACACAGTTGAGAACTAGAAGTGATTGGGGGTTTTTTATAGGATGTTTGTACCAAGATCCTGGAGGGTGTTTGGCACCAGGATATTTTTAGTAAATAAGCTGGAAGAAAACATCAAACATTTTACAAAAGTCACCAAGTCCTGGGGAGGGGTGAATCATGAGAAGGGGATGCTGGTCTGGAGCAGAGCTGATGCTCAGAGGGTTGGACAAACACAGGCTGGGTTTGCTGGAGCACAGGAGGGGAAGCTCAGTTCCTGCCCCTCTGCAGGGAGATCAGCTGTAATTCTGCTGTGGGGAACTTTGTCCCAGGAGCTGAGGAGCTGCATGTGAACTCCCACTGCATCTTTGGGTTGGCACATAGAGGCAAGGAGGAAACACCTCAGTCCTGCCTGGTTTATCCTCCAAATTTCATGAAAGCCCTCTGCTGCCAAAAGCTCCTGTTACATGCTCTCTATCACCCCAAACTCATCAAATTTGAAAAATAATCCTTATTTTATGGTTCAAAAGTCAGTTTACCTTAATGATTACCTGCCAGCTTGAATGAAGTAGATGAGAAGGTACCCCCCAGAAGTGTCTTCTTACCTTGTACTGATCACATGAGCTTGCAGATCTACACATGGGCTGCTTGTATGTAATTTTAAGGGCTCAAATCTGCTCATCTCCAGTCCACCTCCCAAAAATTATGTACGATTTGCAAGGTAGCCCAGAAAGGAATGTCACAAGTGGTGAAGTGCTGCTTCATCCTGAGGTTTCTTGCCCAGCACGAGGGTGCCAGGAACCTCCTGTGTGGTGCTGCACCATTTCAATCCCACTGGATCACCAGCAGCAATCCTGGAGAGCTGCTGCTGAGCCTCCTGAACGAGCTGGAGACAAACACTTGCATGAACAAGTGTCCTGCAACTCCCTGATGCCAAAGACCAGTCAATGATGAATCTCAGATTTCAAAGGCTGGAATCACCTCCTTTTTCTGCAAATTAGTCCAATGCTGTTGGACTCTTTGAATGTCAAAGCATGGAATTCTTGGAAACATCTGTCCTGGGAAAACCAAAGTCTGCCAAAGAATTTAAGGAAAGGTTCTTTGTTTAAGGAAAGGATACCAGAGCTTGTTGGGGCAGAAAGGTCTTAGTCATGGAAAAACAGAACAAAATAAACAATGTGGGGTTTCTCCTAGTGCAGGGAAGAGGGCAGGCTGAGGCTGGGACTTCTAGGGGCAGCATTTAATCTAGAGTGTGCCTCTTAGAGAGAAGCAGAATTTCTGTAGGCTGCCATGAGAGGAGATTTGTGAAACTGCCAAGAGATTCTGATGATCCAGGCCCATCTCTGCCTTTTAGGCAAGGTATTTACCAGTGACAAAAGTAAAGATGGTTGTAGGCAGGCCCATGGAAACCACTGGCATAGGCTGGGCCTGAGCACTGAAGGACTGCATTTATTTATCCAAGAGGTTTCAACAGCTCACTGCAGAGAGGAATTGGCTTCTTGGGAATGATTTTCCTCAGGGCAGCAAAGTCCCCGTGCAGCAGGGACCGAGTGTTCCTGATGGCTCTTTAACTCAGCTGCTTTGCACAGCAATAAGCTCTTGTTAAGGAAACAGCCAAGAGCAGCCCAGGTGGCCAGAGAGGGGCAGGGTACAGCAGAGGTCCCTGGTTCAGGTCAGGACAAAACCTTTCCCTTTTACTCCTCACAACCCGATCTCCTCCTCGGTGGCTCTGAGTCACCCCAGGCAGAGGCAGTTCTGGTACCACTGGAAACAAAACCACGGAATGGGGCCGTGGCACATTTCTGGCAAGAGCCATCAAGGCCAGAAGCTGCAGGGACTGCAGAAAGTCTCCAGGGGCCCAGCGTGGCCGTGTGCTGGCCTGCAGTGATAACATTGTGTGCTCAGGCTGGCACACAGTCCAGGTGAAGTCACAAGAGGAAAAGCTTCCCACCCGCACAGCCTCGGCAGTCACATCCACAGATCCTCCCAGCTGCCCTGCCTGGCTTTCCTCTGCTGCCCTGGGGAAGGGCTGCCTCACAAGTGGCCATTGTGTTTCCCAGGAAGTTCTGCTGCTGTTACAGCAAGGACCTGGCCGTGCTGGCTGTGTGAAAAGGCTCAGAGCCTCTCTGGCACATCGTGATGCTCTCTGAATCTCCAGCTGCACCAGCACCCATCCTTCTCCTGCTGTCAGACCTCATTTCTAATGGTGCATTGCACCTCGGATTCTTCCACAGGCACAGACGTGGCCTCTGACAAAGTTTAAGTCTGTGGGGAGTAAGGTAAGAAGTGAAGCAAAACCCTGGCATCATGGGAATAATAGCTTTTCCACAAAAAAAAATAATTAAGGTGTTCTGCAGGAGGAAAAACTCATTCTAGTATGGCTAAGAAACACAAGAGAGTAACAAGGTTTAAAGTTTGGAATGGATGACAGAGCCACAGATGATGGCATGAAAAAGGAATGCCTTGATTTGGCCAGAGGAGAATTAAAGCAACACTGATAGATGACCATTAGTCATCACTGACCACTCCACTGGACACGACTGAAGCTTCATTTACTGTGGGATATCAGTGCAACATAATCCAATAGAAAAGTGAACCAAACACGGGTGAGTGCCTGCACAGGGCAGAGTGAAAAGGAGCAAAGCCTGGGCTGAAGGGGGTGCCTTTGGCTCTGAGGTCCCAGCCCTCAGCCCCAGAGCTGCCAACAGCAGCGAGCCAACATCTGCCTGTAATGCCAGAAAGAAGTGGCCTGGTCATCCAGACCCACATCTTCACAAACTTGCGTCAGAAAATTTGGCAGAAATCCTTCCCATCTTTACAAGGGTCCACTTTCTGACAAGAATCCAGCCACAACTTTAAAGCCTCCTGGGAAGGATCCTCCAAAATCCTCACTGAGTTTTTCTAGTGGTTAATTACAGATGATGTTTAAGAATAGTGCTTTTTCTCATATAATTTTGGGGGGGTTTTAAAATCCAGTTTCATATTCCTGCTTTTGGGTCTTAGTGCCCCTCAGTTTGCTAGACCCTAGAGAGTTTGCTCTCCTTTTAAGTATATCTAGACACTGAACAAAGTTAGCCTTCAGCTTTCCCTTTTCCCTCTTCAACCTCTTTTACTGGAAGGCACACTTCCAATTCTTTAACACGCTCAGGCATTGTCCCTGAAGCCTCTTCCATCCAGGAATTACCAACAAAAGCCCTAAGCAGAGTACATGGGAAGTGACCATGCTAGTGCTAAATGACACACAAACACACACACACACTCTCAGCCCTTCCTAGAACCATTCAGTCAGAGGTTATTTACTGAAATCTACGTGAGTTCCCCCAGCTACAGCATCCTCCTGGAATTTTGTAGTCAGCCCCCACTCCTTCCCGAGATAAACTTGCCAACTGATAAATGCAGCCTGTATTCCTTATTCTTTGACATGTGACTTACAGCAGCTAATGTTATGCTTGGCCCCATCTTTCTGAGTCATCCAGACTATTGCAGCAATGGCTTTTTCCTGGTTTGTGGCTGGGCTGTTTTTTTTTTTTTTGCAGATCACTGATTTTTGACTCATTCCTACTGATCAGTTACTATCTTGCTGTCTTGCTCAATAGTATGCAGCCACAAATGACCAGCTCTCCAATGTTTACTTCTCCTTACAACTACACATCTCCACCCATGGAGGACTGAGGGGTTTCCAGAAAGTCCTGACATCTGCATTGCAAAAAACCAGCAACAACAAACCTCTCTAGAAGCACTGCAGCAGCACCCTCTATTCCTGGCTCAGTTGTGTAATTTGACTGTAAGAGTTTTAAGTAAAGTCAGCATTTGATAAGTGTTGCTGTAGAGCCTTCCACAAGCAGGCCCCTAGTGAAGAAACAGTCTTTCCCTCTCTGGCTGGGACAAAGACAAGTTTAAACACACTCTCAGCTCCATCCTGTCAGAAAAGCCAGTCTCAAGGCACCCTGAAATACAGGATTTCCACAGGACTGGGCACCAGGAAGATGCATGACCTGCAGCAGGGGAGGTGAAACAGGAGGTTAGGCAGTCACAGGTTTCTTTATATGGTTGTAAACCCAAACCTCTTCTCACATCATCTTTTCAGTTGTTAAATACACAAATATGGGATTGCATTCCCATGCCTGGTTGCCTCAGGGGCAGTATACAAATTACAAATAAGCAAATATATGGATTCCTTGACTTCCAAGGGATTTTTTAAGATTAACTACTTAACTCCTAATTACACTGACACTAGCTGGCTAATGAATAAGGTGAGGCAACACCCTTGGCTGGTAAGATTCACCATGAAAAAAAGGAATTTCATCCCAGGGAGGAAAAGGACTCATGAATCTGGTACCTTTCCTTGGAGGTTTCCCATCTGGGACAGGGTCACACAGTCTGTACCTACAGGAATATCTGAACTTTCACATTTTACTGTAGGATCCCTCTACAAGAAGGTATGAAATCCTATGCTTTGCTCAGTGTAAACAAAGGCTCCAGATGAAACAGATCCTACTTGGACAGTCATTTTCCCCACTGTCATAGCTGATGGGTGTGAGAACAACCTACCTCCTAGGAGATTTTAGTTCAGCTGTAAAGGACACTTCTGTCCCTGCATCATCCAAGTGGTTTGCATTTCAGTAGCCTTCACTTCAGCCTCCTGACTAGGACCAGGCAAAGCAGAGCAATGTCCTACAAACAATTCCAAAGCACCAACACCCTGCATACTCTGCACCCCAAGGAATGGCTGTGTCCTGTGGTGACAGGTCCATGGAGATGTTTGATGCCAAGAGCTTACACACCAAGAACAGCTTCAGTGACTCAAGCTGCAGCACACTGTCCTAGGCTAGCAAAAGGGGTGAGGATAAACACAGCACCCATGACTGCTGCATGTGGCACTCACCCTGTGATCCACCAAATAAAACACCAAATGCATTCCCTTGCTCATATTGACCTTTGGGGAATACAGGCTTACTCAGAAATCTGATACACAGGAGCCAGACCATACTGGAGCCCCAGCACCTCCCCCAGATGAATTCAGGGTGGTTGTATAGCTGATAAATTCTACTCTCATGGAGAGAGCAGCAGGGCTTGGGAACCCATCATTTGTGTGCTTGCCCCACAGAGGCCCTTAGCCTAGCTAGCTGAAAAAATACTGTGTTTATGGAGTGTATTTAATGGCTGAGCCACTTCTCCATTGTACAAAACAATGCCAAGAGTTCTCCCGCCTTTGTCCAATTATTTTCTTCCTCTTTCCTGCTTTCTTTTTGTTTTGACTCCTTCCCCTTTCTGTTTCTGTCTGCTTCAGCTTGATGGGACTTTCATTTCTGCTTTACCCCATGACTCTGTGTTCAATACCATTTTCTTGGATGATCAACACCAGTAGCACTGGGCACCTCTGTCCCCCCAAGTGATGGGCTTCATCCTCCCCACAAAAGCATATCCCAGTAGTGTTAGATCTGTTCAGAAAAGCAGACAACTCCTGATTACTGTTAGATCCTTATTGTTTCACACAGGAAGAGCCTGTTTATAGCCTGGAGCCTGCAAGGAATTTGAAATGCCTTCTCCTTCCACTTGGAGGGCAAGCAGCTGAAGAGAGCAGGAATCCTGCCTCCCCTCACAAATGTCTTGGCATTCCAGATATCAGCCTTACCTTTAGGTCCTGCAGCCCAGCAAATGTGCTATCATATATCCCAGTGTTTGCCCAGCCTGTGCAATCTGATAGGCCACCTATATTGAAAGGGGTGATTAACATCTCAGAAGGGATGGGAGATCCCACACAGCCATGATATATTTTTGGAAGGGCAAGGCAAAGTCAGAAGGTCTTACTAAACTCTTTGATCATTTAAGCTTCTGGTTCCCAAATAACCACCAGTATCCCTTCCATAAAGGCATTTATTCTTAGCTGCATGAATTCCCATCCCCATTTCTGCAACATTAGTGTCTACTCCTAAGCTACATCATTCCTCCCAGCTACCCCATCATCCTCCAGCAGCTCCAGTAACTCATTCTCCAAATGCTCTCCTTTTCCTGGCTGAAAACATACCATGCATCTTGCTTGCTGCACCCTTCTCTCACCTTCTACAACATCCCAACCACTTGACATGAGCAGCCAGCAGGACACACCTTGAAAACTGCCTGTTCTAAGGCCTCCACACAAAGAAAGTAAGAGAATCTACTTAATTCATTAATTTCTCTCATTCCCCTGTCAGTTGTACAGCTGTTACATTCACATCTGCTGCTGCTAACTAGACTCGTGTTTAGCAAAGCACAGCAGCAGCTAAAGAAACCTAATTCTGGTAACATTATAAACCCAGAGGTACTTTCATTAACTTCATGCTGCACTTTTTATTTTCTCTATTCCCTTTTTCTCCCCCTCCCTTTTTTGCTGGCATGAACTGTTTCACTGGGTCAGCAGCAAGCAGGAGCAGCTGAGCTGGGAGCTCACATCCCCTCAGTGCTGCCCAAAGAGGGGAGGTGGCTGGCCCTGGGTGCCTCAGAAGAGCACCAGCAAATACCACATGGATATCCATGGAAAAACAGTGGCTGAGGGCATGACTTCATAAGGACATGGATGCCTCACACTGATCTGAAAGTGCTGCTCACCCCCTTGCTGTCTTTCCTGGTCTATGTACAAAATGCAGTGGGGTTGTCATAAAGCATTCAAGAAAAAAGAAAGATAAAATGATAGTAAGTCAGGCTGGTGGTGATGTGGCCCAGTAGGTCACTAATTAAGATATTTCACTAGAATGTGGGGAAAAAAAGAAGAAAAAAATCAAGTCCAATGCTTTCTCCATTTGACCTCAAGTGTCTTGGACAAAAGGTTCTGCCCTTCAGGCTGGAGCACATTGGAGAATGAAATTCACTCAGATCTGACAAGGAAGCTGTTTTAAACTTCTAAGAAAAGCCTGTTTGAGGGAGAGGCAGAGTGATCCCAGTGGAGTGAAGCAAGAACTGATGCCATCCTCAGGCTGCTCCAAAACACAGACTTTGAGGGCATTACTGACAGAGACCAGAGGCAAAGTGGCATCAGCAGCACTGGGAAGCCAAGTACTGCCCTCAAAGGGCTAACAGTGGGTGCCAGGAGGCACACTGGCACAAAATCACCTTTGTATTCCCCTGCCTAGTTCCTAAGTAGGCAGACAATCAATATTCATATCAAGGGGAATTGGTTATTTACTAATTTTCAAGGTGTCGTGGCCTCAATCCTGCCGAGTATGAACAAAGAAAAAATAAAAACCAAAAAGACCAACATTGTTGAAGTGCAGTATAATAAATTATGAGGAGGCATAAAATCAGACAGTATAAACAAAAAGTCAGGTTTCTGAGGAAAAAATGGTGAGATTTTACAGGTTCATATGCAAGACAGGACTTAGACACAGTAAAAGGTGTGGGAATCTGAATGTCACTGTCAGGGAGAAGAGTGGAAATGCTGGGGGTGATGAAGAGTGGTGGTCTTGGGAAAAGGCCCAGGTTTCCCTCACAGAGTTCCAGATGTTGGCAGGGGATGATGGAAAGCTGGAGAAATGGTGAGGCTACGAAATAAAGAGATGCAAGTACAAGATGTTGTGCAGAAACAAAAGAAAGCTGAAGAGAACACTTCAAAAGCACAGAAAAGATCAAAATTGGTGGAAAAGAGTAAGAGACTCCTAAAGGTGACTGGGGCAACACTAGATATTCCTGTGAGAAGAACTTTGGGACTATGAGTTTGAAAATAAACCTTGAGGTATCCCAGCAAGTATTGGAGAATAGGAACTTGGCAAAGCTCATGTCAATCCAGGGAATGTGGAAGGGGTTTGTTCCATTCTGCAAGTCTGCAGCATGTGGAAGTGATTACAGGGATGATTCCAAGAGCAGTGCTACATAAGAGATCTGGGATAATAACATTCAATGAATATCATAGTACAGAGTAGAGCTGCAGCCAAAGGAAAAAAAAATATGCTGGGAGCTGTGTAAGCCCAGTTTCTAAATAAGATGTAAAAGAAGAAGAGCAAGTAAAACTGAAACCTTTAACTGATTTCACTGCAAGTTTCTGTTGTTAATGGCAATTCCTTCCTCTAAAGAAGTCCCTTGTTTCATCTTTAATCACTTAGACCAGTAAAGGTGAAGTCAAAACTTCAACGAAGAAAAAAGTGAAGGACTTTGACCTCAGATTCTGTGGTAAAAACCTTAGAAGTTTTTGTCTGCAAAGAACTCTGGCATCATGGATTTTCTCTCCAATTCAGGAAGAAGGACATCAAGCTTAAGGCCCTCTAAAACTTTTTTTTTTTAATTAAATTAAATTAAAATAAAAAGCAAGGAAAAGAAAAACAAAGCATTCTTAAACATTTAAATTTCACACCCAGACAGCAAATTCTTCTTTTCAGCCAGTCAGGTTTTGTTGTTCTCCTGTAGTGGCAAGATAACTGTACACCAGTTTGGCACCAGTTTGAGGTTTCAAAAATTACATACCTGCTCAGTAGATGCTCAGGGTTTTACATTCAGGGGCCCTTAGTTCAAACGCATCAAGAGGACTCTCCTGAGTGTATCAGTGCAAGTTGCTCACCTATAAAGCAAAAAAAAAAAAAAAGGAAAATTAAAACCACCTTTAATAATTGTTGTGGGCCCACAGTCAGGCCTAGAGGTAAGGTAGCAGTAACGTGCTGGAAAATAACCTTTTTTAGTGATAACTAAGATTTGTACCAGAACTACTTAGGTGCTTAATACCCCAAGAGAGAGAAATATGTTATTACTGGGGAAGAAAGTAAAAAAAAAAAAAAGCTAGAAAAACAAACCAAACAAAAAAACCCCTGGGCATTCCTTCCCAACTCTATTGTTTATAGCTCTGAGAACTAACATCCTGCACTCACTTCACATGGCTCACACTTCCAGCTCTGCTAGGTATGAGAAAACCACAGCCAGCCCAAGGCTTGCAAACCCCTACTCTGCCCCGAAATTCCCGAGCTGCCGTGCCAGTCCCATGGGATACACCTTGGAGATGACCCTCCCTCGCCGTGTCCCAGGTACGGAGCGTTCCTTTGTTACCTTGCTGTGCCCTGGAGCCCGGGCTGGTCTCTGGGTGCAGGAGTCCCATGCTCTGCAGGGGTTTCTGCAGGGCAGCCCAGCAGAGATCCCAGCCTGGCATTTTATCGGCGCGGACACGATAAGGAAGCGCTAAAAGTCAACGAGGTGCCACTGACAAGGCCTGAAGCCGGGCTCACGCTTCCCCACGGGCCCGTGTGTGCTGACACTGAGCAGCCAGGCTCCTTCTCACCAGCTGCTGCCTTGCAAGGAGGCACCTTCCACCCTCTCCATCCATCCATCCAGCTCATCTCCACTGGAAGCTGCCGGCCCTGCAGGGAACAAGTTTTTTCTTATGAAACGCCCGTAGGTTCCTCGGTGAGCGTTTAAGGGGTTTTTCATTGCTCAAACACGCTGATGGACACATCCCCTGGTTGTTTCATGCCTGCCCACCATTCCCTCCCAGGGAGGAAAGATTGCTGCCTGGAGTGACTTCTTTCCCAGGCAGGCACTCACACGTGCCTGGAGCAGAGCTCCCAGCAGCATGCCTGGCATACACCCCGCAGAGATTAGCCCCTGCTCAGGCAAGCCCAAGGCCTGGGAAACCTGCTGGGGCTAACAGCTTGATTAGGACTTAAGTCTTTTTCCACCAGATTTTCAGGGGAAGGTGGAGAAGCTTGTAAGGAATTTATTTCTGTTGTGCATCCACAGTCCCTGAGCTGAGTCCCACACAACAAGAGGAGGATTAACCATATACGATGTTAGAGCAAAAACATCCTGGATCCATCCTTGCCATGGTGAGCTTAACTCCACATGGCAACAGCAGAGACAACTCAACTGCCCACAGACTGATTGGAGTGTTTCAAAAGAACCTGAAATTCTGGATTCTGGATCTATACACGTACCAGGGATGCCCCACTGTCTGGGCTACCACAGCTGAGGCCCAGTGGCTCAAACAACACTACCCTGGAGAGCAACCAACTCACCCTGCACTGCACCAGGCTCTGACACACAGCAAACCCCCAGAAACTCTGGGATGAGCTAAAGGACTCAGTTATATTCCCATGGGATGGATGTGGTTGGCTCAGCTGCCCCCTTTCCCAGCAGGTGCCAATGAAGCCCTTACAAGCAGCCTCAGCACAGACACCCAGATCTGAAAGGTTCAGTTCTCCTCCAGGGAGTCCCCACTTGTGCAAGGTTGAGCTGCACTGACCATTTAACCAGCCCAGCTGCGAGATCCTCTGGCACTCTGAATTTACATTCATAGACAGAAGAGAAAGTCACTTTTTTCTTTGTGTGTGCTTGCTGGAAAAGAACCCCTGAGATATACCCATGGCAGTTTTTTGTAAAGACACCATGGGCAAAAAGAGTCTCTCCCTACTCCCTGAGATCCAGTACAGAAACACCTCTCACCAAAGCACCTCACAGGCAGTAGCAGCACAGGCAGATCCTCCTGCTCTCTCCCAGGACAGCAGGAACGCAGGGTTTAGGGGTGAGAGCTTGGTGTGGGGCCAGGCCAGCCCTCCCCATGCCATGCTTGTGTTGGCAGGCACCACTTCCCGTGCTGAGAAAAACACATCCGAGGCTCCCAGGAGACTTAAACTCTCAGGGATGTCACTAAAGAAAGATGTTTCTTTCCCAGAAGAAACAGATTTCCTATGTGGGAGCTCTGTCACACACTTAGATGTGGATGTTGACCTGTTTGTGTTTGCACAGGGGAAGAGGCTGTGACAGTATCTGTAATGTGTGTTGCTGTAGGGAAATCAGCAACAATCAGAGACTATGTGCAATAAAGGGCCTGCTCAAATACCTGTAGCTGCTATTTCAGCTTAATTTGAAATTATTTCTCCATTGTGTGTGATTTCTGTTTCTCCCTCCACCCCTACCCCTCTCTCTGGTTCCTGAGAGGCATCCTCAGCTCCTGATTCCTCTGTGCCATCAGTCCTCAAGCATTTCAGTCGAGATCTTAGCAAGCTCCTCACGGTCCCCATGGACAGTGGCTGAAGGTGTGCTCCCAGCCCCAGACAGGAGCAGCAGGTTTGCCAGTCTGGCAGGCTCCCCCCAGCATTTTCACAAGCACTTGCTTACCTTGTGTGAGCTTCAGAGAGTTCAGTGTGGGGTGAAGGGTAGGTCAGCCCTTATCTCCTATCTACACTCGCAAATGCAACCCTCACCAGTTCCCTTTGCAGCTCCAAAAGTTCCTGCCCAGCAGCACAGCCAGGACCACGCTCCTCCCTCTGCTGAAGCCTTTCAGCAAGCAGGACCAAAGAGCCACAGAGATGTCCTGGGGATCCCCCAAACCCTGAGGAAAATCCTGAAGGTCTCTAAGCTTTCTCCTCTGCAGGCTTTGGTACAGGTGAAGGAGCAGAGCCACAGCTCATCCTGCCCCAGTCCAGGCTGTGAGAAGAGCTCTGGGGTGATGCTCAGGGATGAAACCCCCAAAGAGGATCCAGCAAGGCCCTGTGAGATTCAGAGATTTCAAAAAGCCTTGTTGGCCCCCTTCTCCTCTGGAAAGTGTTTTTAGTGCAGCTGAGGTGGATTCAAGAGTTTGAGCTACAGGATCTTGCAGTTTTGTTTAAGCAAATATCACTTCTGTCAATTTTCCAAATGTCTGTTCATGCACAGATTGTCTTAGCATCCTGCCAGGGCTCCAAACGTTCATCTATGGAGAAATTTTCTGGAAACCTGTGCCTGCATCCCAGTCTTGCCTTCTGACCATTTTAAAACCCAAACACATCAATATGAGCCCACATGGAAATGTGGGTGTGAAAGATTGCATTCTCTAAAGCCTTGCAGGTGAGTGTGACTCAGGGGGCCCTGCTCAGATCACAGTGACCTTGTCCTGACCACAGCACATCTCCCTCAGCTCCAGGTCCAAACTGGCAAATAATATCCACATCCCTCGCTGCTGGAGGCCACCACAGGACAAAGACAGCAAAACTGAGTGGGGGTGGTGTGGGAAGGGAACGGTGGAGCAGGCACAGACACTTGGTCCCAGTGTGTTTTCTTTCCTTAAAGATAAAAATTTACCCCAGTCAAATGAGAAATCAGGAACAATGTAGGAATTTTAAAGAGGCCCGAGCTGCCACCTGACTCAGCGTCTAGGCAGGATATTGATTAGTGAGGCCATTCTTTATTCCTCTGCTATTGTTCAAGGCCTGCCTCCCTCATGACAGCAACAGGCGTGGGAACACAGCAGCTTTGGTGTTAAAGAGTGCTTTTATCACTGGGCTGAGGAGAGGGGTCTCTGGGAACCAGAGATGGTTGGGTCTGATAATCAAGAGAATGCATTCAAACTGAGAACCTTATTCTGGCATCTCTGAGGTCCTGGGGCACACCAACACCTCCCCCATTCCCACTGAGCTGCATCCAGGTTCTGGTGGGCTCAGAGGTGCAGGGAGAAGACACCTCTGCCTGCTAAAAATTCTTGGAATTCTCCTTGAGCTGCAGTAGCTGCCGTGATGGCTGTTCCTACCAAACCTTGTTTTTAAACAAGCCAGGTTTGGTTCTGTAACTCATGTGGCACAGCACAGAGAACAGGCTCACCACCAATGTCCTTACCCCTCCTCCTGAGCAGTTTTTTGCCAGTTTTTTTGCAGGTTTTTTGGGGTTTTTTTTGCAGGATGGGCTCCAGCCTGCACTAGCTGCCACAATGATGTCAGTAGGTGAGGACATCTCCTCCTTGTTCAACAGACCAAACAAGTGTAGGGTGTTACACATCACTGCCACTTAAATTACCAGGTGCTGCAGCCAACCAACAAGCCAGCACAAGTCCCTACCAAGTGAACTGACAGACACTTACACAGCTTCCTGGGAGCTCCAGGCAGGAATAAAGAAATTCTTTGGTTTCTTGGTAATTCTCAGTGCATTAAAAAGCAACACGCTTTAGTACTCGAATGTTTCTTATGTGGCTGAGTAGAAGACAAACAGAGACCAAGAACCAGGTTTTCAGCCAGACAAAATATTTCTGGCTGTCCACAGAGCCATACAGTTGGTTCCTGATTTTATATTCTTTGTAGGTTTGTTCTTCATTTGCAAAAACGATCTCATATGCAACTACCTTATACATACACGTGGTGGTCTTTATTTTCACCTACCCTTAAGATAAAATAAAAAAATTAAAGTCCTTCAGGTACTGACTGGACAAACATCAATATACAAATTCACTTCAAAGGCACTCCAAATGAAAGAGCACAGTGCACTAGGGAATGAATCTCCAGACACAGCATGTGCTCTCTGCAGACACCAGATATTTATCCCAGCCTCTGGAAATGCTCTGCAATGTTGTCTGTGTAAAAATGGACAGTTTGGTAATAGTGTGACTGCACCAACTTTTTCTGCAGGCTTTTGTGCTTCAGTTTCATTCTTTCCACAAATTTTTCACCTTCTCGAAGTTGAAAAGCAGGCAGGAATCAGCCAAGATTCTCTTCCTCCAATCTGTGACAAGTGGACAACCAAGCTAAACTTGGATATTTAATAGCTGATGGCTTCCCTTCCACAAAAAGCAACATTAGTGCAAAAATACCATTTTTCAAATATGATGGATGTGTTATCTCAGGACTGACTGCTTCCCTGCCAGCTTGACCTCAGGGCCTAGCACAGAGCAAGCCATGCACAGCTCGGGAATTCTGAGGCCCAGAGCTTGGCTCTCTCTGCCCTTGGAGACACCACAGACACAAAAGGCTGGAGCCACCTGGCTCTGCAAAAGCCAACCCTTCTCCAGCACTGACCTGCACATCAGCCCAGAGCTACACAAAGTAGCTCCTGCATCAGCTCATCAGTTTAGCAAAGGTGTTGATTATGTCTTTATCCACTAATTTGGGCAGCCAGGAGTTGAGGAATCTCCTTATCCACTACCAGAAAGCAATTCAATAAATGCAGCAGGTTGCAATTCCAGGGATTTAAGTTTTCCTCTCTCCCTGAGCTCAGTGGTGTGGTCATACTTTCATTGTTTGCTTTGTGACATTCCTCCTCTTCCAAACCTAGTGTGCTCTCAGACACAGAAGGTCCATCTAAAGCTGACACACTAACAGGACCAAGGCACAGGTTGCAGTCTGATCCCACTAGCATCAGTACTGTTAAACAGTCACTGTGTTCCCTGACAGTTTATTCACAGGCCAGTGATGCTCTCCCAGGAGGATTCCTGAGGCTGGCTTGCTGAGTAGCAGCTCCCACAAGACAGCATGGACAAAAACACCCTGCGTGGGGCCTGAGGGAGGAAGGGAGGCACAGGAAAGCCAACTGGACAGAAGCTGTGCCATATCAGTTGTTCTCAGGCTGAGCAGAGCAGTCTCTCATCTATATTAAGATGTGTTTTCACCTCCAGCAATAAGCCCCATGTTTGGACAGTCGTGCTTCTTTTGTCATGGAGCTGCTCACAGGAATGCTTCTTCCTGCAAATGCTTCTTCCTACAACCTTTTCTGTGAGGAGTTGAGGTTACCCTGGAGCCTGGAGTACTTAAAGATCACTCCACTTCCTCTGCCAGTGCAGCAGCTCATATTCCTCCCAGGGGTTACCACTGCTACCACGCTGCTTTGTCCTCTGGCCATTTGAGATTACTCCATCACTGGAGTCCAGGCTACCACCCCTTCAGGACTTGTGCCATGGTGTCTCAGAGCAGGAGAGATGGCTCTTTGGGACAGCCTCAGAAATCCCCTGGCACACGAAAAGAAAGATTTAAATGTACGAGGCACTTCAACAATTGTTCCCTAAATGGAATGGGAACTCGGAGGCAAGAATAGTCTCTGTGAAACCTGGCGACAAAGTATCCTCTGCCAAAGGAGCCTCAATCACAGAACAATGTTCCAGGGGAAGCAAACAAATCCAGAATGCCTGATTCCGTTTTCAGGACTCCTTCTTACTGAGAAAAGTTGATACATTTTTTTTTCTAAGCAGGAAACCCAAGCAACCAAAACAAACCAAAACAAAAAGGCACTCTGAGAGATATGCACCTAGAAAAGTAAATAAAATGAGTGTTAAAACATAGAAGAGATCTCCTTAATGAGCAATTTAACCCCCCAGTGCCATGGGCCATATGTGCCTACAAATAACACTATTTATCAGATACCTACATCAGTATGTAGATACATTTGCTTATTATTATTTGGTCATGATCTTGTTTCTTTTCACTACCATATATTTTAAACAGTATCTCTGCTAAGATATGCTTTGAAATGTGTCTCTTTATTATTTTTTTTTCTGTGTTAGACTGTCAAACTACTTCATTAATTTCCTTCTTTTTACTCATTCATGAACTGTAAAAAAGCTTCCTTCTCAAACCAAGGCCACTTGGCCCCCTTAACAGCTTCATCTGAGGATTTTTTAAAAAACAACACAAATAATTTCTCCCCTTACTACTTTTCTTGAAATGCTGATGGAATTCTGTACATTGATATGATTTACCTGTACAGAAGATGCTGCATTGACCTCGACCTGCTGCAGACCATCTGCTCCCAACAATTTATAATCATAGCATAATTCAGGTGGGAAGGGACATCAAGAGACTTGAACTTCTTGTTCTTTAATTTTATCAGCTGAGACCAGCCTTCCTTTTTGACACCAGTTCTTCCAGCAGCCAGTCTTTATTTCCAGACAGACTAGGAGTCTAGCCAGGATGGTGCCAAAGCTGAGGAGGGGACAAAGTGTCATCAGACAGAGCTGCTAGGAGGCTGCTCTGGGTGATACAAGAAGCCTCAAGCAGGCCCAGAGCTCTGGAGGGTTTTAGATGCCTTAAGGAACAGAAGCGATGGGTCTTCTCTGCTGTGTCTCCATTCTCACCTTACAGCCCAGTCCAGAATTAATTTCTCTGTGTTATCCACACTGACCATGTTTCCACAGTCACCACAGTTCTGCTCCAACAACTGGAAATGCTGCAGGGCCTTTGTGACCATCACAGCTGGGCTCAGCCACTTGGACAGGAACTAACAGCAGAAGACTAAAGGAAGCAGAAGGACCAGAAATTTCCATCTTTGGAGAACTCTGACCATTACCAAGGCCAGATATTATTAATGTTGGCATCACATTAAGTTTCTTCATCTCCATCTTCTTTTTTCATAGCTGAACCATCTCAAAGCTTTGATGTGCTTGGAAACAAAATGTCAGTTCCCATGCAGTTCAGCACAGAGCAGGCCAGATACCATGAAAAATCTTGGGTTCCTCTTGGGGTGAAAGAACACCACAGACCACCACTGATCTCTGCATGGATTCCTCTAAGGCTG
The DNA here is from genome assembly GCA_025920805.1 of Petroica traversi. Lineage (NCBI taxonomy): Eukaryota > Metazoa > Chordata > Aves > Passeriformes > Petroicidae > Petroica > Petroica traversi. Next base: position 599,570 of record JAHLSL010000040.1, read on the forward strand.
GTCTGTTTGCTTACACAGCTGCAGCTCCCAGCTCACATCACTTTGGTAGCTGAAAGATTATTTTGCATCATTCCTGTGCTGGAGTTTTCACATGGGTCCACTTTTTTGGGGTGAAGAATAATTATTTTTAACTATATGAAGTGGTTTATCAAAGTATCTTTTTAAATGCAAGAATGATCAGAGTTCTGAGAGGAGAAGGAGAAATGGAAAGGATTGCTCAGGTGCAAGGAAAAGTTGTGTGACCTGGATTAGAAATAGTTTTTTGGATTTGTTCAGACCTATCAGATAAAAATGGGAGAAGAATTTTGTTCAAAAGTATTTGGGATAGGGCTGCAGGGAGGGCCAGAGAAAGCACCTCATGGGGCCAGCATGGGCAGCCACAGGAGCTCCAGGAGAAACATTTAAGTCAGGTTTAGATTCGCCCTAAATTGCGGTGCCTTGAGAGTTCTCCAGCTCTTGGGAATCTGATGGCATTAAGGCATCAGCAGCTACTCTCGAGGCAGCATTTCTCATGTTTTGCAAACAATTTGGGAACTGCAAATCGGTGCAGATTTCTCAGCACAGTAATTGTGGCGCTGCCTCAGCATTTTTCTATCAGGATATTTCAAAGCCCTTTAGATTCTCTCTCCAAATGCAGCCATCCATCCTCCTCCAAGAAATCCCAGACCTTACTGATTATTACCAATAAAATTATTGATGTTGGAAATGCTGATACAGGAAGAAGAGGCTATTTAGGAACGTTTTACCAGATGCTGGTTGAGCGATACTGCACCATTTCATGCAGCACATCACAAAACCTCTTTCTTCCCTGCTGTGTTAAATTGTTACTTTCCCTGAGGGAGAAACATGGTTCTTCACAAATCTGGCCTGAGAGGAAAGTGGGGAGAGGGTGTGGGAACAGCAGACAGCATCAAGGATTCCCATTTCTCTATTCTCTGCTCCTTGTGAGCAATCTTGCGTGGCTTTTAACCACTGCCACTCATTTTCTGAAGTGCTCTTTCAGTGGCCACATCCTGTGCTGTCTCTGGTTTGGGGACAACACTCCTAAATACTGAGAGCATTATCAGAAAAAATCAGTCTTGGGTTCCTCTTGGGCTGAAAGAACCAATTTACTGCTCTCCTTCAACAGGCACAGGATAATTATAGGAAGCCCCCATGCCACATCACATGGGTATCACATGCAAAAACCATCTCTCCTACTAATGTGCACCTCTGTTTCTCACACACAGAAAGATGAAACTGATCACCCCCAACCAGGAAAAAAATTGCTTAGTATTTTGATAGCTGTTTCTTCATGTCCCAGTTGAACCTGAGGTGTCGTTTTTAAGGAAAAAAAAATTCGCATTTCTCACCAAGAAGCCAAACAGAACTGCAAGATTCAGAGAAAAAGCAATGAATTTATAGCTACTTCAGCCCGTTTCAATCAAGTTTAAATATCTCTTCCTTTTCCACCATTCAAGGAAAACAATAAACACCAGCAAACAAACACAATCCTGTCTGACATCACTTACTGGTCAGATTTTATCCCCAGGTTTCTGCATGAGCTCATACAGGAGTCTTTGCAGTGTGCAAGCCCATATTGGCATCATCTGTCAATCAGTAAATCAGAGAGATGAAAGACATTAACCCACAGATGAAACATTTCTGTACAGGTGGGAGTTTTGGGGATAATTTTCTGTCAGGTATCCTATGGTCATATTTCATCTTTGCCCCCACTTAGCATTAAAAACAAGAAGCTCCAGCATGCAAGGACCCAGTAAAAATGCCATGCCTGGATTTATATGGAGTAGGGCATCACACTAAGTATGAGCATCAAGAGACAATTCAAATAAATTAAATGGGAAGCTAAGTGGGGAAATATCTACGTTGGGCCACGGGCAGGATTTCAGTGCTCAGAGAACTCCCCAGGCTGTTCCCCACACCTTGTAGCTTTACACATGGGCTTGTGGCCACCTGGAGAGGCAGCAGGCTGCCTGTGTGGCTGTGGGGAGAAGCCAGGGCACCACTTCCCTGCCTTTGTGGCTGCAGGTGACTCATGCACACACCTGTTTCCTCTGCAGGGCAGGGGGGCTGCACACAGACAGGGTTTTACCAGGAAACCCAGGTGTCCAGAAAAACAATTAAAGAGATTTGAATTGACCAAATGCTTCACCCTTCCAGAAAGCAAAACTGGGTATAAATCTTTTCCAAGCTTTCCTCTGAAAAATCCTCAGGACACCACGTGCCTGATGCATCCCTGTGAGAGGATTTGCCTTTGTGCAGCCTCACAGAAGTGCAGCATGAAGGGGCAGGGCTGCCTGCTTCTCTCACAGCACACTTTGGAAAGGAAAGCCCTTTGAAAGGCACCTTCCCTGCCCCACAGCACTGCTGGGCTTGTGAGCTCTTGCACACGCATGGATACTTGGTCCTCTAGTATAAAATGCACCCTTCTGATCTGCTTGGGCCAGCAGTGTCCTCCTGCCCCCTCCATTTGCTGTGATTTACTTTACAGAAGGCTTCAGAATCCAGCCAACACACATCACGAAATTGGTGGGAAGAATCATGATTAATGGATTTTTTTCAATTAATCAAGCTCTTAGTTTTACCCGGGAGGTCATGCCTTGAGATTCTTTCAGACCATCACAAAAGAGAACAAGCTGGCTGGGAGCAATAAGCACCATCTGAGAATCCTCCCATAAGCCAGGCTGTTTACTTTTCAGTTTCACTCACCATCATCCAAGCAAATGTCTCTTTTCCCTCAAATCCTTTCAACTGTTTCTTCCTCTGAAGCTGACTTCCAGGGAAAGCTCTGGAGATCTTTGCCTTCAGAGCAGATTCAAGTCCTGGTTTCCCTTCTCTCTGTGAGGAATGTATAGAGCAGGCTGAGGTTCTTCTACCCCACACCTTGCTTTAGGAAGAGACATGTGCCTGTGATTCTCTCCTCCTTGGCAGACTTTTCCTAAAGCCTCAAGATTTAGAGCTGGGATCTTGCAGCAGCACAACTCTTAAACTCCAGGATGGGAGAGCACATCCCAGGAACTTGGTTCCACACAGCTGCCTGTGACAGCCTTTTGGGGTGAGAAGTCCCGCAGCATCCATGTGTCCAGCAGGCTGGGAACTGCTGTCATTCCAGAAGTTTCTGAGAAACTATGTTGGCTCCTGGAAGGACAAAAAAACCCAGGAGTTTCAACAATCTACAGCATTTTCCAGTCTCTGACAATTGTACACGGAGGGACCTTACCCACAGAGATGGCCCCAAGCTGTAACTATATCAAGTCACTCACATGACCAAGACTTTGCAGGATCTCAGCCTCAGGGGCTACCAAGAGTCCAGCAATCCTGAGGGACTGACAAAAAGACTCTCACAGCTCACATTCAGGATCAAAACACTACTTACCAGAACAAAGCACAGATTAAGTGATACCAGCCCCGACGACACAGATCCCAAATAAGTGCAAACAAAATATTTTTCTGCTGCCAGAACACCATCATGGGATTTGCACGTGGCATCTCTTCCTGCAGAGGCTGTGGAGAAACATATCCACTGCCTGCTGTCTGCCTCGGAATTCCCCCAGGAAAGCTGGCCTGGCTGGCAGTGCAGGGTGCCTAACTTCCAGACTGTTAAATTACACTGCAATCAATGCAACTCAAGAATGTACTTAATTTCATGTAAACACCTACAGACTGTAATGAACTAGGATGCTGTGTTGCTCAGTGCACTTCTTTGGCTGATTTGTTTACAAAGGCAGTATCTCAGAGGGACAGAAATTACAGAAACCTTCTAAAAGCTCAATGATGGCTTCAATAAATGGAAGACTGTTGCATTTACATTAAAATTACCAAGTTTTTAAGACCCAGTTTCTTAGGCCCTTCCAGAGATAATGCAGTTAATTTGACTCTTTTATTAACACCTAGCCTGGATAAATTAAAAGGAACATATAAACCAAGATCTTCTATCACTTGCCAATACAAGATGCATTATTGCCCCAGGCCTCAGAGAAAACTGCAGCTTTGCATTCTCGCTTTCAGGTAAGCTAATGAGGAGAAGGAAGAGAATTTTTGAGGTGGGCTCTTCTTCCTTTCATCTGAAAAGTGGTTACTGAGCTGTGCAGAGCTCTGGGAGCTCAGTACCTCAGCGCCTGAGCTCCTAGAGACTGCACCACTGAAAGGAGAGGTGAGTTCTTCCTATATCCTCCCTGGAAGCTGGTTAAACACTCAGCTAGCAGAGGGCCCTCTGAAAAAGGGATTTGGCTTTGCCCTGGGCAGAGTCTGCAAATGCTTCTCAGTTACCTGTTTCATTCTCTTCTGGTTTCGTTGCAAACCGTGAAGCTCCTCAGGAAGGCTCAGGCTCACAGACACTTTGTGACTCTGATGGTTTGGTTGCCCATTCTCCTCACCAGCCACATGGCAGCCTGCATTCAGTGACTTCATGGTGTGGCTGTTTTGGGGGAGCTGGATGGGGAAGCAGACTGCAGCTGCTTCTGAAGGATATAAATAATTTTTGCAGTCGAGGGGCTCCAGCAGTCCAAGAGGGTCAGGGACACCTGGGCTCTATTCCTGGCTCTCCTGCAGACCTGATGCATTGTTTCACTCCTTTCAGTAGCTGTAAATGAAGACCTTTTCCTGCCAAATTTGTTTTCTTAGGTGTGAGGCTTCCACTTGAAAATCTGAGGCAGAGAAAGGAATTTGGGGTGATGGGACTGGCCTGTGAATGCAAGCCCAGGCATCCATTTGATAACAAACCCCACAAAAGCCATTGCACTGGTGAACACCACGAATGGCTCACAAGCCAACCTTGCTCACACCATTGACCAGTTAGCCATCTGCTCCCTTCAGATATTATTTTATGGCTTTCCTTTGTTTTCACTAAGGCCCAAACAGGAATGAAATTCTGGGTCCTGCAGCTAGCCCTTTTAAATAAATAGTTCTGCCATCACTCTAATAAGTTTGACAAGTTGGTCACAGGCCCTGGGCAGGAAGCTAATAAACTTCAAGTTGCTTTTCTATTGTTTTCCTAAAACAATTTGACTTCCTTTCTGATAGCCTCAAATTCCTTCAATAAAAATAGAGTAGCTGGGAGCCAGGGGAAGAGCTGAACCTGAGCCAAGTTGTGCTCACAATGCCGCCTGCGTAAGATCACATTTTATCCTGATCCACGAAGACCCTTTAAAAGAATAGCAGGCAGACAGCTGCCAGTGCATGTCAGGGACAGCTCAGGAGTGAGGCTCCCCCAGCACTGCTCTCCAGGCTGGAGGGGATCTCCAGGCAGTGAGACACTGTCAGACCACAGGCTGAGCTCCTGGGAGCTGACTGGGGTTTGCTCACCCTGTCCTCCCTCAGACACTCCAGGATTTCTTCCAGGAGCTGAACACTGGCACAGAGTTGGGCTCCAACAGCACCAAAGGGCAGTGCTAAAGCTCACCCAGCCTTCGGCCAACTTCACCTGTTCCTCTCTCAACCTGTGCAGGCTCAACAAAAACAGGTAAAGGTCTGTTCTTTTTTTTCTTCTTTTGGAAACATACCTATGTATTTATGCATACACACATATTTCTGTCAAGCAGCAATTCATCCTGCTGGAAGTTTGCAGGAGCAGATGAATGTCTGGTGGTTAGGTAGAGGACTCCTTGGTTTAAAATGACTTGCTGATTCTTTGGACAAATCCTGTATGCTCTCCATGGTCTGGTTCCTCCACCTGTAAAACAAGGAGGGTGTTTATCAGAGCTGCAATTTCATTATCATCTGCAAAGCACTTCTCAGCTCCTCAAAGATGCTGCAGAGTTGAGAAATGGAAGCAGGAGGTGTGAGAGGACCGTACTTTGTTTCCAGTAACATAAAGCTGACAGATGAGCATTTACTTTGGGATAGATGGCAATTTCTCCTCCGTGAGATGAAAACCTCTTCCAGTTTTTCTTGCTGAAAATTTACTGGCAAATGAGTCTGACACACAGTGATATTTCACACCTTGCTGTTTCTTGTTTCCTCTTTTCTCACTCTGTGCTAATATGGTACTCTGGGCTAGGAAGAGGAAAACATCCATCCATATGGAATAATTTGGGATTTTTTACTAAATAAGGAACTGTGACTATAAAACTGTTCTCATTCAGGAGCCTTTGCTACTCCTCTTCCCTTGGGCCCAGCCTGTCCTTGGGAATTTGCCTCCTGCTGGAGGATGCCTTCAAACTGTCTCCAGAGGTCAAAAGTGTAACAGAGAACTTCCCTCTCTGGCCTTCTCTTTCAATCGTATCCAGGCTTGGGGATTTGAGATAAAATGTTTCACCAGGAAGGCACCATCCTTTGGTGCTTCAGAGTAGGTACCAGAGGTGCCTGTGCAGCTTGGAGCCTTATGAAGAACCAGAATAAGTGCAGTGCAGTGGCCAGGCAGCAAAGATGAACTCAACCCCTGTTGGGTGATGATTTTTATAAAATTTCCCAATGCAGTAAACCCGACATCCTCCTCAAGGACCAAGTCCTTGGTAATGGCAGGAATGTACAAGACATTTTCCCTTCAGACAATCTCTTTCAGTTTTCACATCTCAGGAGAGCATCTACCTGCATTTGAAACAGCCTTCCAGAAAAGGTTTATATGAAGAAGCTCTTTCATATGTGAGCTCTCATCTACACTGCTCTATATTTGCAGACCTTCTCCATGCATTGTCTTGGCTTGCTCTTTTTGTTTGTTTAAATCCCAGGCACAGAATAAATCCCTCCATCAAATATCCATGGGATCAATGCTGAAAAACTCATCACACAAGCTCTGCTCCAGATTTGCCTGGTTTTGGTATGCAAGGCTGCAGATCTGATAAGGCAATAAGGCAAGTACAGGAAATAGAATGAAAAAGGGACCTCTTGGCTTATCAGGTTCAATCCCTTTGAATAACGGGCAAGTACAAAACAAATGGCCTTTTCTAAACTTACTAAACCCTGTCCTAAATCTCATTAGGTTTCCACCCTAACTTGTGCTGCTAAAATGCTGTTCCAGCACCTCCTTGCCTGCTCTGTTGCTTAGAAACCTTCTGATTTCCAACCTAAATTCATTCATGGCCGATTTATATCTATTTATTCTTGTGCCACATTGTCCTTTAGCTTATGTAGCTCTGCTCTCTCCCGAGCACTTACTTTCCCAGCCCCCAATTCCTAAAAGTATTTATAGGCAGCAAATCTCTCCTCTCTTAACCTTTGTTCTGCCAGACTAAGTAACTAAGCTCCCTTATATACTCACCCTGCAGGCACATCACACCGTGGTTTAATCACTTTGTGTAGCTGCACTAGCATGAAGTTCAGTGCAAAATAATTAATGCTGAAAAGCTCTAACTGGTAGCACCTCTATTTTCAAATCAGCTCAAGTATCTCTGAGCAGTCACTGCTGTGACTGATAAGTAAACAAGGTGTTGGCTGAGACACCTTCCATCCCTCTGACCACCCCACTGCCTTCCTCTGCACCTGCTCCAGGCTGAATATCCTCCTCAAATGTGGGGAAGCAGCACTGCAGACACTCTTTGGGAGAAGTCTCATCCTCTTGGATGACATTACTTCCACTCACTGCAACTGGAAACACTGCCACATCCTCAAAGCTGGCTTGCCTTTTTCACCCCCACGAAGCATTGCTGGTTCCTCCTCCTTTGAACCACGAACTTTCCCCATCTTTCTCCATCTCTCTCTCCTGGGAGATGGAGACTCCTGTTGTTCTTCAAGCAGCAGGTTCCTAGTGTGTGATTTTGCACTCTCCCACTTAACCTCACCTTGATCACTCCAGTCACAAAGAGCCTTCAGTTCCTGTAGGGCTGGGATCCATCTCTGCCCTCATACCTCCCAGCTCTGCTTCATCAGCAGATTTCATTAGTATTTCTACTTTCTGTGCCAAGGTAATTAACAGAAATATAAAAAAAGATCAGTCCTAAGAGCAATCTTTAAGCAGCCTCACAGATAATTTCCCTTCAACCTATTAAGGAACTGGTGTATCAGTTCTGTCAGTCTCATACTCACTTGAGGATTTATTTAATAATCCCTGTCTTCTCCAGCTGAATCTTCTACACTAATTTGTTTCTTCTGGGACACCATATCATATGGTTAACTGAACTCCAGGTAGATAAGGTCTGCTATGTTTCTTTTTACCTAGAGGGTCAGGAATCCTAATCCAAAAAAGCTCTTCTTAACTTTTGATCAAAAGACAGTACATGTTGTCTTATTTTCCCTTTCCCTCCTGGCTTTATTTCTGCTTTCCTCCAAAATCCATTGCACAGCATCACAAACTGCTGTGGTCTGGGAGCTGCACATGTCAGCTCTTCTCCCATTCCCTCTGTCTGGGGAGCATTCTCTTCCACTTGCTCTCCTCACTAAATCAGACAAGTTTTGCATAACAGGCTCTTGAAGAAGGGAGTCAAAATTCTTCCTCCCTGCTTAAGAGCGATCAAACCAGCTATTTTTCTAGCTGAGGGGCTGCCAGGACACCTCTGGATAGAAAGCTTCTCTCCTCCCTCACACACCCAGCAGAAGCAGACTGTTCTGCTGGATTCAGGATTACCTCTGTGTGCCACTCAGGAACAGCACTGGGGCAGGAAACACGAAGGTGTGAGCAGGGAGAATCAGCCCTGATCACCCTGGGTGTACAGCAAAGTGTCAGCCACGCAGGGAGGTGAGTGCATTTCAGACAGCTCTCTCACAGGACCTGTCTCTCTACAGCATGTGAAAAACACTTGACAAGCCTTATCCCCAGCCTATCCCAAAGCCATCTGTGAGCTAGACCTGTATTATTAACACCTTTTTTTTGGACCCTTCTATGATGAAGTCCCTGACAATCTCACTGGCATAAAATCAACGTGGCTTTACATAATAATGCTCCGTGGAAATTACTCCAGAAAGACAACAAACTGGAATTATATTCTCCTTCTCATGAATTTCCATCACAGATACACAACTGCCACACAGGAGAAGTAGAAACAAACACAGAAACATTTCTATTTTCCTTAAACCCACAGAAGGGCTTTCAATAAAGTTAGAAATGAAGCAGCAAATGACTATGGGTGTCTCCATACCAGGAGGTTACTGAATTAACTGTGGGAATTTACTGTATCACTGAGGATACAGCCCTCCTGGAAAAGAATTGCACTCCTCACTTCAGAGTGAGAGTGTCCACACAGGACATGCTTCCAGAGTTTGCCTCTGCACAGTTCCTTTGCAGACTGGCTTTCAATCTTGTGACTAAAGGGGCTGTTAAATTAGTGGGAGAAAAATTATTAGAAGAGTTGTCAGCGTTGTATTTTAGCTCCTGGACTGCTTTTGTTTCCTGATCTGCACTCACTGATGCACAGAGACCACCAGGCAATGGTCTGGGTGGGAGTTATCTAGCCTGGGAAGGATTGCTGGAGGGATAACCACCAAAGCTTCTCTGCAGCAAGTCACTTCTCAGGTCAGCAGAGTCTTTTGTGCAAATCTCACTCTCCTGCCACCAGTTCTTTGAGACCTTTATCAAAGTCAGAAGGCATCTCTGAATCTGCCTCCTGGCTGGGCCACTCCTGATGTGCAGGAATCAGAGGCTCAGCTTGACACATACATGAAATACAAGACCTTCAGATACTTGATAAGTCAAAAACATTTTTAAGAGAGGCCCAAACGCTCATGCATCTGACTGTGTGTGTGAGGATGTGGTGCTAGGGTGGTGTGACAAAAAATGCCTCTCTTGACAGGCAGATTAGTCTCTATTTTTCAGTAAGGGGATATGTAAAAAGTCCCTGGGATGCATTTGGTGCCCTTTAGGACAAGGCTGCCACTGTGCTGGGCCTCTGTTCCAAGCCAGCAGAGCAAGTTCTGTGTGATTTGAAGAGGTGGAAGACCCTGCTCCACATGAACTCTGCCAGACTGAGCTTGAACGAGTCAGAAACATGTCCTTTGTTGGCTGAATTATCCTTCGTCTCGCATGGAAAAAGCTTTCCATGGTCTGGCTGGTGAAGCTGTGGGGCAAGGCTGTCTCTGTTCATTTGGGGAAGGGTTTAGAGCATAGAATGTTATCTGTGGGAAGATGTGCAAAGGAGCAGTGGCAGCAGCGGCTGAAGGGACTGCGCGAAGCCGGCAGTGAACGCATCCTGCCGGCATGGGGAGGGTGGCACAGGGAGAGGCTGAGAATGGACAGGGAGGAATGAGAGCCATGGTCTTTAAAGGAAAAACAACAGGAAACCAGGTTTGAAAATAGAAAGATTAGGCTGGAGGGGGTGGGAGAGACAAGAAAAGTAGGTGAAGAAAGAAGAGGAGGAAAGGCAGAGAGGCAGTGGGGAAGAGAGAAAGTGACACAGAAAGGGGGTGGAGAAAAGAGAGGAAGAGAGAGAGAGAGAACCATATTAAAGGAATAAAACGAAGCAACTGAGGAGAACAAGGAGTTCAACTTCACTGCAAAAAGGGAAAGTGCTCAAGAAAGAAAGGAGACTGAGCACAAGATTCTGGAAATCAGGTAAGCAACCATGAGGGGGAAATAATAGAACTGCAGAAGTGCCGATGGGTAGAGCAAGTTATTATACTCAAGGGGAAAACAGCATTAGGGGAAAAAAGGGATTTGGAGAGGCAGGAAAGGAAGGATGGCCAAAAATAACTTAAGAAATTTACTTTTTCTTTCATTTTCTCTTCAAAACATTCCCACTAGTACCATGGTGGGCTTGGGACATTTTAAAAATTAAACTGTTTTACCACAGTTCCAGAAATAACAAGTAACTTCCCTGCGATGAACATAGATACCAACAGATCCAATGTATAGGAAAGAAGGGTAAGAGCCCCAAACATCCTCCCTCAGTACAAAGTGCAAATTGCCATTTCTGTCAGATCCCATTTCAGCATGCTGTCAAGCTGCTCGGGGACAGTGGTGAAGGGAACTCTTACCTAGGAGAGGCTCCCGGGGTGTAAACACTTTACCGAGTGTCTGCGTTAACCGCCTGCATTCTGAAGTGCTCAGGATGCTTTCAAAATATTGCAATTCCTTTTCCTTGAGAGTATTGTGTCCTGTGTCTGTGACATGGAGCCTGGGAATGTAACCCCAGTGTTGGTATCTGGCAGTCACACGTTCTGTGTGTGCCGCCAGGGAACGAATGCCTTTCCCCTCATCCCCACACTGCCCGTGGCAGCCTCAGCAAGGAGGCACCTGAAGGGACAAATGTCCTCTCCCACACCACCAGCTGCTGCTTCTTTTTATTTGTCTTCCTAACTTTTCCTCCCTTTTTGTACTTGGAGTAATTATGCAATTATATTAACGTGATTTAACACTGCTTTTTCAAAGAATAGCTCACCTTGAGAATACGGTACCCCTATGCTCCCACCTGGAAAGAAGCAATCTCACTGAATATAAAGGTTGATAACTAATTGCCACCTCAGATCTGTGGTGGCTCCTTTGATTTCCTGAAGGGTCGTTTGGCTGCTCATTTGTCACATCTAAAGAGCTTTCTGGTTTTAACAACTCAGGCAAACTGAGGCAGTGCCAGAAGTACCATAAAAACCTTTAGAGGATCCTATCAGTGACTTTTTCTGGACAAATCTCAGCTAAAAAAATTTGTGTTGACTGAGCCTTAAGCATTGATAATAAGCCCATGAAAATTTCTTGGTGAAGCAGTGTGTGTGAGAGTTTTCCCCTACTGCTGCCTATGTGTTCCTCTCTTTAAAGAACTTCATGCATGTAACTTGTGTGTGCACATGTGTGTGCAGCTAGGAGCAGCTTAACAGTTATTCAGAAGCCTCTCAGTACTCAGTATTTGTACCAGGAGCCAAAAAAAATCTGCATGTGCTGCTATTTTCAAAATCTACTCTGAGAAGAGCATGCATTTCTATCTTTGTTCCCCTTTTCCTTGGGAGCAGAGCAGCACTTTGGGAGAATTCCCGAGGCTTCAGGGTTTAAAATACTCATCAGGCTCTGGTCACTTGGGAACTATGTTAGGCATTCCTGTTACTATAAGTATTTGGGGTTGGTGGGGGTTTTTTCCACTCAACAGTATATAATATCACAATATTTTTAGTGTTGTGGGCATTAAAAAATACAAACTCTGACAGAAAATAGAGAACTTCATACCTTAGCCTCTCTTCTCTTTTTGACCTTCAGACAGATTTCACACATTCTGCACACATTTGCCCATTTTCTGACTTATCCTGCAGCATTATCTTGAAAATTGACAAGGAGGAGTGAGTAATTCAGCACTACACTATGTCATTAGGGAGCACATTTCAGAGACTGCACCACACTTTGGGTGCTGTTGTATGAGGCACGAGGATAGAGGCTTGAAATTAGAAATAATTCCCAGGAGACAACATAGAGACTTCAATATTCGGGCTGAAAATTCATATAGATGGGCGGGAAAAATCAATTTTATTGCTATTGATAAGCAACAGAGAGATCTCTCTGAACAATACTCAGCATTCCAGCTCTTCCCTGAAACAAAGAAATATTCATGCCACACAGCATGCAATGAGCAGAGAGATGCACACTTTCAAGTCTCCCTAGTGTATCTTTGAAGACAGGTCAGAGGGTTTTAATGTAAGAACTACAGGGTTTACACTTATATTTCTGCCTTTCTCCATTTTTTGTGTCATTTTGGACATGCCTTGAGAATAGCTATGAATTTTCACATGAAACTGCTCTCCTTTAGAAGCAGAAAAGCTGACAGATGCCTTGGTCAGGGCACAGCAGGTGAAGCAGCCTGGCAAGGGTGACCCCTGCAGAGCTCCAGGGTCTCTGTGCACTCAGATGTCTGGTGAAGAAAGGAGGGAAGAGTGGGATGGGAGAAGAAGTGCCTCCAGTTTGTAATCAGATAAAGCTATCCAAGAGGACTGGGGTTAATTTTTGCCTGTTAGTCCAATTTCCTCTGTCATATGGGGCAAATCACTCGAGCCACATTTCCCCACAAATGCCCATTCCTTGTCTTTTTGGTACCTGACTTCTATGTGTGGTGCAACCCATGGAAGTGATAAACTCTCCCACTCCAGCACAAACCAGACAGAGCTCTGCTCTGAATATACATTATACACTGTTAATACACTGGGGAAAAAAATAAAGCACCAGCAGATTAGCCACATCACCAAGGAGCTTCCAAAATTAATGAACAGTTTTTATCTTAATCTCCAACTGCCTTAGTTCCTCAGCTTCACAGCTGATCTAATACCATCTCCTCACCTCTGGGTGGTAATGAAAGTAAGTGGATTTATAATTGTGAAGCAATCAGATACTGTTGTGATGAAAGCCATAGGAAAACCCATGAGGAAACTAATAATTCTGTCTTTAGAGCTGGACTTGAATAATGTACAGTAAATGAGGCAGAGGCCACCCACTGAACAATGAGGAGAAAACAAAACCTTGAATAGCTGCTGCTCAAGAAAGCCCCTGCCAGGCTGGCACAGAACAAGGCAGGCATCCTGTGCAGAGAATGAGGTGACAATGTGAGGATGTGGTTAAGGACTCCAAGAGGCATAGGCACAAAGAGATTGAATTAAGATTACTGAGAACAGTAACCCCAGCATTTCCTAACTCCCTACTGCTGGCCTTTGCCAATTTAGTATTCGTTGGTTTCAAAGGGGGTGTGTTTTTTGTGCATATATATGGTAAATAAGCTGAGTACAAAAAAGAATCCACTTACACAGTCAGACTGAGGCAAGGATGCAGCAGTGAGGCTGGAGTGTGAAAAGAATCCTACAGATTTTTGGAAAGAAAGAAGAAATGAGATTTGACAAGGCAGTAATAAGTGGGAAATAGATAGTCACTGAAAATTTCCTCTTTCTAAGGCTGAAAGCACTGGCAATTTGGGTGCTGCATACAGTTAGCTGGTCAAAACTACCAAAAAACTGAGGCAAAGCTCTCTGGGGGAGCTTGACCATAGGAAAACCATGGGGAACTGATGGGCAGGGAGATGCTGGAGTGAGAGGAAGGAAGGAAGGATGGGCAAAATCTGAATGAGAGGTCTCTCCTTCTCCCATTACCTCTTCAGTCTGTTTTATTTCAACAGTATAAAAGTTGCATCTCATGCAGCCAGAGAACCAGCCTAAAATCACACGGGCAGGTTTAGTTGCTGCTGTACTGTGCCCATTGTGAGCCCTGCCCTCACTGCACATCTCCTTTCACCAGCCTTCCCCACTGACTGAGCAGTGCTTGGGATCAGCTTCTCTCAGCAGAGCTCAGCAACAGCTTTTACTGCAGCAGCCCCACAACTTCTTAGCTTGATTTTGTTTCCCAGAGCTCCCTATGCCCTCTTTTGCCATCTCCTCACCTCTGTTTTGCCCAATTTAGTATCATCTGCAAATTCATATGGGTCAGCTTTCCTCTGTAAAGAGAGATACTGGAAAGAGCATCAAGTTTCCAGCATTCACTTTAGAGAGAGAATTTATGGGTATGTTTTCCTAGCAAAAAGCACAGTGACCCTTCATTGAGTTTATCCCACTTTTGTCACATCAGTTGGGCTCTCTAGGGGCCCACATTTCTCAAAGGCAAAAAGAGAGAGAATCCCAAGAGAATTAGAAGGGGCTCCCTGCATTTTGAGTGTAAACCTGGATACTACCATCATATAACTATTTGATGCCAGCTTTTCAAAGATAGTGGGATAAATTCACCCCTCAGCTTGGCTCATCTGAGTTCAAGGTCTCTTCTGCTCTTGGTCTCCTGAAACCATATCAGGCAGAGCTTGGCCCTAATATTTGGATGTATGAAAGCACAGGGGGAGGAATAGCAGTAGGGCTTCTGGACAGACAACTAATAAAAATTCAACTGACTGGGAGTCTGCAGCTTCCACCATCACTCCAGATGAAAATATTCTACATATTGTTATCATCTGTGTGTGTAACACATCCCTGATGTGCACACTTGAAGGTGTTGAGTGATTCCCCTCTGTCTGTGTGTCTGTGTGCGTCAGGGTTGTGTGCCTGTGTGTGGAGGAGGTGACGGGTCATTCAACTCCCTTATCTTCTCACCCACTCCCTTTTTCATGAACTCTGAGATTTTCCACATTTGGAGAGGAGGGGGAAAGCACACCTCGTCAAGGAATAACGAGCTGTCTGCAACTACAAGTAGGGCCAGTGGTCTGGATACCAGTATGACCCTTCCAGAAATTGCAGTGAACTTGGGAGGAGCAGAAAGATAAGAAACATTGGCTGTCTGTCTTCTAGGACTGGAGCTGTTAACACTGAGCTGTTCTTCTCCCATGAGATTTCAGCTCAAAGTCAATCTGGCTCAGCACAGGACTTGGAACCCAAGGAACTAGAATGGCACCTATGCAAACAGGTCCATTATTTTCCTTTAAAAGCATAAGCACAAAGCTATTTATTCCAGGCTCATGTGCAGATCAGAGTTAGAAATTTGGCTAAAGAACTGGCCTGGTTCAGGCAGAAAGTTATCATAAGTATATGTGTGAATATATGAAGCCAAAGAGATGGTGTTTGCACAAAAATGCCTAATTGGTTGTTGCTTGTGTATTGTATATCCATAGGAAGGAACCAATGCCAGCAAACTGAACAAAAAGATACCTGATGAGCTGGGCTTCAGCATAAAAAATTCTCTGTAACTCAAAGCACTGGACCCACTCTGCACAGTGCATCATTTAATGTTGCAAGCCACATGTCCCCACAAAAAAATCCAAAATAAAAGCCTCTGGTTCTGCCAGGTGTACCTGAAGAAGGGCAGCAGGAGAGGATTTTCTTTCAGATGAACAAGACAATGTTGTCCGAGGGCACAGGAGAGAAGGGCTGTGGTCTGTAGGAGCAGATGTGCTGTAGAAGCAGTGTTGTACTGCTAGCATGAGATTTAAGAGGCAATGCTGAGTAGAAAAAAAAGACACAATCTTGCAATTCACAACCCCTGAGCTCTGTCCCCAGACTGTCTCTAACACAGTATCCTCAGACAAGCAGTTTGTCCCTTCTGTACCCCAGTGATCACCATGTGCCAGACAGAGGTGACAACATCTGCACTGCATGGAGTGCTGTGAGGCTACTTAAGTAGCATTAACCAATCTCAAGTGCAGAGCCACATGTCCAGCTTCTTAAAACATCCTGGGCCCTCCACTGCGTTGTGAAATCTCACTAATTCCCAAAGACAGGCATTTGTACCTGACTGAGCAAATCACACACAGAGATTGGGCAAAAATACAACGGCTTTGAATCTGATACTTTCCCCCTCCCTGGGAACTGTGCTTGCCTCACACAAAGGAACCTTCCTGGGAGAGCCTCTCCACGTGCCCCTGGGATCTGCCACAGGGAAGAGGTGAGCCCAGCAAGGGAGAGCACAAACAGTGTTATAATCAGACTCTCCACTTTATTTTAGAAACATCCCGCAGAGATGGCGACCTCCTGTCACCTTCCTTGTGGGAAAAGCTAGCTTGAAGTGTTGAGCTCAGCTATTTATATCACTGCTGATAGTCTCGCCTGTCTTCTAAAGAGGGCAAAACTTTCTCCCTAAAAACCCCCAGGGAAATAAACCCATATAAAGATGATTGCACAGGAGCAGCCCTCCTGGCTCTCTGTGTCGATTTCCTAGCAGTTCACTGGAGCCCTGGCGAGTTCCAACCAGAACGAGCGTGCTGCAGTGATGTGAAATACTCTCCTGTCCTTCAGAGCACGTGGCATCAGCAAGAGGATGGGAAAAACTGCTCCGAGGGCAGCAGACTCTTTCCCCTCCCGCAGATAAAGGCAGTGCAGAAAAGGCATGGCAGAGAGCAGCCCGTGGCTGGCGAGCCAGCCTGGCGTGCCAGCAGGTGCCGTCCGCGCCGGGGTATTTTTATCGTGGAATTTGGCAGTCACAAGGCAGCCCAGAGCTGAGCAGACTCCGTGCTTGGCCTGGGGGGTGATGCTCAGCTCCCCTCAGCTTTAGTGGCGTTCCAGGTGATGATTAGGCTGGGCTGGCCACGCTGCTGGGTCCGTGCCAAGCTGCACTGCTCTGTGTCACTCACGCTGCCAGGATCCCGTGACGGCTCCCGCGGGGATCCAGCAGAAAGCTGCCAGCCAAAAGCATGGAAAGGGCAGTGGCACAGCCCACAGCTGCATGACCCTGCTGCCAAGACTCCTACCAGGAGCTGAGACCCCACAAAGATGCACCAGGGCGAGACAAGATTTGTCCAACTGAGCCCAAACTAGGAGTATAAAAGGCTGCAGATGCTCAGATGCTGAGAGGTCAAAGCATGTGAGGGCAACAGTAGTCTGGGAATGAGGAAAAGGAACTATATGGAAAATTCCCAAGAATAGTAAAGCTATGAGGAGAAAGGCTAGGTCAGGGGCAGCTCTGCAGAGCCAGGAAAAGCTGTCAGGAGGTGACAATCCTTCTTTTCTTGCTGGCAGCACAGAACTAGATGCTCTCGAAGACCCTTGGTCTGGCAGTGCAAAAATAGCTCGCTAATAAGTATCAAATGTCTAAGCCAAAAATGCTGCTCTAGGAGGGAAACTCCTTCTCCTGGTTTCCAAAATCTGTTCCCCTGTGGCCCCCCACGCCCTTGCAGCAGCCACCTCAGCTCTCTACAGGGCTGTAGCAGGATGGTCAGGAGGCTCCTTCAGGCAGTCCCTTCTTCAGACGGTCTGTGCAGGAGAGGGTAGAAGAAATGTCCCTATTTTCTAGCCTCAGCCTCATGACTGCCAGCCTCAGATCCTCCAGATTTACAGCTTCTTGAAATATTCCGTGCATGTGTGAGACAGGTAAATTGCTGTTCTTCTTGCATCTGTTACCATTTTTTATTTCTGGATTCCTCTTGTGCTTTTGTTTGCTTTACTTTGTACCCTGCACATCCTGATTTTTACAATTTACAAGTGTCTAGGCTTAGTAACCTTCCCTGGGGAAAACAAGCCGTTGTAAAACCCCAAATAACCTGCACACAGTGGAATGGATGGGAAGAGGGGCTCAATTTGTGATTATACTTCCCTATGGCAGTAAGAAAAAAACTCAGTCTTTACACAGCCTGGGAGAACTGTGTTCATATTAACACTACCAAGCAAGGTGAAACAAGAAAAGGCGTGTGTAAACTCACCTGGAAAAGTGAGGACACTCATCATTGCTCAGAATATTCCTCACATTCAGCTGTGCATAGTGATGTTGGACACACGTAACACTGAGCAGTAGGGAGCTGGTTGCCTTTCTGCACTCTGGGGGGACAAAAGCAAACACCCTGATTTCAGTGCCCCAGTTTGTAAATATTTCCCATCACTGATTTATCTGCCTGTATTTAATCCCCTGGTGCTCCTGGAACCAAGCCATATGCTAATTTCTCCAGAATGCAGTAACTGCATTCCAAAGCCATTTCAGGAGGTAAGACACCCCCACACATTCACCAGTTTTCACCGGTGCAGGTGAGAGGAGTCAGAAAGACCAGCTGATTTTCTGTGTTACTGCTCCTCCAGCTCTGGGCTGGCAGCAGATCAGAGCCAGGCAGCCACCAGGATCTCCATCAGCAGGACTGCAGCATCCCTGCCAGGGCAGGAAAGAGCCAAATGCCATCCTTTACTTCTTGTGTGTCCCTGCTCACATGGCTGCTGATATGTGGTGGGATAGCAACTGGCCACTGCCCTGTCTCCACACCTGGGCAACCTCAGCAGCACCAGGAATTTGAAGATTCAACTTTTGATCTTTTCCCCATCCATCCTTGCAGCAGGACACAGCACAGGAACAAAGGATGGGATGAATTATTGTGTGTGCTGCTACATTAAATTATATCACTCCCATAACTAGAGGAGGGGATATTGTTCCCTCAACAAGTGTATCTGTTCTCCAGCTTTTGCTCACAGGAAATCTACACAATATTGCCACAGTAAATTTTCAGCTTTTAACAGTGTCTGCTCTCCACAAATGTTCTTTGCACTATAAAAATAATTGGCTCCTAAAGACAGGACAAGGAACAATAAAGGAGAGTTAACAATTTGGTCCCTGTGGCTTTGGGATTTACCTTGACTAGTGCTTTTAACATTTCATTATGATGATTATTTTTACATTTACTTATTAAAATGCTATTTTCCAAAAGAGTGACTGTGGGAGGACATTAACTCCAAGGTAATAGTGCACACTTTATAGCATCCAGCCCTTAACTCAGGCAGCAGGGAGAGCTTTGCAGTGCCCTGGGAAGGTAAGTATGGTGGGCATTACTGGATCAAGTGATTGCTCAAGCACTCCCACAGAGCCCCACAAAAATTGGATTAAACCCACTGCTCTCTTTTTATCCATCAGGTTAAGTGACTTGGCCAGAAACAGTCAGTCAGAGTCAGAGACAAAGCTGAAGCAGGCTGTCCTGCATCTCCCCTTTGCAATCTTACTCCCAGTCCAGCAAACCTTTCCTATCATCAAACCACCTACCAACAGCACTTCCCAGGAGTTGCAGGTCCTTGGGAGGCACTTCAAAGGAGGCTTTTTTCTTTGTCTGTTTCACTTGAACTGTGAATTTTTCCTCAGAATTTAAGAAAAGAGGAAGAAGGCAGACCCACCATTTAGATCTTGCAGCAGTTCCCTCTCAGAGAGCAGTTCCCTCTCCCTCCACGACAGGGTGGCAGCAGATTAGGTTTCCAAGACTGGCACAGCCCACCAAAGTCTTTAAACTCCCCTAAACATTTGCAGCTTGCAAATGAAACACTTGCAGCTGGCAACACTGCAAAACCAAAGCAAAACCTTCGGACAGGGAGCAGCTGGGCAACAAAAAAAGTTTTCTCTGCGCTTCAGTGGTGGCACTGAGCTCATCAAGGAAGCCCAGAGCTCAGGCACTTCACCTTCCAGGTGTTGGTGCAGGTATTACACAAAGGCAACACATGGCAGGGCCACTGCACAGGCCAAGCTGTAGCTCCAAGTCTTATCTCCCAGGGGATCAGCCCACTAAAGATTTCGCAGAGTGCAGTCTGTAGAGAGATGAAGGCTGCTTTAACTACCCAGTCCACAGAGGATGCAAAATGCAGATCACAGTGAAAGGGCTTTCTGAATCAAAAATAAATCTGGCTCACCCTCAAGGTTTTGGGAAATCATTTTGCAGGCTGTAGATGAGTTATGGAGAAAAAAAAAAAAAAGATCACTTTTTGGTTCAGTAGCTGAATTTAAAAAGTAAAAAAGATTCTAAACACAACATAAGGTTTCCAGTGGATATGAAACAAAGTTTTCAGCAAACCAGAGCTCGTTCATTTCAGGTCACTGAAAACATTTCCTCTGACACAAGACAAAAAAAGCCATTTCACTCCATCCATTACCAGCTGGGCATTTCCTAACCCTCCTTAGAACCCCTCTCTGTTTTCTCCCAACAGAGGCTTGCCTCCAGCTCTCAAGACTTCTCACCCCTCCTGGTGAGCAGAAATGGGGGAGTGGAGTTTCCTGGGAGACTTCCTCGAGAAGGTGCACAAGCACTCCACGGTGGTGGGGAAAGTCTGGCTGACCGTGCTCTTCATCTTCCGGATGCTGGTGCTGGGAACGGCCGCGGAGTCCTCCTGGGGGGACGAGCAGTCTGACTTCATGTGTGACACCCAGCAGCCCGGCTGTGAGAACGTGTGCTACGACAAGGCCTTCCCCATCTCCCACGTCCGCTTCTGGGTGCTGCAGATCATCTTTGTGTCCACGCCGTCCCTGGTGTACATGGGCCACGCCATGCACACGGTGCGCATGGAGGAGAAGAGGAAGATGAAGGAGGCAGAAATGGAGGCCCGAGAGAACAAAAACGGCGGTGACAGCTACTACCAGCAGAAGAGCTCCCTGGCAGAGAAGGAGGCTAAGCTGACCGGCTGGGACGAAGCGGGAGGCCAGATCATACTGAGGGGCAGCCTGCTGAACACCTACGTGTACAGCATTTTGATTCGAACTGCCATGGAAGTGGCCTTCATAGTGGGGCAGTACGTCCTGTACGGGATCTTCCTGGAGACCCTGTACATCTGCCAGCGGGCGCCGTGCCCCCACCCCGTCAACTGCTACGTGTCCCGCCCCACCGAGAAGAACGTGTTCATCGTCTTCATGCTGGCTGTGGCAGTGCTCTCCCTCTTCCTCAGCCTGGCCGAGTTGTACCACCTGGGCTGGAAGAAAGCCAAAGAGAGGTGCTCTCGGCCTTACAAAGGCAGCCCCAGCACGGCCCCTGGCAGGCTGGAGTCCGCCCCGCAGGCAGAGAGGGCACAGATGTACACCCCGCCGCCGGATTTCAACCAGTGCTTGTCGAGCCCCAACGGGAAGTTCATCAGCCCCTTCAGCAACAAGATGGCCTCGCAGCAGAACACCGCCAACTTCGCCACCGAGAGGGTCCACGGCCAGGAGGATGCTGCTGGGGAAGGGCCCTTCATCAAGTCCAGCTACGTGGAGAGCCCAGAGGTGGCCAGTGAATGTGCAGCTCCCGCCTTCCCCGAGAGCTACTTCAACGAGAAACGCAGGTTCAGCAAGGCCAGCCGAGCCAGCAGCAAGGCAAGGTCGGACGATCTGTCTGTGTGAGCTGCCTCCAGCAGGGACCAGGAGAAGGAGCTGTCCCAGTGCTCAGTAAAACTTCTGCGAGGTGGACTCCAAACTCTGGCCCCTAACCCCTCTGTTCTCTTATCCTCTCTCTATCCTTTCCAGTGAGTATCTTCGTTATTCTGCAGACAGCACCTCTCACAGCTCAAGGCAGAGGCAGCCACGGGCACTGAAGAGAGACGTCAGTCTTGGGATGTGAGGCTCTCAGATGTATTTTTGTCATGGAACCCACAGGGATTAGAGACTCCCCACCCCTACCCTGGCAGAGCACAGGCCAGCAGACTCCTGCCCAGTGGGCATCCTGGACTTCTACACCTTCCGTGGGCTCTATGCAACATTTGCAACATCAGCTTGGCAATTACACTGAGCTGAAGCTTCTCTCACCTGCAGGGAGCAGAGAAACACGCCAGTCAACTTTCTGAAAGAGAGATTTTCTCATCTGCTTCATTTTGGCTCTTTCTAACCCTCCCTTTCTCTACCTGAGCCCAGATATTTTATACCAGTTTACCTACACAATAAATCCTACTTGAATTTTTTGACACTGTGTATATAACAACTCTTCCCCATAAATAAGGACATCCGTGGTCCCCAGTGCACAGCTGCCTCACGTCGAACGTTGGAATCCCTTCCTCATTCCTAAGCCAGCACAGCAGACTGGCCCCAGGGAAATCACTTAGATGACCAGTTGATGAAGCCTGGGGAATTTTCCCAAGATACTCATGTCATCAATCCTAAGCAAGACATCCATTTACAGCAACAGAGACTCTCCTGTGAGAATAGGATATCTTACGAGTATCATGTAGAAACAAAGTGGTTTTCCCCTTTTTGAAACTCATCTTTCAAGCAACCTGAATGCTGCTGAAAGGGTGCTGCCAGCTGCCCACTTGAGAGAAAAGCATCCTCTGTTTATCTGCAGAAGAGGTACGGCCTGTGTCTTCTCACCAACCCACCAAAACACTTCAGCATCATTTGCAAGCAGGAAGAGCCCTCCTCAGGTCCTGCATATCAGTCAGCTCCTGCCTGCTCTCTCAAGCTTGCAGCCAGCACAGGTCGTCATTTGTCCCCACAGCAAGTCCCTGCTCTGCCACCAGGCCATCCTCTCCATCCCTAGCCCACACAGTGTAAGGAACCACCTGTGGACCAGGTCTTTCCACTGCTGCAGCCTCTCAGAGCCAGCTGGGGCCCGAGGCTGCCTGTGAGCCTGGGGTGAGATCTGCAGGCAGCTCCCACTGAAGATTCATTTCCTCAGCGCAGAGCTGACATCCCTCTGTTAAAGATCTGCTAAACAGAGCCAAGCTGCTCCCTGTTGTTTACCCTGCACTGCCCTTTCAGACACAGGCCACAGCTTCCCAACACTGGGCTGCACAAGTGAACGGCCTGGGACCAGCTGGTGAGGGGACTGAGCCATTCCCTCTCTTAGGGCCACTGAAAGTGAATCCCTGCTCCTGATACACAGCTTTGGTACAGCTTCCCGTACACATAAATACACATTCACACTCCGATGGGGGAAACCATGTTTTTGTTTGTAAGTTTTTATATATTTGTATTTTTTAATCCTGAAAAGACCTGTGTGTTTTCCTTAACATGAGATTTTAGTCAGTGTTGTCCAGGTTTCTCCAAATAAAGTTCTAACTCCATGTCTCCTTGTGGATGTTTCTCCTCTCACATGGCTGAGAATGAGCTGCTAGCAGGGATCAGGCTGCCCGCCAGCCTCTGCTGCTCAGAGATCACAAAAATTCCCATTGCCCAGAGTGGCAGGAATGAGGGGAGGGTTTGGCCAGGGGGATAAATAATAAACAAGGGAAATGATTGATTGACTGGCTAACAGAAACTCCCCCCAGCTCCCCTGCCTGCCTGTGCTTCACCAAGGAAGGAGGAGCTGGTCAGAGAGCAGAACTTCATCCTCTTGCAAACACTTGCTCCCTGCATCTCCTTGCACATCCAGCACTCCTGTGTACCCAGAGAGGCCCCTGTGATGTGGGGCCAACTCAGCACGAAGAGGGAAGCAAAACCTGCCCCCCAAGCATCTGATTCCTTGTCTGTGCAGTAACAGGGCCATCAAGTCTTTTTAAGAAACAAGGCCTTGAGAGAATCCATTGCTAACCACCTCTGCAGTGTTCCTGTGGGTACTCAAATCTCTCAAGAGGTATTTGCCCAGCCCAAAGAAATTCCTTTTTTTCCCCTCAGCTATGTCTTTCCTCTGAA
The DNA here is from genome assembly GCA_025920805.1 of Petroica traversi. Lineage (NCBI taxonomy): Eukaryota > Metazoa > Chordata > Aves > Passeriformes > Petroicidae > Petroica > Petroica traversi. The sequence continues at coordinate 623,136 of JAHLSL010000040.1, forward strand.
ATTCATCCTTTGCTTTCCCTTTTTTCAACTTTCACAGGCTCCCTCCTTCTGGCCTTGGATCCCCCTGTCCACCCAAAGGAAGTGCCCTTTCTTCCTTTCTCCACACAATCTCCATCCCCTGGAGTTCAGCAGGCTGGGAAGCTGGAGACCAGTACAGGGTCCCAGCAAGGAGCCTGAGAGGGAGCATAAAGAATGAATCCAGAATTCAGTGAGGACACTGGGACAAGGACCTTTAACTGCATTAGAAACTACAGGGACTCCTTAAGATTTTAGAGCCTTGGTTAGGGGGTTTTCAGCTTGGGAGTGAGGATGCCACCTGAGCAGCCACAGCCCCAAAATGCAGCGACAAGGCAGGACTGGCCCTGCAGACCTTGGGTGTTTGGCTGGCATGGGCACAGCCCTGAGCATGCCTGTCCCTTAGGGTGCCACTGCTGCCAGAGACAGGGAAGTCAGCAGCACTCCCCGTGGAACACTTGGCTGCTGAGTGACACTAATGTTTAGCAATGCCACTCAAGCACGAGCACAGGACTCGCTTAATAAGCTATTTGTGGTTTAAAACCAGCAATAGACCAAACTTTAAAAACTCTGAGCTGCAGTGTCTGCTGGAGGACAAGGCAGAGATGAAAAATGAGGACAAGGATCTCCTCTGTGCTGTCTCAGACCTCTGGGATCCAACCACGTTCACAGGTGGGGTTTTGGTGATCTTTGAGACCAGAGGAGTCCCAGCTCTCTCTCATCCCAGAGATTGCATGTATCAAAGCAGGTAATTTCCCTCTGTCACTCAATTCTTAATGCCTCATTTCTTAATGCCTCTGCCTTCTAGGTGTAACAAGTGGGGGACATTTGATGGATGGATGTTTGCCCTAGCTGACAGACCATAAACTTGTGATTCTTGGAACCCACTGTCAGGGCTGGCCAGGCTGTCACACCATGACAGGAGAATATTTACTTCAGGCTGGCCTGTCCTTTCAGACAGATTTAGTATATATTGCTTTGTACCAGGTGGATGGGTAGACAATCTTATAGTAGTGATTTGAATCCACATTACATATTAAATTCAGTCCTTGGATAGGTACTCCATCTTTAAATGGTAACATTATAAAGACAATGCTCTGAGAGGAAGAAAAGAAGAAACATGAGAGCTTTTCATACTGTTCTTGCACCCCCTTTTCTCCAATTCTACCTGCTGGGACTGCTCAGACTCCCAGAACTGTGAATTCTCCAGCAACAGCTGGAACCAACATTTGACAGAAACACCAGTCCCAGTTTCTCCTTGGTCAGCACACCTCAAACCATTTCCTCTTCTAGCTAGTGTGTGGAGGAGCCAGAAGTCAGTTCTGATTTACAGTCTTGAGTTGATCAGCTGCTGAGCCTGAGATAGGACAGGGAAATGTGTTTCAACAAGCCTTTAAAACAGAAATACTTAATCCTATAAAAGGAAAACCTATATTTAAAAACACATGGAACGCCAAAACTAATAAAGTATTGAACAGAGACAAGGTCATATCTTTGAGTTCCTCTCCACAAACAGCTCAGTGGGACAGCTGAGCAGGCTAAGAGAAATTTGAGGGAGAAATTGAGGGAGAGACTCAAAAGAAACGGATGATCTAGAGGACATGGGTCAAGCAAGTTGTTTCTCTTTCAGAATATGTGGGCAAGACAATACTCAAGTAAATTCAATGCTGATAATGTTTCAGACTGTTAGAAGGGAATAGGTAAGAAGATGGCAGACTACACAATCTGCCTTCAAACACTTCTCCATGAAACATCACTGGATGTTTCCAAGGAATTAGGAAGACCCAAACCCCAAAGAACAAAAGCACATAGGAATGAGACCACGTTTGACTGCACTGCAAATGGCCAAAGTATGAAGAAGGCAGAAACTGAGAACTCAAAAAGTCAGGGTAGCATAGCAGAGACACAGAGCAATGGCAGGCACTGCTGAGCAGCAGTGGGACTGACCCAGGCACGAGGGGAACTGCTATTCCCAGAAGGATGCTGAGGCTCTAAGTGTCCCTGAGGGAACCCTCCTGCCAGCTGGGGTGACAGGAGGGGATCCTGTACAGGGCTGATGGCAGGTTCTGCACACGTTTGTGAATAAAGAACATTTCAGTGATTCGGGTTATCAGCAGCACCAGAGGTATGGATAGACTGGGAATGAGGATGGAGAGTGGCAGCTCTATAAGATACGTTTTGTAGGGGGAGGAACTGTGACTTTGAAGTGCAAAATTAATAGCTTTGCTTTTGCCTGAAGTGTTCTTTGCTTATATGGTCTAGATGATTAAAGATCTTACTGGGGAGCTCGGGAATTGTAACACCATACATATATAACTTTGTCATGAAAATCTGATGACAGAAAAAAAGAGAGGATCAAATGAGCTTGTGAAACTCGCTGTAGCCAAATAATGCAGAAATGCTTCATTTTTCCTCCAGTGAACAGTGGTTCACATTTTTAAATATTACTTTGCTGAGGCCACATTCACATACCAGCAATGGTTTCCCACAGACATTTGAGCAATTGAGTTTGACGGGCAACAGAGTTCTCCGAAAGTAAATGTCAGTCAAGGAAACCAAATTTCAAATTCATGTGGGCCAATATCCACCCCAGAGGCAGCTTTGTGCTCCTCCAGCCCTCGGGAAGCACAAACAGTATTGTGTAACCAATCCAGTGCTGTGAGGCCAATCACAAACCAAACAACACACCTCCACTGGAGACTTCGTGCAATAAATACTCAAAAAAGACATTTGATGGACAGTCAAATGCATTTAGATTACAGAAAACATCTAAGAGAATTGTGATGTACTGCCTGGTGGAAATGGTGACTACAACACCAAGCCTGACAGAGTTGAAGAAGGGTTTGGATAATGTTCTCAGGCACATGGTGTGACTCTTGAGGTATCCTGTGCAGGACCAGGAGCTGGATTTGATGATTCTGATGGATCCCTTCTACTCAAATATTCTGTGGTTCTGTGACTCTATGAACACCCTGCAGCACCAGCATAAAAGCTGCTCCCCTGTTCTCTAACATGCCAGGCTTCATAGCCAACCCATTAACACAAACCCACTGGTCCCTGGGTGAATAAAAGCAATCATTCCACGTATGCTGGAAAAAAGTATTGCCCCAGAGCAAGTCAGAAAGCAAAACACAGAGAAGCTGCAATATTTACATATTCCTTTAAAATTATTCCCCGACTGAGGCCTGTAGGGCTGCTACATTAAGCCACTCTCCTCCCTCGAGGTGGTTATATTTTATTAGAAGATTAGGCAAGCTTTTTTCTCTTTTCATTTCTGTATTACAAACTCTGTTTGGCTGGTGCATGACAGGCAAGAAAAACAACCCCACTGCAGCTTTTGCAGGAGCAAGACCAAATGTGCTGCAGACCCCTGCTATTTTTTGAGAGGATGTCACCTCTTGGGGCTGGATCACAGGGAGCTGCTCAGGGATTACTCAGAGCTGGGGTTTGTGACTCACTATTCATATGCAAGAGCTCCTCTTTGTGATAAAGTTATTTTAGACAGGAAGGGGTAAAGCAGATGGGGCCAAGCTAAGGGTCAAAATGAACTGGGAGGGACCCATGAGAGAGTTAAATTTCATGCTCTTATTGGACATGAACTTAATCTTCAGGAGGCATGTCAGTGATGGTCAGCCATAGGACAATATAAAGAATGCAAAACACACATGGGAAGATTTTCCTAGAAACTGGATATGGGTGTGTGGCCATGACATTTTTATCAAGAGCCCCAGCAAAACCCAACACTCTCACATTCAGCTGCAAGCAGGGTTTCACTAGAAATCATGTTAACCACCAGCTCCTACCCTTAAAAGGAATCAGATTAGCAGCAAGAGGCAAGCCTGAGGTCAGAAACTTGCTGCTATTTGTTTGGGTTTTGGAGTAAATGCCGTGCCAGCTCTTCGGCCTGGGAACAAAGTTTGAGGTTGCAAAGTGCTTCTGACAGAACCAGCTTGATGTGTGCCAGGCTACAGGCAAGACTTTTCAGAAATAAGCGTCCCAAATTAGCCATTGCAAAATCGTGTAGTCCAGTGAAACCATGTTTTCTTTCCCACCTTGCTTTTCTTCCACTTCAGCCCAGATTCAGGAAAGCACTTAGGTACACATACACAGCAGAAATTACCATCATCTTGGCTGCATATTCACTGAAAAATACACTTTTTTCCAATTCATATTCATTTTTCACACTCCATTCAATTCATTCTTTTTCAACCCTTGCAGATCACGAGAACTCTTTTCTCACCTGTTTTATTCCCCTGAAATTAAGTTCTGGATTATTTTTTCCCCTCTGTGGCCTTGTATTTTCTTAGGATATAGTTACACTTTGCTCTCTCTATTTCTAGCTTCACAAGATTCATCTCTGACATTTCCAGATAAATGCCAAATTTGAAGACTTTCTAAAAGGTTCATTAAAGTACCCAGTCCTAAATCCTGATATGCAAGTTCTTGCAAAAGGAACAGCATTTCTGACAGCTGACTGCTCTCCTAACAGAAGCACTCATACAGTGAGAACTATTCTTTTAATTAACAATTGGAAAGCACAGCCTAGGGATGAGGTAATTTCTAATTATTGTGATGGGATTTTAAAAGGTGTGCACTGATACCAACAGAAGTTACTGACCCCACTGGAAATTATAGGGTAAGGTCCTCTCCCCTACACTAAGCAAACAGCCAGAGCAGTCACCCCAGCATTAAAACCTACAAATCTGTGAAAAATTCACCGTGGTTGATACACTGCAGCTCATAATGACTATTTTTTGTCCACAGTGCTGCTGTTTGCTTCAAACTATTTAGCAATATTCATTAGCTCCCCACCATAAATTAGGGTAATTGTGAGTAAGAGAACATGCAATAAAGTTTTTTACTAAGGGAGACGTGTCCCATTGCCTTCTCTGACTCAGGTGCTGACTCTGCTGACTTGCAGTCAGGCTTTACCAGGAATCCTTCTTCAAAAATGCCAAATACATCATGAAAAATGTTGTGCTGCCTCCTTCTTAAAATCTCACCATCACTGGGAATTTTAAATCATATGTTTTTCCTCCCATTTATTCCATTTACTTACAATGGAAGGACATAAAATTCCAATACCACAACTGTTGTGTCTCTGACCCTTTTTTATGGCTGAAACCACAGATCCTAGAAAAACTCATGAGTGTCAACAATCCTTAAAATTAATACTAAAACACAGCCTTATGACTATGTCAGCCATACCATTGTCTGGGATACTTCAAATTCTTCCTCTCCAGGAATCCCAGTCACCCGCATTAAATGACTCCCAATTGAGACATGAGAACTGGCAGCAGCATAAATACCCACGGAGCACTGGCTGGCACAGCTGACAGCCAGATGGGATCAGAACAGCAGCAAAAGATAACACTGAGCCTGGACAAGCAGCTCAGGCACCAGCCTGGAAATTCACAGTGCCCTCAGGTTCCTACTCTAAGAAGTTTTATGTCTGACAACAGGCCAGTGATGTTTGGCTTTGCCTGCCTGAAATGCCCATCTGAAAAAATATAGTGGCCCTTTCCACCCACCAAGGAGGTGCTGAGAGCCTACAGGAATGCCATGACCTGAGACAGGGGAACCAGAATAAAAAACCTCTGTGTCTTCAGAAAAATCATTTGCAGGGGAAGACAAATCAGGATAAAAGAGTTTAAACTCTGTGTCTTCAGCAACCCTGTGTGTGTACCCATGCAACATACACGAAAGCAGCCTGACTATTCCATTTTGTAATAGCAGTGTTTTCATAACCATAAGGGTCCAAAGCTGTCAGAAAAGACCTGAAGGAAAGGTCATATCTATCATTCAAACAGCTACTGATACAGTGTGAAAAACAGCAGAGCTCTTGCATATCCAAAGCCTTCTGCATGCACTTTTGCAACTCCCAGCCTTCCTGGAGGGACAGGGAATAGGTGTTATTCCCATCTGCCAAAAGCCAATCTGAGTTTGAACAGCCTGCTGAATGCTGCAAGAGAAATTGCCCTGACTTTGATTCAGCTCAAGCTCCCAGAGCTCCCTCCACGCTCCTCACCGTGCATCAGGCCCCAGCTTCAAGTTCATTGCCTTTGTGTTTTGAATTAGTGCCTACTGCCTGCATGCAAATGTTTGCAGTCGACATTCCAACAGCTTTCCAAACCTGGGAAAACTCTCAGAAGGGAGGCAGCTCACTCTCTCCAGCACTGCTGCATGAGTCAGGCTCATGTGTGCTGGTGCCTGTTTTGCCATGGATTCTCAGCAGCACCATCATCATATATAAATGCTGTAGAACATCTCAACAAGACCAAAGTGCTTTTTTCCTAAATTAAAACAAAATAAAAACTTAAATAAGGCTTTTCTCGACCACAACAGAAAATTTGACTACTGAAACATCTGAATGCTCTAACTGACGTGTGAACTGACATTAAAGCAATGCAGGCAGTGCTCAGTCCTTGGGCACTCAGGAGTTGTCCTTCTCTTTACTGATTTCCATTAAATGTCCTCCCAACACCATCTCTCCTGGGTGGGCACCAGGAATCATCAGGATGTGTGTAGGACTTTAGCAGGGAATGGTGCAGATCAACAACTGCAACCTGCTTTGCACTGCATGGATGGGAATACCAAAATATGAACCATAAAGTTAATAAGGGATAAGTATGTATTTCTTAAAATTATCAGCTGCTGCTTTGTACCAGATTTCTCTTGCTGATTGCACACATTTATTTATAAATGTAAAAAAAAAAACCAACATGGTATGTGTCAACTCTCTGCTAGTTCTTTGTATGAGGAGCATTCACCCTGTGATCCTGCAACTGGTGTCAGCCCACACATGGAGACTGCCCAACCTCTGCCAGAATTCAGCTGTTTTTATGCTTCCTCAAGCTGGTGGTGGGGACCTGACTGCTGTTGGCTCCCTGGCATTTTACACCATCCAGTGCCTGTATCAGCCTGATAAGCAAAGCAGCTCCTCCATTTGACCATATGAAACACATTAAAAGAAACCTGCCACACAATTGCAAATAGGTGCTGAAAAATAAAGTGACAAGACTTCATGTCTGCTTTGAAAAAGCTCTTGTTTAGGCCAACAAGTCTGATTTCCACAAACCCATAGGGGAAATGTAATTTTTTAAAAGGTCCTTGATTTGGGTTGATCTTTTTTTTTTTATTTTATTTTAGTTTTTCCAGGGTATGAGAACTGCAGGACCAAGAATAGAAGGATGAGTTATAAACCTCTCAAAGCAGAGATTTAGCATGGAAATTCTGACAACCATCAATGTGAGCAATGCCGTCAGGCACCACTCACAATCCACAGCATCTTTCAAACCTGTTGGGGGTTTTTAGAAAGGGCTAAAAATAAATGCAGAAATGCAGCAATATACACACACACACACATATATTATTGTTCAAAAAGAGAACAGGTGGTCCTGCCAGCAGTGTAAACACAGATGACTCTTGAAAACAGCAAGCAAACACTCAGCTGAGCAGCCTTTCCTAGCCATGCAAGCAGCACTTTGAGAAGTCTCCTTGAGTTCTCCCAGCCAGAATCATCTGGGATCTGGACTCTTTGCCATGAAAAGGCCTGGGTACTTCCAAGCCTCTTGATTTCCTTCAGCCAACATATTCACACAATTCCACCCTCCTGACCTCCTGAGGATTATTGCCCTTCTGAAAATAACACACATGGAACAGCTGGTGGGGCCAGAAATGTCTTAAATGTAAATAGCACAAGTCCTGTTTTCTAGCTCCCTACCACTCGATCTGACCCCTATCCTCATAATAAAGAGAATTTACTGAAGGGGACAAGGATCAGGGCACTGTGGACAGCCCAGAAGGGTTCAAACAGCAAACATGGATGGCTGTATGTTGAAACCCATCAGGTCCATTACTTGTAGGGAAAGTGAAAAAGAAAACAAGAAGTAGTCCTGGAGTCTCAAAATTTATGCTAAACCTGCACAAAAAAAAATTTAAAAATAAAATAAAAAACCCTCAACAGATAACATTTCACCTCAGATTTCAAATATGTCTCCTCTGCCCACTGCAGGAAGAAGACTGATGTCACAAGCTGAATCACACACATAAATCCTCCTGCTTGGTCACTCCTCTCTGAGTATGAAAGCATAATAAAACAACTTTGCTAGGAATACACTGTAAGGCTCAATATTGTCTCTTTGTAGCCCTTCTCTTGTGGCTGTTTTGAAACAAAGCAAATGTAATTTACACTTGCGTCATCTCCTTTTTGATTTCATACCATCCCAAAACATTTGGTTTAATAGACATACCCTTGGTTTAATATAGAGCCACAAAAAGTAAATGTGGTGATAAAGCTTAAAAGTGCCAAATGGTTAAGTGCTGCCACAGGGGAGCACATCTGCCAGAGCTCTGGAGCTCCGAGTCCCAGGATGCAGCATCTGGGGCACGGTGACAGACTGGCAGCTCTCCCACCACACCTGGGCTGCACAGGCACAGAGAGTCCACCTGACACGGCTGGGAACAGCTGATCCAGCTCGTTTCTGGAGGCTCCAGCTCCCCTCAGCCTGCAAGGGAAAAACACTCTTCCAAAGCTGAAGAGAAAACCAGCCTGCTGTTCTCCCAGAGCGGCGCATAATTGAGTCGGCGTGATGCTGCAGACTACCAAATGCAGCAGATGGCTGCAGGCACCATCCAGTTTAGGATGACAAAGTTGGAACAAAAGAAAAACAGAAGGCAGGGAATGCATCTTCTGCACTGGGCTACAGGGCAGGGCATGAACCTTGGCACAGTGGGTCCATGGCCAGCACAAGGCTGGCTCCCAGCTCTCCTGCTGCCACACCAACACTGACCAAATGCCCCAGCCTGGAAACGACAAAGAAAAGTGAGGGAAAGCCACATCTTCCCAGGTAAAAGAGGCAGGAAACTATCAACTGTCTGTTAACCTGTTTCTAAAACACACAGAAGAAAATCTCCTCAATCAAGAATGTCGTCACGATGCCAGCCCCAAATAGGACAACTCCAACTTCCAGGGCTCTCCCACATAACCTGCAGGAATTCAGAAATTAAATTATGACCTGCAAGCATCGACACACATCATTTCACTGCTAGAAGGTGAAGTACTGATGTGAAAGCATGCAGAAAATGAGATGAGATGCATCAGATCTGTACACTGTACCGTGAATGGTGTCTTGCAGGGAGGGCTTGGTCTGCGGTGGCATTTAGGGGTTTATTTTTGCCAATTCCACCCCAAAGGATCACAGACTTTAGGAGTGGAAACATTCCTTCCATTTCCCCAGGCGCCTTACTCTCAAAGCAGCTGGCTACAAGGTTCACCACAACAGACAGGCTGGAGGAGACAAGAGTGATACGGCTCCACAGGAAGCAGCACAGCACTCTCAAACAATTTATAAATAAAGTTCAGCCCTTTGTGAAGGCAGTACAGCTTCCATGGCCAGACTGACTGGTTTATAATAGCCACTGTGGTCAGCAGCCCTTGCAGGGTGCAGAGACATCTCCATTAGCTTCACAGCTGGGAATGGAGAAAGCTCCTTTGGCTGCAGGATGCAGCAGCCTGTGATTGTGGATGTGAATCCTGCACAAACTCCTGCCACGTTGCATTTGATATTTCAGTAGCTGTGATCACTTCAAGGGACCAGAGCAAAAGCACCTTCATTGCCCTCAGAGAGACAGAAATGGGAATATTTCGGGGTGGGAGAAGCTTTTGGAAAGGCAGGAAAACACTTTGTACTCCACCCAGAGGTGGAGCTGCCCCAAAACAAGGCTGGCACTTGGAGATACCACGCTTGGCAGGAGCTGCTGTGGCCCCCTTTGGGCAGCCCACCAGGCTGGTCAAGCCACCCTTCTCCAGCAGCCAGGCTCCCAGGCCATGCAGCCTGTGTGGTGAAGAGCTGTGGCAGGACATTTCCACTGCACTCTCCTCACTGAGCAGAAAGCACTTGGGAAAGGACCAAAAAAGCCAAGGCAACATGTTTATTTTCAACCCCTACCAAATGGGGGGAAATAAACCCACCTCCTTCAGGGGCATCCAAATGCTCTTTGTGCCTCTACTGTACAAACATTCTAGGGAAAATCTCTGATTTACACCACAAAGAGTTACAGCCCTTTCACAGAATTATAGAATTATAGAATGGTTTGGGTTGGAAAGGGACCTTGAAGATGATCCAGTTCCAAACCCCCCCACAGTCAGGGACACCTTCCTCCAGACCAGGTTGCTCAGAGCCCCATCCAACCTGGCCATCCTTCACAAGGTGTTCACTTAGTCCAAAAAACAAACTCATTAGGTTAAATTGTTTCTTTTAAGCATTACTTAACTTCAATCCATGCTGTGGAACAAAGAAATATAATTATGCTAGTTGGCCTCACACCTTATCAATGTATCAGCCACACAACGACTGTGTGACTTGGTCAAACTACAAAACTCACTATGACTCAGTTTCCTCTTCAAAAAAAAGGAGGATGTAAATGCAAACTTATCAAGCTAGAGTGTTCTGAGGTGTGATACATTTTTGAAGCACTGTAAAAGGCAAATGATAGCAATGCTAATCTTTCACAAAGATAGCAATCACTGCAATTTGGTTAAATTCCAACCAGGAGGAAATTTGCCCTCTGCTTTCAGAGCAGAAAGTTTCCTGAAACTTGCTTGTTCATTAGAGCTCATTACTTTCCTTCAATGGAAAAAAACTCACCCCTGGTGGCCATTGGATTAGCCTTCTGCTCCTCGTCTGGTCACAAAAAGCAACAGAAGGGTAAAAATAACAGGTCCTTTGAAAATGTTTCTGTAAAGATAGTGCATCTTAGAATAAATTTCTACACAGTTGGACAAAGAAAAAAAAAAAACCCAGGGCAAGACCATTTGCTAAAAAATTGACAGCCGCCTGCTATTTTGGAGATCTCTCCTCTAACTGCATGCACCTGCTGTGGGGTGGTGTATTCTAAAATATATCTCACCAGTAATGCTGCTTGGCAGCAGCCAGGGCCACCCAGGGGGAACCCTGCAGTCCCAGCCTTCACAACTTCCCAGGAACCGGGGTTTTCTTCCAGGGTAACATTTGAATGGGAATTCAAATAAATTCACTGTGAGGCTCTTTCCCTGCTCACTTCCATCACATCACCTCTATCTTCTGCCTTCTGTCCCACCCCCTCTTAACCACTTTTTCCTGTTCCCTCTCCCCTCAGCATTCTTGACCCCTCACTCCCCTGCAACACAAGATTTAGGCTTGATTCCTTCATTTGTTATTTTCTTGGCTTCTGACATATTTCTTTTTCCGGTTTTCTCTCCGCTCTTGTCGTGCCTCTATGTTTTAAATACTCTTAAGCTCAGAAAACGGAGATAACCCTTCTAGAACTGCAGGGCTTTGAGAGACACGAGATGAGCAAAATCCCCCTGAGCACGTCCTGGTGCCTGTGCCAACCTCTCACCACCTGCAGCAGCTCCTCCCTCGGCCTTTGAGCAGCCACCATCCTCTCCCTCCTCTTTCTTCTTCACCCTTGCCCTGCTCCCTGAACACCTCCGGGGACTGGGACTGCAGCACCTCCCCGGGGCAGCTCGTTCCAATATCTAATCACCCATTCTGTGAGGAAATTCCTCTGAGAAAACTGCTCTGAATGCCCAACCTGAATGTCCCCCACTTGAGGCCGTGTCCTGTCATCCTGTCACTCGTTCCCTGGGAGCAGAGGCCGAACCCCCACCTGGCTGCACCCTCCTTTCAGGTGGCTGTAGAGAGTGATAAGGTCCCCCCTGAGCCTCTTTTTCTCCAGGATTATCACCCCCAGCTCCCTCAGTGGCTTCTCATAACACTTATGCTCCAGACCCTCAATGTCTTTCTTGAAGTGAGGGGCCCAAAACTGAACACATCATTCAGTGTGTGTCCCCATCATCGCCCAGTACAGCGGGACAATCCCTGCGCTGCTCCTGCAGCTATTCCTGCTCCAGGCCAGGCTGCCACTGCCGGCCTCCTTGCCCACCGCGCACCCCAGGCTCACTCAGCCGGAGTGACCAGGCCCTCTCCCCATCCTGGAACGCTACTGGGGGTCGCTGCGCGCACCCGTGCCCGCTGTGTCCCTCAGGGCCCAGACCCGAAGCCAGCCGGGGAGCAGCGGCACCGCTCGCCGGCCGAGCCCTC
>JAHLSL010000040.1:641013-669647 GCA_025920805.1 Petroica traversi
CATCCTAAAAACACCCACATGAACATCATAGTACAGCACTGTAGTACAAATGGTGTACATTTGTGCTACAGGAGCAGCTGTTTTCTGTGGGCAGTCATCCATGTGCCTTCAGGGTGGGTTCAGAAGGGTCAAACTCTGACACTCTGCTACATCTCCTCCTTCCAGGTGCACAATTTGCCAAGTTGTCCTGTTCTGAAGAGCTTCCAGCAGACAGTGGAGCGCCGATCTGTTGACTCCATGCTTTTCCTTCTGGAAGACAGCTCCAGGTGATTGCCTGTGTCCATGTCTCTGGCCTCAGGGGCTCTTACCCACATCAGGGTGGATGTGGCACACCAGCTTACTTCAGCAGGCAGAAGTGCTTTCCCATGTGCTGCATTCCCCTGCCACAGCCACTCGTGAGGTTTGTGCCTCAGCTGTCTCAGTGTAAAGTTCAGTGCCTTGAGTCAGTACCATGAGCTAGGAAAAAAGGAGTGTACCCTGAGGAGATCAGGATGTGGGCTTTTACCCTGTTTTGTTGATGCTCACAGAAAGAGAAGGTGGTCTCTGAGGAGCAGCAGGAAGCCACTGAGGTAGGCAGTGAAGGCCTCAGTTTCCACAGGAGTTTATGTGAACCAGTGGCAAAAGCAAAAGAGGAGATGCTTCCAGCCCACACCCCGAGGCTGCCCTTGCAGTTGCACAAGTGCAGTCCAAATTCCAGCCTGGGAAGCTTTATCCAGGGATGGCTCCTGCCCAGCTCAGCTGAGAAGTGCTGGTGCTGGCAGAAAGGTGATGCCAGGTCCTGCACACATGTAACTACTTGCAAAGAGAACCTGCTGCTACGTGCAGCTAATTACCTCCTCCACACTTGTTTGTAAAGGCTGGCTGAGCTGCTGGCCTAGCAGTCATTTTCCTTTCAGATTCCTTTGCAGCTGCCTCATTCACCAGCTCTTCTCAGGTGGTAGTATAGAACTGTCTTTTCTTTACCATGCATTAGAGATCTGAGGTAGTAAAAGACTGATTTACCCCATTCCAACAACACCCAGGAGAGTCAGTCACACTCATCTTCCATTTCCACTGATGTATTCTTTAGGTAGATGGAGTTTCTTCCCGTCAGATATTGTATAAAGATCACCTTTTGTTCAATAAAAGGATGAAAACTGATTTTTAAATATAGCAACCACTTTGTTGAATCCTGCCCCTCCTTACCAAAGACCCCAACCACATCAGCTGCTGTTTTGTAGCAGTCATCTTCCCTAGCTGAAACCCATGCACTCAAAAATCTTATCAAGGAAACAAAATAGCCTAGAGAACAATCAGAGAGTTTCTAGATTTCCATCTACATGACCACACCTCGTGAGACTGCTTGTTAACACCTCTCCTCTCCCAGTCTGCAATCACATTAGAGTGGTGACTACATAACAGCTGAACTAAAAACTGGCCATATTAATTGCATTTCCTAGTTCTTTGCTACACAAAATGAAGGTTGGCAAATCATAAGAGACAGCAGGTTCTTAGGTTTTTATGTGTAATTATGGGGAAGTTTTAAAACTAGTAAATTTATTTCTGCTTCTTTTCTAGAGAAGTTCTTCAGATGAATATTGGCCTCCTGTTTAATACCTTAGAGAAGAACATTAAAGCAGCAGTAAATCCCTCAAATCCAGCTGAAAAGGCCAGGTACAGCACAGAACTCTTCCTCTAATCACTATAAATTCTAACTTGATGACAGTGTGAAAAACTGGTTCAGAAAGACATTGAGTGTGTGGGATAAAAAGGAGTGCTCACCTGCTGGAGAAAGCATGGATAGACTCCTGCCTATCCATGGAGCAACACACTCCTGCTTTTCATTTTTCCCTTATTTTTTTTTTCCAGAAAGCTCTTCCTCTACGCTTCTCATGACTCCACTCTTATTCCTGTCCTGCTGGCCCTGGGCACCTTTGATCACAAGTGGCCCCCTTATGCTGCAGATGTGACCCTGGAGCTGTATCAGCACCGGAGCTCCAAGGAGTGGTTTGTGCGCGTGTCCTACCGTGGAGAGGTGAGATCCCCTGGCAAGTCCCTCCTGCAGATCTTGGGCTTTTGGTTGCACCCTGCAGCAAAAAAGGGCTTTGGCAGTGCACAGCAGCTGTGATTTTGTCTCTTTGCCTTTGCAGGAGCAAGTGGTGAAAGGCTGTAAAGAAGGTCTCTGCCCACTCGAAGATTTTCTGGAAGTTCTTTCACAGTACTCAGTCAGTCCAGAGGAGTACAGTAACCTGTGCTCCCAAATGGACAGGAATCGGCCAAACAGCTCATGATTAAGTTGTCTTAAATTAAAATTAGTTTATTCTCACAATCTTTGACTATTTTTCTTTATGTCCCTGCCAGCCGTCTGTGTTCCAAAGGTTATTTTAGATGAGGGGACATTTTCCTAGCAGACACAGGGTGGCACAGTGTCACTTTACACTGTTAGCAGCGAGCTGAGAGAAGCCACGTGACAGAATGGCTCAAGTTTACTTCTGAGCTAGCCACACAAAAGCACAGAGAGGCTGAAAAAAGCAAGGGAGAGAACAGACCATTTTAAATTGTCTCTGCATCAGGAATACAAGACATAACATATTTTCCCCATAGGCTGACACTGTGGGATGAAGCCCAGCTTGCTCTGTGGTACCAGAATTGATTGCTTTGACATAAAGTTGATTTTATATTTAGTAAACTGCAAAAGCCATTGTGCCTTTCCCTTTTGGCATGTTGGAGGGTTGCTCTCTGCAGACAGATGAGCCTCCCTAAATGCACAGCATTTAGCTACCCCATCTTCTTGAGGGCATTTTCATGCACAGGAAACATCTCCAAAGGGACAGAAAGCCTCCAAACCTCTTCCCTGCACTCCTCTAATTATGGAAATTCTACCACAGACGTGCAGAACAACCACAGTGGGCCAAGTACAAGAACACACAATCTTGGTGAACTCTGCTTAATGTGCTTTAAACAAGGAAGTCTAGGGAGCTGCTGTTCACTTCAGCTTTGGGTAGCAGTGATCTGTTTTGCATTTGCTGAAAGAGGAATACAACAGCAGCCAACAGCAGTACTTCTGGCTGAGATGACAGTTTTTCCTGTAAGACAATACTAGGAATGACTACATTACCAAAGTCAGAATGGTTTGGGTTGAAACAGATCTTAAAGATGATATAGTTCCAACACCCTGCCATGGGCAGGGGTGCCATCCACTTGAGCAGGGTGCTCAGAGCCCCATCCTGCCTGAGTGTCACACCTTGAACACTTTCAGGGATGGGCTATCCCAGCTTCTCTGAGCAACCTCAGCCAGTGCCTCATCACTCTCACATAAAGAATTTCTTTAACTTAAATCTCTCCTCTTTAGCATAAAGTTGTTCTCCCTTGTCCTATCACTATCTGCCCATGTAAAAAGCCACTCTCCCTCTTCCTTCCAAGCCCCCTTTAGGCACTGGAAGGCTGCTCTAAGGTCCTTCTGGAGCCTTCTCCATGCTGAGCAGCCCCAACTCTCTCAGCCTGTTTTCACAGCAGAAGTGCTCCACTCCTCTGATCATCTTTGTGGCCTCCTCTGAACTGATTTTTACAGGTGTTTCTTGTGCTGGGGACCCCAGAGCTGGATGCAGCACTGCAGTGGGGTCTCAACACAGCAGAGGGGCAGAATCCCCTGCCTCTACCTGCTGTCCATGGGGCTTTGGATGCAGCCCAGAACATGGTTGGCTTTCTGGGCTGCAAGCACTCAGTGCTGGCTCAAGTCCAGATTTTCATCTACCACAATTCCCACAGGGAATTAAGCTTCTCCACAGGGCAGCTCTCAATGAGCTCTTCTCCCAGACTGGTCTCATGTCTGGGATTGCCCTGACCCACGTGCAGCACCTTGTACTGGGACTTGTTGAACTTCACTGGGTTCTCACAGACTCCCTTCTCAAGCTTGTCCTGGTCCTTCTCTTGTGTCAACTGCAC
Organism: Petroica traversi; assembly: GCA_025920805.1. Taxonomy (NCBI): domain Eukaryota; kingdom Metazoa; phylum Chordata; class Aves; order Passeriformes; family Petroicidae; genus Petroica; species Petroica traversi. Next base: position 644,938 of record JAHLSL010000040.1, read on the forward strand.
CACTTGACTTTGTGTGAGGGTGCACTCAATTTCACTGACTATTTCACTGAAAAAGATCTCCACTTTTCAATTGGTAAATAAAACATGGTCCCTACTTTCTTTGGGATAGGCAAAGGTTAAAATAGAGGGACCGTTTCTTAAAATGGACCTGCAATTTTGGTTCTAACTTAGTGAAAAAATCACTTAATGTAAGTCATTGACAGATATGTGATGGAGGCACAACAGCATCTTTCCCCTGAGAAGAAAGGGCTGGATTTACCTCTACTCTTTCATTAGCCTGCCCCTACTACAATTACATGTTGACACCACGCACAGTGAACAGAATAATTTGAATACTAAATACATTGCTGGAGGTCTCACTGAACTGCTATTAGGAGCTGTCAAAAAAGCAAACAAAACATTGTTCTTTTCTATCAAGTTTTATGCAGCCTAAAACCATAATGCCATTATATAAAAATCAATGCCTACCCCTGCTTAAGAACAGTGTGTTCTGCTCTAATCAAGCTCTCTCTTATACACAGTTTCAAGTATTTGGGGAACAGTGATGAAAATATTAGGAGTGGTTACAAGTTAATTGTGAGTCACGGACTGCTTGGAAAAAGGCATCAGAAGCTTTGGCCATACAAAGGGGGGATTCACATATCACCTCGTTAAATAATAACTAGGAGCATCCCCAACAAAACTGACCAGCAACCAGGTTAAAAATTGCAGCACAGCCACAAACCCAGAGCTCTCAGCTGCACAAGTTGTTCCAGAGCAGGTGAGATTGTTAAAGGGCACTGTTTTCACAGTTAAAATCCTCCTGCCTCTCTAGGCAGGGTAACACACATTTCAGTAACAGCAAAGGCCTCAAGAGAGGCAGCCCAGCTTCCTGGCAGTGGCTGGGAGGAAGGCACCTCTGGGAACAGGTCACTTCACTGTCTCTTTTCAGTGTTTCTCCAGTGCTCCCTCTGCTCTAACCTTAACCTTCTCCTCAGTGTGGAAGTGGTTGGACCATGCACTGGTCCATCCCACTGAGCACTTCCATGGTAGTTGTGGCCCACAGGATGAAGGAGGAGTTATTTCTGACCACAACTAGTGTAAACAATCATTTCAGAAGGGAATTGGTTGGACAGGGGAAGAGTTTTAATACCAAGGGACACAGCTAAGTGGGAGCTACTGAATTGCAAACACAGCATGGAAGAGCTGAGGCATTTCTGAGAACACAGAATAAAAATTCCCAGAAATCAACAATTTCCCAGTACCCCAGACAAAGCAGCATCACTTTTTTTCCTGAGTCATTACCATTTTTAGGTTAAGAATTACTACCAATTGACAAAGCACACTTTTGTAAATACAAGCTATATGGATCACTTTTCCTTGAAAAGTGTCACATTTGGGAACAGGTTTCAGCCAACAGCCTGGCGAGGCTGCACAAGGAAAGCATTTACCATCACGAGTGTGGAAGGACACCACCAATAAAATGTAGCCTGTCCTGCCTTCTGAGTGAAAACCAGCATAGCAGAGAGCACACAAAGGACCACAAAATTAAGCCCTGCATATACCATATTTGTAATAGTCTCAACACTCTGGGGGGGACAAAAAATGCTGCATTTCAACTTACCCTCAGGAAGATTTGGGCACCCACATCTTTTCTGAGTCAGGACAGATGTATTGTACCAGAAGCACTACCAGCATTCAAATCCCAACCAAGACTGATGCAGATCAGATCTCCACAACTGGTATGTCTTCCAAAATGTGACCCATTAGACACCACAAGGATGTCAGGACTAAACTAAGGCTGGATCCTTGCTGTCATCTTCTGTGACAGATTAGCTAGCCCATGATACAGGTACAAATCTCGAGTTTATTTGGACGGTGCTTAAAACTGCCAGTGTACTTCACAGATGACCTGAGTGCAAGTCTACTAATTTAAAACAAACAGATTTCAAATATCTTAAACTTTTGATTTAGCAGGCACATTACTTCGCGTTTCAGAAGTTCACCATCTGCTGGGTTTACCTTTTAAGTCTCTCCACACTCCGGCTGCGCAGCCATCTGGGATGAGATAATTTGAACAGCAGACTGTTTCCTCCCATGTTACTAGAGAGGAAGAGCAGCCAAGCATGTATGAATAAAGTCTATTTCATTCTTTCAAACAAAGGTGGAGGAGGATGATTTGAAAGCTTAAAAAAAAAAAAAGGGGGGGGTGGGGAGCGGAAGAAAACTAAAATTGGCAACCCACTTTCCATCTTCAACTGCACCATGACTACCAAAGCTGAGTCACAGTTACTATTGATAAGCTGTAGGGAACAGAGCCTGACTTACAGATCCTCAGGTGAATCTGCCAGGCTGACAGCTAGAAAGCTTTTCCATTTGCAAAGCAAAAAGGGAAGAAGTAGAATCAGAGCAAAACAAAGAAGTTTATCTACGTACATCTACAGAGTCATTTTCACGACTGGAGCCATCAACTCTTGTCCATCTGCTGGTGCAAACACTGAGGTTAAGTGCACCCTCGTGGACTCAGGAGAATCCACATCTTCTGCATTTTCTGTAGGAAAAAAATCTCATTAAGATACCAAATGCCAGCATCACAAATTAGAAAGACACAGAAGGAACTTTAATTATATAGCATGTTTAAAATGTATCCTCTCGCTGTTCAGTGGCTTTGAAACAGTGAATTCCCTATGCTAGTTTTCCTAGAATAATCCACAGTCACCTCAAATCCTTTGCTATTGAAAATCTCAACAGGCATAGAAGGCACTGAGAAAGACAGTTTAAAAAAACCCCAAAACCTCCAGCTCATTTCTATGTCGATCAAGAACTCTGCTTTGTTCAACACAGTAAAAACAGTCAGGAGTGACGGCAGAAGTGGCAACACTTAAAAAGGTTGCATTGTGACAATTCCCATGCAAGGTCCTCAAAAAGGAGCTGTGCAACCACTTAAAGAAGAGGTAATTCCACTCTACAGAAATAACACTTACTGTGTCATTGTCAGCTCTTTCTAAAATCTTGACAAGCCCGTGCTTCAGGCACGCTGCCTGTCTTGTCAGAGGGAAGCACCACAACAGACATCCTACACTTTGTCAAAAGAGTAATTCTCACCCAAAATCATTGCAAATTTGCATGACAGCACAAAGGTGAATTTGGAAGCAGACAACAGAAGGCTCTGAGGCTTGCGTGCCTCCAACAGCGCACGGCTTCACTCATTTTATAACACCAGCAACAAAAGTTTAGTAAATCAGCCACCAAGAGGAATTCTTTTTCCACCTGTTAAGGATCAGTTAACTAAAAAATTCTCACACACAAGCATGTTAAAAATACTCGTTCTCCACATGAATTTTCACACTAGTGGCCAGCCCTCTGAGGAAACTACTCACCAAAATAATTTCTAGTAGCAGTGGAAGGAAGAACAGATTACACACTCCATATAGTGCTGGGGGACCAAAGAATAGCCAGCCACAGAGCCCACACCCTGGCCTACAGATCCACACCTGACCTATGCTGGAATTCTCCAGGAGCAGGGCTCAACTCCCAATCCATGTTTTGTCATCCAGCCTTTCACTCCTCATAGGCGAGACCATAAAATCTCCTTGCTGAAATCCTCTCAAAAGGCAAGTTTGAAAAGACAGGGGATTAGGAAGCAATCGATGAGAACTGTGGCAAAGCAACAATTTACTCAGCAGGGTTGTCATGATAAAAATCTGCTTGCTGACAATTTCTCTCTCACCTTTGTTATTAAAGTTCATCCTTTCCCCACCATCTCAGGCTCTCAGCACTGGCAGTCAGAGACCTGACTGGATCCAAAGTCCCCAGAGAGGGACACAATCCCAGTGCCTGGGCAGACTGACACTGCTGCCCAGGGGAGCCCAAACCCAGGTACCTTGCAGTGCTGCAAACACTCTGGGAGGAAGTGAAGGAGACAAGTTTCATCTGTTCCTTGACCCTCAACAAATTGAGGAAGTCTGTAAGTATCGTTCCTGGGGTGTTCTGAAATCAGACCTCACTCCAAGGGAAAACAAGCACAGTTCAGGATTAAGTTAACAGAATTGCCTCAAAAGGAGCACACACAGCTGCCTATTGACCAGACTTTTAGGAGCTGTCAAAGTTTACCCCACCTGGCCTCTAGGCTGGCTGTAATCACAAGAAAGAGCAAACAGTCACGTGGCCAGCTGTTTGATGTACACAGAAACAACTGGACTGGATAAAGAAGACAGTTCATTTTTGTAAGAAACAATATATTTTATTTTTCTGACACCACAGCCCTGGCGAGTGGTTTTGTACCAAATTTAATGGAGGTTACACAGAACGTTTTACGCTGGGGAGGAAAAAAAAATAACCACAAAAAAAAATCCTGGATAACTTTTAGTGTCTGTTCCACTCCCACATTAATAAAATCACTTGGGGTTTCTAAGAAAAGGAGAATAGGAAACAGTGAGAGAGACTACTGTAGGATGTAACAGTGTCCAAGTCCAGCCCCTTCCTAAGAGTGGGAAGAGTCCCCACGTGAGGAGAGGCTCTCCTAGATTTACTCCCCAAAATAACACAATGTATTGCAGCTGCCATAGGAGGAGACAGAAGGGGACGGAGAGAGAGAGAAGCCTATTTAATAAAGAGTGGGAGGGAGAGACAGAAGGTGCTGGACAGCACGCCATAATTTGAAAAATATGTCCTTAACTTATTATTTATTTCTTTTAAAAGATTCCCCTCACTGAACTTAAGTTCCTTTTTGTGCTTTTCATTAATACTCTGCTCTGAGGTCGTAGTTTGGTTTTTCTATACATTGGAGTTGAAGGAAAATAGTCCGAAGTTCTGAAGATGGATTCTCCACCTAAAGTAAACAGCCTAGAATCCCATTCTCCTCTCACCCCAAAGACTAAAGTCTCTGCTAAAATCCCTTTTACAATATAGTACAGTACACAAAAAACCCCAAAAATAACCGAGAGTCCTGGGAGAAGCCAGTCCGAAGGACGTAAACATACAGAGAATGGTGCAACTTGTGACAAATGGCAATTCTCAAAATACAGCTACAGATTCTCAAAGCAGGTGCCGTCACGGGATACCCAAGTCCACAAAAATAATTTTTAAAAAATAAATCTTAAAAAAAAAACAACCTGTTAAAATGAATATTTTTTTTTTTCAGGTAATTCCATACATTCGAGATTTCCCAAAGCGTCCTCTGGTCTCTTTTCACCTATTGCATGGCCAAACTGTACTCCTGAAGCTCCCAAAAAAGCCCTCAGGACTCGGAATCTCATCTTGACAAGGATCACAACATCCAGTCTTACGGTAGCAGCTTAAAACATCATGTTCCCTGGGTTTCCAGGGCCTTGGCTAAATCCTCCCATGCCGACATCAGCAGCCATACCTCGGGGCCTCATCTGGGGGGGAATCATGATGTTTTGTTGGGGTCCCATCATGCCCTGCATGGACATCATCATGCCGGGGGACCCCACGGGGCCCGGGTGGCTGTAGAGCCCGGCGGGGGCTCGGTCCTTGCCCGGGATCATGCCCACGGCAGCCACGGGGTTGCTGAGGAGCGCGGGCTGGCCGGGCATGGCGGGCTGTGCTGGTGACATCATGCGGTGGTGCGGGGCCATCATGCCCTGCTGCAGGAAGGCCGGCGGCCTCATGGGGTTGTGGCCGGGCATGGACGGAGCCGTGCCCAGAGGGATTTCCGGGGTTCCCACCGGCCCGGGGCCGCCCATGCCGGGCAGCGTCAGTCCCATCCTCGGGGCCTGCTCTCCGATCATCCCCTGCATGTGGGAGAAGCCGGGCCCGGGGCCCTGCGGCTGCTTGCGGCCGGGCACCTCCCCGCGAGGGAAGTACTGTAGTGTCTGGCTGGGCTTCTCCGAAGGGATAATCCTGGACAGGTCAAACTCGGGGATTCCCGTGGCTCCGGGGCGGATCACCTCCTGCAGCTCTGGGTCAGTGAACACCGAAGGCATGTTGTTTCCAAGAACAGTGAAGGAGTCTGGACCGCCAGGGCCTCCGGTCTTGCAAAGTGCTGGATCTGTGGAACTTTGGGGCAGGTTGGTGGGGCGCCCCAGAGGTCCCTCTCCGTGGAAGCCCATTCCCGCCGGGAAGTTGCCTTGCCCACCACTGGGCCCGTTGTGTGGAAATGGCACCTGCTGTGGAGGGGACTGTACGGGAGGGAACCCCTGCGGGAAGCCCAGGCGTCCTTGAGGTACCATTGGAGACTCCTGGGAACCATGCCCCATCATTGGGTTGTGTGACATCAGGCCGGGTCCCACGGGGACCCCGTGAGGAGGTATATTGGGTCCCATAGCATTTGGAGAGGGCATCTGGTTGTTATGGGAAAGAGGCTGGGTCATTCCCATTGGGCTAAGGGTTGGCATTGGACCCACTGGGTTTGGACCTGAAATTCGAGGATTCTGAGAATTAATGCCCATTCCTAGGGAAGAAACAAGGAATCGCATTTAGACAACAGCCAGTAACAATCAATAAAGCTACCAGAGAGCTTTCTGCAAGGTTACCAAGTCCATACACACAGTGCTAGCAAAAAAAACCATCAGCAGTGGCTCTGGAAAGTATTGTTTTAACCAGAAATTTGATGTCACTTGAACAGCCACCCCCCTAAGCTTGTCACTGCCCTACCAAGCAGTGACTAAAGCCTGCTTCATAAGCAGGACCTAAATCCAAACCATACTTTTACTACCTCCCTGGATGACACAGGCAGTAACAAACCTGTCTGTGACAGATTATCAGCATATGGACACTTGTCCACTGGGAAGTGACCAGAACTCTTTTCAAAACTCAGCAGTGATAAATCAGGAAACCTTCACAAGACTAAGAGGCAGCAATCAATGACGTTAACGAGCTACTATCATGAACTCACTCAATTAGCCAGCTTCCCCCAGATATATTCAGCCACTCCGATCATTACTGAGTGAAACACACTGCAAAGCTACAGGTAAACTCATCAAGAATTCATTACCAATTGCCACTCTCCTGAAACATCCACTCATCCCTTTTTTCAACTATTAATTCAATAGGGTGGAGGTGCTACAGCCTACTTCTGTATTTTTGATGATTCAGTGTCAAAAAAAAAGACTGTGAAGCTTCTATGGCTCCAACTTAAGACAGGAGAGATAAAGTTTCCTCTGGATAACACATTGTAGGTGTGACCCTTAATCCCATGAGCAGCCTTCATTCACACAAATAATTCCAGTCTGCCTGAGGGGAAATCTCTCCCATACACATGTGTTTTCCATGTTAGACACCTACTGAAGAACACACACTATCTGGACAGAACAAAAAAAGCTGCAAGGAGAATTTCTATCTATTCATTTGAGAGAACTGCATTCCTCAAAAACAACCCATGGCTACATACTCCTCGAATTTTTTCCCGGCTCACCATCTTTATTGGATGAGGCTTCCACAGAATCCCCCTCATTGTATTGGCTGCTCCCTTGTGCTTTGCTCCTCTGATTTTCTTACCTGGTACGCTGTTCATAGGTGGCAAGTTTGGGGAGCGTGCTGGAGGGGAGTCGTCATCAGAGCTGGCCACAGTTTTGATGGCATCATGATAAAGCGGTGTAGAGCTGGGCATGGCAAATTTGGACATCCTGGACATCATAATGGACAGGGGATTCTGGGACAGGGTTGGCTCTGGAGGCATCGTGTAAGGACTGCTAGAGGGAAGATTTCCAGGGAGAGTCACAGGAGCAGACTGGCTGACTGTGGAAGGAGGTGGACCACCTTAGGAAATAAAAGAAAAAGAGAGTTTAATTTTTTCTCCTTACTGTTTTCCTTAAATCCAACTCTCTTCCCCTAGAAATCTCAAAAACAAAAAATCTTTTGTTATTGCAAGGCTTTACATGATTAATGCAGCCAATGACTGTGAAAGGTAACCAGAAAAATAAACCTATTGATCAGGTTGATTAACATCTGTTATCCTACTGCATAACACTTCTAACTACAACTATCTGGAGTCTCCACAAATCTACGTGAAGAATTACCAGTTTAGTCTGAATATCTTACTATTCAATTTCCATACACTGAAGAGACTTAGGTACCAGAGCTAGCCATAAAAATCAAAATCTATAATCAAAAAAGACACAGGCAGCAGAGGGAAAGCTGTAGCAGATATTAAGCTTAGACATGCGAGCACATTTCTGACAAGCTACATCAGGAACTACAAGTAAAACTCCATGTTTACATTGCATTTCATGTTTCATATAGAGATACTAGCTGTTTATTCCAGTGAAAGAAGCATTCTCTGTAACTATTAGCTTAATGTCATCCTTTGCTCTCACAAAATTAGCAGTAACTTAACTGCACTTCCAATCTCCTTTGTTCATCACTGATGAATTTTATGCCACCCAGACCAATGTGAAGGAAAGATGCTAAACCAAAGCTGCACTGTCACTAAAAATTCACTGCACGTTCCTCAGCCCCTCCCAACCAAAAGAGAAAAGCAGAACAGGGAATACAAAAATCCTGCAATGCCGAAAGAGCCGTGCTTTGGAAGAGCCGCATGTAAAGGCACTCATTAAGCACTCGGTAAGGCACAGCCTCAAGCACTCAGGTGCCTTCCCGAGCCGCCGACCCTGCAGGCACATCCCGGTCCCCGCTGTTACCCGCGGCAGCACTAGAGGGCAACGTGGGCAAAGGGCTCCTGTTTCCCAGCCAGCAGGATTTCCAGGGCTGTGGAAGCCTGGGCTGAAAGGCGTGGAGCTTTGAGAAGGTGAGGACAGAGGTGTGCCAGCAGCTGGACCCCGAGGCTCCAGGCACAGCACGGCTCAGCACACAACCAAATGTTTGGTGGTGGTTAGATTGCTCCAAAATGCTTGAAGCCTGAACACTGAATCACAACTTCCCATCTGCAGTGTGAACCTAGAGAGGATCAACCATTCCTGACCCGTGCCTAGCCCAATAAACAGCTGGTTAACTGCTCAGCTTGTGTCTGTAGGAACCTTTTATACCAAAGTGCTTTAATAACATCAATGGGATCTTCAACAATCACTATGAGCTATGGAAGAACAGCCAAAGACCTCTCCAAGGAGACTTCTCCCATGGATCCTCCATATCTTTTCACACCTCTCAACTCCATCCTTTTGCTTTTACATCCTCTGAGTGACCAGCCCTCAGCTCAACACACAGTAGGCATGGTGCAAATCCACAAACACAACAGGAGGAAAAGCCCTCAGCCCCCACTGAGCACAGCTCCCTCGAATGAGGAAAGGGCCATTCAGTTCCTGTCCTGCTGTGAGAGCCTTCCCCCCTCCCTTTGCTGCACATTTTGGATGACCCTACACGAACCAAAGCACCAAATCCAGCTAGCAGAGCTGACACTCACCCGACTCCACGTTCCCCAGCATGGCTGGAGAAGACATGGTTAGAGACGCCTTATGGTTCGGGGGAATCCCAGGGCTCTGCAAAGGAGGCTTTGGAGATGAAGTCCATCCAGGAGAAGGTGCGGGGAGAGACGGAGACTTGAGGTGGACAGGAGAAGCAGCAGCAGACCCCAAGACAGGGGGGGACTTAATGGAGGCAGCAGCAGCTGCGGCAGTGGGGCCCGCGAGCATTCCTGCCAGCTGGGAGGGCGTCTGAGGGGACTTGAGGTTCCCCGAGGGAGACCCCATCATGGGAGACTGGACCTGGCGCATGGTGGGGGACTTGAGGGGGTTGATTCCTGGCGAGTGCACCTGGCCAGCTGCAGAGATATCCAAGGGCTTGCGGCCCAGGCTGCGCTGCGCGGGGGGAGCAGTGCTGAGGCTGTTGGGGTTACTGGTGGGATTGAGAGGTAGTGGCGGCATGTGGCTGAGCCGGTTGTTAGTCCTTTGGTCAGGCCCCATCTGCTCTCTGAGATTCCGGAGACCGACTCCTGGGCCCTGAGACATGGGAAGGAAAGGCCTGGGACCCATGCCATACTCCTGCTGCGGGTGCTCCCCAAAGGGCAGCGGCACCATTTTCTGCTGGGAGGAGAGCATCTCCGACACTCCAGGGCGCAGCTTCATCATCTCTTCCGGCCCGACCCCTGCCTCCCTCAGCTTCTGAGGGACCAGGGGTGGGTTGGAGCCCATGCTGACATTCATGCCCATGTCCCCCTTCATGCTGCCAGGGCCCATCCCAAACTCCAGCTCCCTGCTCGAAGCCATTTGTGGGGGTATTCCTTTTGGGAAGTCCCCCCGAGAGGGGCTCATCGGTCCTTCTACCGGCATGCGAGGGAAGATGGGGTTGTTCCCAGGCTCCATGTGTCTCTGGGAGGGCATCATTCTGTTGATCTCCATGCCGGGCCTGATGCCTTCCATGTTAAGACCAGGAGGGAGGCCCATCTGTTTCTCAGCCAGCTGCTGCTGATAGAGCTCTTCGGGCAGGCCCTGCGGATTGGGGAACCGCTCCCCTCGGCCAGGGCCGCTGAACACACCCTGACCAGGAGGGAAGTTTCGGCCATCTGGGATTTTTGGCACATCATCTGGCCAGCTAACTCCCGAAAGCCCAGGCCGTGACGTGGGATTCGGGACATTGGGGCCTTCCATGTCAGGGTTCATCATTCCTGGAAAACCAGGCAGGCGCATCTGGCTCCCGGGCACGTTGGGATGAGGGGCCATGCCCCTGGGGGGCAGAGAGTGTGACATGTTCATGCCCTCAGGGAAGGGCTCTGGACCCCCAGGTCCCCAGCCCTCACCAGGGGTCATCTGGTAGGGAGGGGGAGGACCTCGAACCACCCCACGAGGCCCGTGCTGGTGGACCATCATGTCCTGCAGAGAACACTGCTGCACAACCACCTGCTCCTGCTTTCTTCTCTTCTCCTCATAAAACTCCTGCTGCAGCTTGAGCCAGGCCACCTGCTCAGGAGTCATATGGTCCAGGTGGTCTGGGCCTATGGCTCCTGACTGGGAGTTCATTGGTGGCGGCCCCATTTCATCTGGGGAAAAAGGCATGTCCCTGTGTCCTTGAGGGCCAAACGGAGCCCCTCCATCTGTCCGAGACCCCGAGCCTTTGCCTAAACTTTGGGATTGAGCCATCATAGCCTGTATCGGCCCTTCAGGTTTCTTTTGGGGACCATCCATCACCCCAGCATTTGGGGGTGGCCCCCCACTTTGCCCTCCCGCAAACTCCTTCTCATCAGGGAAGAGCATGCGCTGGATGTCCCTCAGGGTCTGCAACGATCGCTCTCGGTGCTCCAGCTGCTCCTGTGACAGTCCATCAGGATTCTCACCCAGACTGGATGGGTCCCCACCAGACACCTGCTGGGGAGGACCTTTGGGGTCCGCAGCAGAGCTATTGCTACCTTGGGAAACCGGGCTCACCGCTCGGTTATTGGGGGTTGAACTCTGCCCAAATCCTTCTGTCTGCAACGGGGTAGAGTTGGCAGGGCTGCCCACAGACATCACTTTGCTCTCCACGCTGGGACTGTCCTGATCTATGGGACACGGGGGGCCAGTGGGTTTGGACACTGGCGCTGACACGGGTGGAGTGGGCTGCATTTTGGCGTTCTGGGGAGGGTTCTGGTCCTGGGCAGCGGGGGCCTGGGGCTGCGGCAGGGGCTTGGGTTCAGTCCGAAGTGCAGAGATCTGGGGGTTCTGCAACAGAAAGCCACACTCGGTCACTTGCTCTTCTTTCAGCCATGTTACATAAGCAGCAGTGCAAACAAAACACCCAATCTCAACCCCAACAGCCCAAAATCTGAATGGAAGGGCAGCCTTCATGCAGAAATTACAGAGCAGCCTCTTGTCCATGAGAAACCTATTTTGCTTAAGGCACTACTGCAGGGACCCCTTTCGTCTGTGCTAGCTCTGCATGACAAATGGGTTGGAAACATAGGACCCAAATATTGCAAGACTAACTCTTCTTTGGGTGACCCCAAGGCATTTATTTGTAGACTGTCTGAACAACAACTGTCTGTCTTCCTAGAACTTATTTCAGAGTGTAAATAATGCTCCATCTCTCTGATTCACACCCTGGCACGTTTCCCATTTCCCCCTCCCACTCCCATGCAGGTATTGCCTACCAAGGGTACAGTGTTTCGTTCCGCCTTGCTGTTTGAGATGTTCTGGATATGAAAGGACACGATGGTTTCCACCTGTCCCTTCAGCACAGCTTCTGCAGCCCTGCAAAGACAGACAGGCAGATGCACATATCCAATTGAAGCTAAGAATCAATTTTTCTTAACTGGCCTCCCTTCTATCTTTCAGCTGGCAGAGAAAGACTTAACTGCACATATTTCACTCTAGATGAGTAGCAAAAGAAAAATGCTTACATCTACAAACTCATCAGCATTCAGGGTTCATGTCTCAGTTTAAGCCATCCTGGCTGCTATTCACTGCATGAATTGCAAAACAGTATCTTACCAGCATTTGCAAAAAAAAAAAAAAATCCTCAGAGAAGTAATTGTTTAAAGGTACGAACATTCTCTACTCCAAACCTTCAGCATCCCCAAAAACAAGTAATGACTTTTTGCTTCTTGATGCAGAAAGTGCCCTTGATAATCTCTTAGAAGATGAGCACAAATATAATTCCTGCTCCCAGAAGACATTCAAGCATCTACCTACTTACTTGTTGGCCATCTCAGTAGAAAAGACGTAAACCACTTTGGATGGAGTCTTCTGCCCACTTGCTGGCTCCAAAGTGGCAGTCAGACCATGGGAAGGTGTGGAAGACCTTGGGGCTGAAGCATTTGAAGGAGTCATGGAGTGTGGTGTGTGCTGAGACTCCTGGGACTTCACATGATCAGCAGAATTGCAGTCTGGAAAGGGACAGAGGGGAAAAGAAGGGAATCACCATCTTAGGATCTCTTTGGAAATCAATTCTGAAAACTGATCAGAGTTTTTTTCTCCTCTGAAATTTCCTGCTTCTTCCTCAAGCATCAGTAAAGGCAATTCTTCTATTACACCACATATCTTTCCTTTAAAGCCATGGTGTCCTTAAATCAACACTGGGAGAAAGTTCCTCTTATCCCTTTCCAAGGAAAGTGGCAGGTCCCACAAGTGATCTCTTCAAATTCTCCAATGACCATATAGAAATGCAGGAAAACTACACTTTCATGGAGGAATAAAGATAAATATGTCTGCCTCAAGAAAACACTCTTGCAAAACTTGCCTTTTTTCTTTGCTCAGCCACCTTAGCTAGGTGACCTAGCAAATGGACAACACAGATGGACCACTGAACATGTGGTCTGATTTTGCATTGCCTCACAGAAGCAATGCTGGAGCCAGGAACAGAACACAGAAATCCAAACTCTCTGGCTTGTGTGACCAGTCAGGGTGCTACGGGTTATGTATCTGTGTTGACAAAACAGACCTGAATATTGTTTAAAACCCCAGTTACAACAGAACAGTTCCTGAAAGGCCAAAGGCCAGAAGGAGACCAACAGGTTGCATTTGTACTTCTAAATCCTCTGGGGGAGTTTAAGAGTTACAAAGGAACTTTCCCACCAGAGTCAGGTCTGGGTTCTAACCGAGCGTGAACAAGACATTTACCAATGCCAGCTATGACAACCTCTCCTCTTTGCCTGTTTTCGAGACCTTTAGACTTCATTGGCTGGAACTTACAGAAGCCCAGACAAATAAACATTTCACTAATACTTGCACAGCAATTCTCCATCTCACAGAGGATTCAGATTGATTGTCTGCACTTGCACGTGAACTGTAGCAAACACACCTTTGATTTCTGGGTCATCGTTGGGAGTCCCAGCTTCCCTCTGTTCAAAGGAGTCTGCCGAAATGCTCCTTTCTCTCTTCCCCTTCCCCTTGGCACCATTTCCAGCCCCATTCTTCAGCCCCATACTCCCACCCGGGCCAGGGAGCACTTTGGGGGTGTGACCTCCACTTTTGGGGTCACAGGGAGAGGGCTGGGATTGGCTGGTGGAGCCCCCTTGTTTGCCTTGGTTGGAAAATTTGGAATCCAGCTGAGGGTTGCCAGACGGGGACATCACTGTAGGGGGACGGACCATCACCTCCTGCTTTGATTTGGGGCTACTGGGGAGAGAGGGAAAAAAAAAAAAGGGAAAAAGTGACAAATCACACCATTGATTCATTCAGCCCTGTAGGAACAGATTAGAGTAAAGCAGAAACAACTACTGTCACCTTTGCAAGCTAAGACAATTGCTGACAAATAAAAAATGCCTGCAAGCTTAGAGTCATGCAGGTGCTTTTTAGAACATGCCCTGAAAGGGTTATTATCCAAGATGGGATCTCATTGCTCAAGAAGGCACCAGGGCAAACCACAGACCTGCCAGGTCCCAGAAACTGCTGTCACATGAGGACCCACCTCTGGCGCTTCTGTCAATAAAGACAACGGTTTCTATGTGCACAGAGAAGCACCTCACACCAAGAGCGGCTCAAAGCAAACAAAACAAGGCACAATAAAGTTCCCCTCTCCACTCTCCTGGACCCCAACTGTGCTGCAGCTCTGATCAGAGCAGACCCCCCCACACCCCCTCCCTTGCACCTCCCCATCCAGTTCAACAGGGAGCACAAGGAAAACCCAGCATTACTGCAGCATTCGTCATCCATTGGGGCGAGCTGCCAGAGAAACACAAACCTCTGACCGTGAAAACAATTAAACCTGCTACAACCTGCCCTGAATAAGGAAAGAGAAGGATACCATCTCCAAGCACATCCCTGCAAAATGGGGTAGAAGAAGCTTCCTCAATTTGCCAAAGGAGACTCAGAGTCTTTCATTCCTTTTCCATACAACAAATTACATTCTAGAAATATTTTGCTCCTCTGGATTCTACAGATATTGGGCACCCCCTTCCCTCCTCACCCTCCACTTACTCCATTGCTATTGGATCTTCTGCATCGTGTTTTGCCATCACCACTAGCACTTCCAACAGGCAGTGCTTGCTAGCATCCTCACTGTGGGACTCACACAAGCTGCTCCCTCCTTTGGACAGACGTCTAACTCAGAAGCATTCCCTCTGAAATACTCTTAAGCTTCAGATGACCTCTAAGAGTAAATAATCAAAATCAAGAATGCTGTCAGTCAGAACCATCCTCAGTCCCTGGACACTGCTTTGCTTCCATATTCCTCCCCTTCCAAATTAGAGGAGAAGAAATGCTGACCTGCTGCATTGGCAGGTGACTGATGCAGAGGATCTCAGCGCTCAGCTGATCAGTTCTCCAGGCAGTTCAAGCCAATAACGTGGAGAAAGCATTTTTTGTGAAAGTACAGACAGAGAGACCTTCTGCTGCCCAACTGCCCCTCAGGAAATAGATAATTAGAAGAGGAGGAAGGGAAAAAAACCAAGATAGAAACATCATGTTTACTCTCCTACAGCCTATCCAGGCACCTGGTGGAATGGAGGGGAGCACAAGGAACAGAGAATCCATGCCCAATGGGTTTACAGCTTTCAGCTCATCCTGAGCCTTGCAAACACATCAGCACTGTGCAGCCACTGCTCAGGTGCTCAGCAGGTCCCATGGAAGCACAGAGGGACCAGGAACTCACACTGCCCCGGTGTTCAGGCTAATCCTGCAGCAGAGAAGGGGTGGCAACGTGCACCAACCCAGAGCAGCCGAGTGCAGGCTCTTCTCCTTACCTCTGTGTGTTGCCTGACGGGGAGTTCCTCACTTTGGGGTTACTGGAATGCATTGACAGGAATCCTGAGCTCACAGTCTCACACACAGGCAGATGGGCTCTCGTCAGCTCCTCTGGGGAGCGTGCCGCCAGAGGCAGCGTCGCAGCGCTTCCTGCCACCCGCTCCTCTCACTGCTGCCTGCCTGCTTGCCTTTTTTCTCTTTGCTCCTCGCTGCTCTTGCACTGGGCACTTCCCTCCTGCAGCTCCAGCATTCTCTAGACGCGTGCCTCCTGCTGCCCAGGGGAAGTCTCGCATCTCCAGGGCACACTGCAAACCACCCCACAAGGAGAGAACAGAAAAGCAGTGAGGAACTTCCCAAGCAGATGTGTCTGGTGCAAAGGAATGCATGGCAATTCTCCCTCCATTCCCAAGAAGACACAGGAGAAGAGTTTTCAGACAAATGTGTGTTTCTGACCAGAAGCAGCTCTGGCTGGCCATTCAGTTTACAGGCAGTGAGGCCATCTTCCCTTTGTCCAAAGCAAATAATACTGGAGTCAATAAAACAGGGAAGCAACTTGTAGCTGAACACTTTAATCCATGCTCAACTTAAAGACACCTCACAGCAAGTCAGTTGGAAGCCAAAATTACAAATCCCCAACATGACTTAACTGTCTAAAATTCCCCTGTGAATGGCCGTAATCTGATATTTCTTAAGACCGTAAACTCTGCTTCAATCCTTTGTCTCTTTGGTCCAATATACCTAGACACATGTTCAATGATGTGTGCTAAGGGTTACACAAAGGGAGAAAAATAAAATAAAATGCCTTCCTGACCACCTGCAAACTACCAGCTATGTGTGATTACTCTGAAAACACCAGGGGTTAGTCCCTCATCGCATCTATCAGAAAGACCAAAAAAGCACTGAGCTAGTAGCCATCTAAATTTGCTCAGCAACACACCACAGATTATTAAGGCTTTAAAAATAATGGCACAAAGAAAGCAGCAGCTTTTTCAGCTTCTTTCTAAGAAACAATATGCATGACGCAGGCAGCAAGGCACATAAAGCTGTTTCTGGAGGTGGAAACTATTGAACGTTACTGTTTACGTGCTTTGGGCTAAATTATTTTGGAACAAATTTCTGTCTTGTTTATGTTTCAACAAAATCTCTCCTGTTCATCTCACCTACTCAGATGCAAATCCACTTAATTTAGAATCTAACCAAGATTTATTGTTAATGTATTAAGCATTGCTAGTTAAATATTATTCAAATGTAAATATTCCCGATATTCCTTCTCAGCACCAAAGAAGGAGTTTCTTCCTATGTATACCAAATGAAACAAATCTTACTAGGATAGGAGTGTCTTGAATTTTATGAAGAAATTACTGTTCAAACTGCATTTGAAAACAAAAAATTGGCTTATGTACTGGTCACAGAGGATTAAAAGACATGGGCACTCTATGACCACTTCTGGCCAAGGACAGGTATCAGCAACTTGTAGCATTGAGCACCATGGTTTTCTACTTCCCCAAATTTGTACAGTTGTGAGGCTGTGCTGTTACACATTTTAGTGACTTTGCACTGCTTTACTTTAAAATGATAGTGATCCACACTGCAGTAGTTGTGTGAAGCTCTGCATCACCTCCAAAAATTCTCCTCTCCACCCTACCACACACCTCCTTCATGAGCCAGAGAAGTCATCCTACTCTCTACTCTCACCTCCACTGTGCTGCACAAACCTATTAATGTGGGGAATGTTTCTGCAGCAAATGTCTCATTTAAAAAGCCTCTTATCAGGCATAATCAGACAAACTCTTGTCTGAGCCACATGCTCCAGAGGACCCTCTGGGGCCATTAGCTGATATCCCACTGATTTTGGGAACAATGTTGGAGCTTCCCTATCACTGTTGTTACTACTATTGTGTTGCAAGTAGAGCTGGTTCTATACAGATACATTAAAGAGAAGAGAGAACCTCTTCACACATATCTAAATTGTATCATCTTTGCATGCAAATTTGGCTCCTATGTCTGTTTTGTTCAACAAAACTGTAACATTATCTACAGCACCCAACTCTGCTTTCCAAGAGATTGAGATATCTGTAAGTCAGTGGAACTCTGTGAAACATCAGCATCCTCACTTAAGGTGAAGGTGTGACTGAAAATACAGTGAATTCCAGGTTAGAAAAAAAAATTTAAATGTAGTAACAGCATAAGAGCAAGGAGAGCTTGATGCTTACAGCAGGACATGATGCCTGCATGATGAACTTATGTATTACGGTTGTTTCATCCTCTGCTTTTCCATTTGGATATTTATGCATTATGTTACCTTTTATTACAAGATGAGAATTGTCTCAGTCTTGCACAGTAGAATGAGAAAAATTGAAGGGAAGAACCAAAACCACACAGGCTACATGGTATTCCTGACATCACCAAACTTTCAAGTACTTCACCCAGGTGTGGGAGGTGGAACTCTGCAGTTTTTTAACCCTACTTTTTTATTATTCTATATCCATGCATCTTCCATCTCTTAGAACTGATGCACTCTGCAAGGGAACTGTGTTTTCCAATCTCAGTTTAAATTTATTCTTACCAGAGAGAGCTATAAAGGATACATCAATATATTCATTGGAGGAACAACAGCAACTCGACTTCCTCAGCTTCTTATTTCTGCACACGGGGAATGTACCATCTTTTATAATGTGAAATGGAATGTCTCATGATTTTTCTCAATGCACTTCTAACATATATATGCCTGGGAATCTAGGGTTCAATAATGGAAAAGCTCTAGAGAAATGTCTTTTTGCAGCTGGAGTCTGCCTGCCATAGCAAAGCCTGTGTCATTGCTTTAAAATTAGAGGTAGGGCCAGTGACAGTGAATGGCCAAATCACTTCTCAAGACAGTTAGGAAAGCTACATCCAAGGCTGTATTTTGGGATGGCTTTAAGGTATGCCATGCAAAGGTTGCAGAGAAAAGGGGTGGTTCAGCTGGCTACTCATTCTCACCACCTCTCCTGACCACATCAGGGGAAGATCTCAAAGGGAACTAACCCAAGGGAATCAACAGGAATTTCTATTCAGCTGGATTTGCCCCCTGACCTGGTTGATCATGTAACCACATCACTGCCACTGCAAGCTCAGAAGAGGAGGTGAGAACAGGTGAAAATGTAGCCCCACCCCACTTGGTTGCTGCCTACAATTTGGATGGCTTAAAATTAATTCAAACTTCAATTGCAGGGACAAAATAATCTGCACTGGTGGAGATATGACAGGTCCTTGCTTTTCCAGCAAGCAGCTTACCAAGACCCCTGGTGTCACGACACTGCAGTTCTCATCGTGGAGGCCATGAGTTGCAAACCACTTGTCTCACAAAAAACAGTCACCTGGAAAAGGGAGAGGAAAAGTTTCACTGACAAGAACTCACAGCCAAGCTGCACACCCCTTCCATGCATTCAACCACTGAAGCAGAGAAATGAAAAGTTGCTCTGAACCACTAACAAAGGAAGCCTCTGCTCAGCCTGGAAAGATTTATCAGCACCCCAGAAGCCACCATGAGACTGGAAGGCTCTGAAGATCCATGCTGCCTGTGGGGGAAAGAGGGCAGACCTGCTTCAGCACTCCCATGTTTAGCCAGCTGGGTTCCCATGAGCTCATCTGTGCTTAGAGAAGCTGGCACAAAGCTTGGACGTGTGCACCTTCTCTGCACCCATCTCTCTTCAAAAGCTCACTTTCCCCTCACAATGTGCCCAGCAACTCCTGCCAAACCCTTGTGCTTCGTATTTGCAACCTCCTCCACAGTCAGACAATGTATAAACAGAAACACCAAGTATCAGGTAAAGCCAGGCAATCACATCTAGGGGAAAACCAGGCAGGCTTTAGAAGGAAGAAGCAGTGTCTGCTGCTCTGGCAGCTCCTACCTCACATCATTGCATACCCTGCAGGAGGAAGGGAAGCCAAAGCAAGTTTAAGTGCCTGAAAGTTCAGCAATACAAGGAAATGCAGGCTCTGAGGAACAGCTTACTGGTAAATTTGAGGTTAGTAAAAAAAAGAGCAGTGTCCTGCCAGCTTGTCCCTCACCCACTGTGAAAACTGTAGAGGCTGCAAGAACAGTATGAATCCAGACAACACTCACACTGTCAGGGCCAGCATGGTGTCTCAGAGCACTCTCAGCTATTTACACAGCATGGACAGCCTTGCAGTTAAAGTACAACTGCAAACTGAAATCACTACCAACGTTTTTCTGTATAATCCCAATGCATTCTGCTGACCAGAAACAGAAACACAGGAGCTGGAGGCTCAATTAGGTACACATTGTGAAAGCCTGTGCATATTCTTTCCCTCCAACATTCTCCAACTATTATCTACTGCAGCTTCACCTTAATAGTGTAGCAATGTGCTGCCATGCAATCCACTTCTCAAAACCAAACTACAAAGCCAGTCCCAAACAATGCAGCTACATTCTCCACCCAGTCCAGCCAAATCAAACAATGAAATCATCAGCGTGATAGACCATCCTTATCTAGCCAAGTCACACCTGCAGACAGAAGCTGGAACAAACACCTATCCAACAAGCTGCTTCATCCAGTAAAACTCACCACAGCAGCACAATCCTCCCTGAATCCAATTACCAGTTAGATCTCCCCTCCCCTTTCCCCCACCCCACCCAACGAAACAATACAGGCTAAGCCATGCCAGTGCCAATACTGACACACCTCTACCAAAGCAGGGACAGAAATCACCTTTTCCCTTGAAAAGGAAAACGCATGAACACCAGCACACATCAGAGAATCTACCACACACACTGGTCAGAGCTCTATTCCTTGAAACATTCAATCCCAGCTTGGCAGAGAAGGGCAGCCTTGCAGACCATAGCTAAGGACTGCAGGAAGGGCACCATCCATCTTTCAGGATACCCAGACAGTTGCTGCAATTCCATTCCCTCGTGCCCCATCTCTGCTGCTCACCTGCACAGGCTTAGCCCTGTCAGCACACACAGTTTGCTTCACAGTGAAGGTAAGGGCAAAAGGCTGAGAGAATGCCCACAAGCAGCTACCACGGAGTAACAAACAAGATGCAAATGTACACCTTAGTTTACCTTTCAGTTAAGTATTTGGACCACCCCCTGAACTTCTACAAACCAGTCACCATACCGCAAATAGACAGTTAAAAAAAAATTTAACTAGCTAATTCCTACTTCATGGCCTTAAGCTGAAGAAGCTTGATAGTGACAAGTGGTCAAGTACTTGGAGGTGCACAGCATTATGGCTATTCCAGCAGGAACAGCTGCAGTTATCAGTGATTCACTTCAGTCTTTTCTCCCTCTTTGAGAAGGAGACTGTGGAGAGATGAAATAAAGGCATACCAAGTAGATAAAAGTATCAGAGTTGTGGCCTGACTGTGACATGAAGCATTAAAGGCAAGAAACCTTTCTCTGCATACAAGAAAGAGCTCGCTGCTACTTTCCCCGTGGCCTTTCTGAGACTGTCAGTCTGTGCTGGACTGAGGGTGGAGAGAGCTCAAAATCAGCATGGAAAAAGAAAAAAGGCTGGAGACCTGCTGCTGCAGAAAACAAATGATAACTATGAATGCAAGCTGAGCCTGCACCCTGAATTGTGACAGTGGAGTGGGTAAGGAAGGAGAGAGAATGTAATAAGAGCAGCTTAAAGAAGAACAGAAGCTTTAGGAGGAACCAAGACCAGCAGCAGCAGGAGGTATTTGAGCAGGTGCTGATCCTGACAGCCACCAGGAAGCAAAGCTCTGCCAGTGCATCCACCAGGATTCCCTGTGTGACCTGAGAGGTGGGGCCAGGCAATGAATCAGCCAGCGTGCTCCTTCAGCACAATTCACTGGGAAGGGCACCTGCAGCTTCTCCAACCCTCATTCAGCCACAGGACAGGGAGAACAGCTGCCCTGGCAAAAGGTGACTCCACTACACCCAAGAGCTACCATTGCTTTTCATCACCAGCTTTGTTGAGCATTTGCTTATTTTACACACTTGCAGCTGAGCAGCACGTTACTCTTTAATAAGCTGCTGTTTAATAAAGTACTTGATTACACACCTCATTGATAAGGAGAGTGACTGGGAAACAAGGAGGACACAGGAAGTGTTATTCAATGCTTTTATTGAGCTGCCAGACTTCCTTAAGATCATGTAAAAGCAAATGGATAAAATGACATGAGTATTCTGTGCCCCATACATTTCCCTATGACCCTTGAGGATACAGGGACACACTTCAATCCCTTGAACCAGTCCAAATTTCTAGATAGGGCTCCCTACCAAGGGCTCTTAAATACACCTTAAAATCTGCTTCTACCTCTTAGCAAAAGCTCTCCTCCTCATCCTTTCCCAGGAATGGATAAAGCACATGATTGCAACAACTAGGATTGAACCCATCATCATTCAAATCAGTCTGCCAAAAATGCAGCCTTGCCTTCTGCACAGCAGCTCTGTGCTGGACCCAGGAAAGCAACACTAACCAGCCCAAGCCTATCCAACTCTATCCCTTCCAGCACTCGGGATACAGCTGAAAACTAACTCCAGGTAAGATATGAATAATATGCAGGAGACAACTTTCCTGCTTCATCCCACCAGGTATCCATGTGCTCACTGGCACAAAGGAGGCAGCACTGACTGATGGCAAAGGTATGGGTGGACTTACGCTTGTTGAAATCAATTTGTGTCCATCTTCTGCCAGGCCCCTCTGTCCTTTTCCTTAAACAAGGGTAAAAATACCTCAGGTACCTACAGAGAGGTAATCTGGATGCCTAAGGGTAGGCAGAGATAACTTGTTCATCTAAGCTGATTAGATTGCAACTCACAGCCAGTCATCAGTTTCTGGATGGTCCTAACTTATCCTGAAGCAGCATGGACTCGCCTATGTTTATGTCTTAACAATAAAAATGATACCCTAACTTCTCACAGTCTCCCACAGAATTCCATCTTACCACATCAGAGAAATCACTGCTGTTCCAGAGCCTGCACAGTATAACCTCTGCTCAGTTTTATACCAGAAATCACTCTCAATAAACAGAATAATCAAGAACTTGTAGCAGAGTAAGTTTACATTATACGAATGTGTGGGCTACACCATCTCCACCAGGCAGCATTGCAACCTCCACAGGGAAAATACCTTCTGTACATGTGGTATGTAAGCACCTCTCTGTTAAACTCTAAATTAGTAGGTTATTGCCCACAACTACCTCCAGCCCTGAAGCACAGAGAAAGGGGCTGAGCAGAGACAGACTCACTAAAAATAAGCACCCTGAAGACCTACAGACATGGAAAGGGCATGCAGGATTCTA
Source organism: Petroica traversi (assembly GCA_025920805.1). NCBI lineage: Eukaryota > Metazoa > Chordata > Aves > Passeriformes > Petroicidae > Petroica > Petroica traversi. The sequence continues at coordinate 667,704 of JAHLSL010000040.1, forward strand.
TGCCATTACCTGGAGAGAAGTTCCTTTGAGTTGCTTCATTTAATGGAAGAATTTAGAGCCACAGGATAAGCCTTCCAGGAACTGTAACAATATACTCAATCAGGCCCATGATCTGTGGCCACACAATGTAGCTCTGCTGAGCCTACCTGTGCCTGCCCATCCACATCTCTCAAATAAGACACTACAGACACCCTTCCTCCCACACTTCCCCCCCAGCCAATATCACCACACATGTAGACCTTTCCCAAAAAACAAATCTCTCCTGAAGTTCATCAGAGCAACAAAGAAAATCCAACCCTTTGCTCTACATCCTTAAAATGTGCAGTGAAGACAATCACTGACAAAGCACAATGCAAACCCAAAGGCTCAGAGAATTAAGTGTTTTATGAGTTTCTCATATCAGGATCCCCTTTTCTGAGAAAATGCTATCTCTAGCAACTATTCCTTCTGACAAGCACACGGATAACCAACAGTAGCCATGATATAAAGGCTGTAGAAGTAATCAGTCTTTTCAGGTACTTTAAAAAATCATTCTAAAATAGTCTTTTGCAACAGACACGTTGCCCACTACTCTCACAAGCATAACTTTTAAGAGTTGTGAGTAACACTAACAGTTCTTGTCAAACAGACAACTCTATGCCCATTAAACTTTATTTTCAATGTATTTAACAACACTTCAGTGCATTATTAACCCAGTGGGGAAGCACAGCTGTCCCAGACAGCTTCTGTACAACTCCTGCCCCAAAGGAGTGGAGGGCACAGACACTTATGGACACTGGTGATCAAATTCAAGGTGTACACACACAAACACTGAGAGCTTTTCAATTTCCCATCTGCTATTATGTAAAAAACACTTGAACTACTTGGTGCACTTGGGACTGGAACAAGCTCTTGGCAGATTCTGACACAGTTCCAGAAATCAGTCTGGGGAAAACGCCAAAAGAAAAAATTCTTTTAAAACAACCCCTCAAAGCCTAAGCTACAACGATCTGCCTCTGTACAGGAACATTATGAACACTTCCCCTCGGTGCTGCTGCCATTTCAGCTTCACCAGCAGCACTGGCAGTGCAGGTCACTGCTGGGGACACTGTCACCACATCACCCTGACCTCAGCTCAGCCCGGCTACTCCAGCACAGCTGCCAACACCACTGCAGCTCCACCTCTGGGAGCAGTGCTGGGAGCAGCCTATGCACTTCACAAGTGCAGCTGGAGCACCTTACCTGAGAGCAACCTGGCTGCCGTGGAGTCCCAGCTATTGCTAACACCAATAAACATCCAAAGCTTGAGCAATAAGGGATTTTTCAAGAAAGGTTTTAAGAGTATTTCCCTAATATATGACAGGCTTCTGCAGCTTTCCATACTATGTTAGCATCAGTCAGCATTGCATGCAGGAGTCCAGTGGGTAATGAGAGTCTTTCATGGGCTGCTTTCATAGTTTTGGCTTCTGTCAAAACTTTGTTTACTTTTCAGGAGTTAGGAGAAGCCACGTGCAATCTCTTTCCCCTTACCTCTCTGGGTTTATTTTTTCAAAAATTTAAATAGGGACATCAGCATGAACAATCACGGGTAAAAGTCACCTGTGTCGAGCTTGCCAGCAGCCCATTCTCTAGAAACTAACCTGTTGAAAGGGGCTGGGGTAAAATATGCTGAAATACTGGATGGGGAGACAGGACCAAAGAGACAGCAGTTTGTTCTACAAGGATTGATACCACACTGCTTAAACAAAAGGCTTGGGAGAAACAAGTCACCTGTCAGTTCAGCACAGAAAAAAACCCAAGTGCTTTTTCCTTCCCTTTTGGCATCCCTTCAACAGGCTTCCAGAAAGAAGGATAAGGAGCAGTCCTCAGGCACAGCTCCTTGGGCTGCAATCTTGTCAGTTTTCATAAGCTAAGTGGGGCTGGGATGGGTCAGCACAGAGCTGCTCTGAGGAAAGCCCAGTGCTA
>JAHLSL010000040.1:678621-704787 GCA_025920805.1 Petroica traversi
CTCAGCCTCGCCGCTCCCCTCAGGGCACTCCGCGGGCCCCAGGCGGGCACAGGGCTCGGCCCCGGAGCCTCCACACGTCCCTTCCACACGGCTCTGGGGAAGGCGGGATGAGGTGCGGAGGAGAAGCGGGTCCTGCCCACCCGCCGAGCGACCTGAGGGCTTTCTCCTGGTGGGAGAAACGCCGGGATAAAGCAGCAGCTTGGGACCAGGCGGTAATGGCAAACAGACACAACCTATCAAGTCCGAAAAATGCTCAAGGGCCCCATCCTGGACAAACGCTCCGTGTTTGGGGGATTAGACATCAATGTGGTTTGGTTTCAAACTGGCAGTGAAGAGTTCTGAAGATTTGCAGCAATCCCCCGCCCTTTTTCAGTCTGAGACTTACTCTGTGAAAAGACGGCTTTCAACATCCACTAATCCTTCTCCTTCACCTCCATAAAATGTTCTTAAAATGGGCGATCTCGTGGCCGTAAGGAAGAGGTTTCCGAGCCACCGGTGGCACAGCGAGTGCAGCCGAACAGAGAAAGTCAGCGGATCAGTTTAGCTTATCCGCGCTGCCTGAATAACCTGTTTAGCCAATACAACATCAGTGAACAGAAATGCAGTGTCCTCCCTCCCCCTTTATCCTCAAACGACCCATTCTTTGTCCAATTCCCATCGTGTCCAACTCCCACTTTTAAGTAACTCAAGTCTTTGGAAGAAGACCCTTTTAGCGCAACATTCACGCTGGGCGTTGCTCTTGGCAGATAGAACCACCTCCTCTCTTTGCTCAGCCCTCAATCCCTTTTTCTCTTTTTGTCCCGCTCTTCTCCTCCCCTTGTCCCTGCCCACTTGCAAACACTGCTAAAGAACTCTTTACAGCTTCCTGAGCAGTGCAACGGTAGCTAATTATCACCTCTCACCCCAAATAGATATTCTTCCTTCAGGAAATACTTCCTAGCAGTGGGGTTTCAGTCCCTTCTGATCTGCAGACCGGAGACCCGAAGCATTTCCCGCTGGACAGACTTTCAGCCCACTGACACCTTTCCTAGACAAGTCCCTGGGGCTACAAGTTCCCAGGATCCACGACCCGAAGGTGAAAATCTTTGGTCTCTGACGAGTCTTTCCACCCACTGAAGCCAGCCCCACCTGCACCTTCCCAGTGATCGCTGCCAGCACCTTCTACAGCTGAAGCGTCGGTGAAACTGGAAACACCACCTTTGCTGCCATCGCTTCCACGCGCTCCTCTACCTGATGTTCAAACCATTTTTACATCGGTGCGGGGCTTTTCTAATGCAACACCTGCAATTCCCCCCATCCTTCACTCATCCCACCCTGCCGGCCAGGCAGCCCAACACGGTGCAAGGAACAGAATGTACCTCTTCCGACAGAAGATCCAGTCCCACTCTCACCGGCACCAGGAACCCATCGTGGTTTGCTTAAAAGGAAGTTGTTTGCCCTGGGCAGTGGAGGCTGGGATTTTTCTAAGGACCTAAGGAAGCCAACTTCCATTTTCCAAAGGTACCTTTGAAAATCCTGCTCTGTGCCTCAATCCCGACACACACAACAGCAGCGGTAAAATACGAGTTAGCGAACAGCCTTTTTTGTTCTCCTCCCTCCTCTGAGCCAGTACTTCGGTGTCTTGTCCATTTAGGAGTTAGACCGAGGAAAACGAGCACAAAATGCTACTAGTTTGCAGATGCTGTAGTTCCTCCGACTCCCCTCCCATCCCCCCGACCCCATCCCCCCACATTTCAAACAGTTATAAATGACTGTGCAACTCTGCAGGCAGCGGTCTCAAATAACCACACCAAGCCTCTCCCCTCCAACGGCTTCAAGTCTCTTCCTTCCTCTCTTTGGGGCTCCGGAGAGCACGATCAAGGTGCTTTGCTTCACTCTCAAGAGTTAAGTTGCTGCCTCACCCACCACCTTTGGGAACCCGCCGCAGCAGTGAATTCCCAAGGCTGTCCTTGAAGGGTTTTACCATGGGAACTGACAACAACAGGCTCCAAAGCGATCCTAACTGCGGAGACAGGTTGTAAGTCAGGATTCCAGGTAGCAGAGCTCCAGGTGGAGGGACAGTCACCAGCAGCCTCGAGAACAGCCCCTGTACTGGGGCTTTGCCCTCCCTTGGCCAAGCTCACAAACGCTGCCCCAGAGAAGCCAGCTGTCCCGGCTCTTTAGAGCACTCTGGCAAATCCAAGAACATCTTGGAAGCATTACAGCTCTCACCACACTGAGTTCGCTTTCCTCACAACTCCCTGTGTGCAGCGAGGGCAGGAGATCAGCCCGTCTATTCAAAAGCAGGGCCCTCTTCCATTAGAGCAAACCAAGCCTTAGGAAAGTTGCCACAGGAGCTCCGGGTCTGCGGAGCAGACAGATCAGACGAGATAGCCCAGCCAGCAAAATACATTTGCATGACACTTTCTGTACATGGCTCAGAGCATGGCACACCCCGATCGTGGCTTTTATTCTCTTTAAGGGCTTGGCCCTGCAAACACTTAATTTTACATATGTAAGTAGAGTCCCACTGAAGCACAATGGAGCTACTCATGCAAATAACATTGAGAGCGTGTAGGGCTGTGGCTCTGTTTCACTGCTCCATCTGCAGCAGACCCAGTTTTAGAGGATCCTGCCATGCTCTCTCAGTTACTGCCGCTCACTTGTGCCAGTTAAACTATTTATGTAGCTACACTCATAGGTGAGCTGTTTAAACGACCCAACTCTTTTTTAAAGCCCTGCTAACAAGAACAAATCCCTAACACCACACCAGCTCCGATGTAGATTTCATCCCTACAAGCAGCTGAACTGGCACAACTGGAGGAGGTGGAAACATCTGAGAAACAGGAACTTTTGAAGATGGGACTGAGGGAAGGTGAAATGGCGACACGGATCTTTAGCATGTGAAGGCTGGAGACATCACCCTCCTCTGAAGTTACACCCTGCTCCTGACCATCGACTCTCTGAAGTGGAGCCTTCTCCAACCACACAGTCATTCCTCATGAGACACTTCCACCTCAGATGCAACAGCAGATCGGGCCTTTTCAGTCAATAATGCTTAAAACCCTTGCCTCAAGGAAAGCTGCCAGCAGTAAGAAGAATGTGCCAACAGTCCCTTTACTCAGGATCAGGGATGTGCACTTCTCCTTGCAGGTAAAGGATGTCAACACCATGCACCATGTAGCCAGCACTCTGCTGCTTCTGCAATCACGGGATCCCTTGCTATTAGCTTTGACATGGCACATTTGGGCCATGCAAAGTGTTCCCTACAATTTTTAATTTTTTTCCAGTTTATGGGCTATTCTATCTCTAGCAACTCTGTGCTGAAATTGCATCACGTATTTCCTGTCCGCAGAGGCAAGATTTCCCTCTTTCAGTGTGATTATAACCTTCCAACAGGGAATCTCCACTAACTCCTTAAGAGCTTTGCTCTCTACACAGCTTCCCGACCTGCAATCGTGTACACCTGCACAAAGTGGGTGTAAAACACCATCACTGCTGGAAATGAAGAACACACACCATTAGGAGGATGTTTTGCTTTGTTTGTTTGCTTTAGGTTAGGGGTTTTTTTGCCCTCTTTTGTGCTCCAGTGTAAATGATCAGAGGAGCTGTGGGACAAGAGAGATCAGGCTCTATGAAACCATTTTCTTACAAGCTTTGAGTTTTACCCTGCTGCATGCTCTAATGAGGCTTCTCGAAAGGAAACAACCCATTTCTGTAAGGAATCCAGGTGATTATGGTTTGCATACCGCCGTGATCTCTCTGCATGGGCACAGGGGAGTTGCCTTCATGAATCTTGCTGCAGGATGGAGTCTAAAGCTGGACAGTGTGAAAGAAATGGGAAAAGGACCACAGGGAGGGGTAGTTTAACATCCATTGTTAACTTGGGAAAAAAAAAACCTTCTTTCAGAAAGTCTTTTATTTATTGTAAATCATTCCTAAAAGATTAGGAAATCAGGCCTGGGGGAGGGGGAGAGATTGTTGTGGCTTTCTTTCTTGTTCAGTGTCTTTTAATATTAGACATTAACCCGAGTCTCCTCAGTTTTGCTGAGCCTCTGTCCTGCAACCCACCAGAGAACATTTTTAACATGCTTTGGGTGACAGTACCTCTGCACCCCATCGTGGGTGGGAATTCTCAACCTCCCAGAGGAGGGAAATGCCTCTCTATCGCCATCAATGTCCATATGCACGTACAATCTCACACATCTCCCAAAACACACACATACAAACCCCACCTCTGTCCCCACTGCTGGTGAAAAACGACCTGTGGGTCACCCACAGCAATGAGCACTGCCCAGCTGGCTGCACAGGGTATGGAGCTGTGCTGGGATTGAGAGCAGATGATGGATCTGACCAGCACAGGCTGCAGTGTGCAGAGGATGGCAAATTCACCCGGGCAAGAAAGGCCCTGCTCTCACTTTCCTGTCTGCGCTGGAAAGAGAAACAGTTGTTGTGTTTTCCTGTTCACATGCACACACAAACAATCTGAGCCTTAATCAGGTTTGGGCTGGAACGTGGGATTGTGCCTGTGGTTTAAAATATTCTTCTGGACATCCAGAGACACTTAAAGTTGATCTACCGCACTTGAAGACCTTATCTCACATCAAAAACTCTGGCATGATGAACAAATCCCATGTATTAAAATACTCCAGTTGCAGGATGCTCTTGCCCTATTTAGAATGTAATTTCTCAAGGCAATAAGCAGGTATGAGGCAAATATCATGCAGCCATAGAGAGAGTTGAGCATTCATCTCCTATGTTAAAAAGAAAAAAAAAAAACAGGGAGAAGAAAAAGAAGGAGAGAACAGATACTGATTCAGAAGGGAAATCAGGTAAACAGAATCTGGGGAAGCATATGTTCATGCAACACATGAAAAATATGAATTCATACCAAACAAAGGTGGGAAAATTTGGCATCGAGGAGGTTTCAGAACCAACGATTGCCCAGGGATATTGCTTCCAACACACTGTCCCCCATGCTTTACAGGGAACTGCTAACACACGCCGAGTGCTGTGGTGCTGCCAGGAGAATTTGTCTGTGGAATTGCCTGACCCTTGAGCCCTTTCAGATTCTCAGACTTTACACTCCCTTTGTATGTGTATGGCCATCTTTGACATCAATGAGAACAGACATGGCAGCAGCTCACAAAACTGCCAAACTCACCTCCTGCTTCCCTTCACCACCTGCTGAGCCTGGTACAAGCCACCAAGCCCCCTTACACAGCCACACAGCCACGTTCTCTGTGCTGCTTGCCCACAGCGCTGGGGCACCTTCACGGTGTAAAACCGAGCAAACAAAATTTCATTCCCAAAGCAACATTTCTGAGAAAGCCACGAGCAGCTGAAGAAAGCACCTCTCATAAGAAGCATCCTCCTCTCAGGATAAATAGGAGGCTAAGTCTGCCCTCAGACAGACAGAAGAAGTCATCTGTCGCCAACACATACAACAGCTCTCTTGGCATAACAGGCTTTTTGTGCCTTCCAGCACTGCTCCTCCAGCATCCGGCTGCTCGGGGTACCCGCCTGCAGCACAACAGGCCAGCAACACGGGCAGATTCCACTCCTGCTGCCCCTACAGCCACCACAGAGTTGTTTGAGGATAAAATGTTGCTCAGGCCTCTCCTTCAAGGCCACCAAAAAATAACAACAACTTCAGCATGAATTCCCCTCTAGACTGTGCACAAAGAAACCAGGCCCCCACTGTACCGCAGACTGGCCCGTTAAAGCGAATGGTTAAATTCTTGTGATGAAAAAGTAGGCGTTGTTGTCTGTTTTGCGAGGCAGAAATCAATATTCCCGCCTCCTCTCCTTCTGTTATTTCACCTTGAGATACTCATGCTCAGTTAGATGAGATCTGTGTCTTACTCACTGCAACTTTCCTCTCTCCAGCATTTCACGGGGTCATGGGTGATCTTGGAGTCCTAATCTGCCTGTAATTTACCACTCAGCTCCCTAACCCGATCGCCACTGGTGACTGTAGTACTGACTGATTTTCCTTCCAAATCACACCACTGCAGCCGTTTCTAACTATTTATCTCCACCTCTATCTCTGTCATTTTCCTCCCTGTGTCCTCCAATAACAACTCTCTTTCTGCCACAGCCTCTCTCTGCTCCGGACCCCTATAATTCACTCCCTGGTGCTAGCCTCTCCATACTGTGGCCATCTTGTAGAAATGATATTTTATTGTGAAATGCCCCTTCTGCTCTCACTCTCCCTTTAATCTTACTGTGGGGGGTAGCTTGGTTAGGTCTATAGATTTGGGGGGTGGGAGGTGGGGCGAGGGGGGAAGGACCTGGGTGACTGATGCTTAGCCCAGGCAAGCCTGCAGCAGTGTTGGCTGGGCAGAGCCAGGCAGGGGAGGATAAGCCAGCACCATACCTCAACAGCTGCTCCTCCAACCAGGTTTCCCTGCAGCACTTCCAGATCCAGGGCCTGGACCGATTCCCACAGATCAGGTAGCAATAATGCCAGGCTGACTGGGCTGTTCTGATGAGTCCTCTTGGATGCAGCTCTGCCTACAATCATGCCTGCCTCTGTCACCTAAGGATTAGACAACTGCAATATGGTCTGTTTGGCAGCATGCTTTAAATCCATTCATAAACTGAAGGCAGTGCAGAATTCAGCGCTCAGTTAGATAAGCCATGTCTCTCACCCACGATCATTCTCACATTTGTGCTCCGTTTCTGTGCCATCTGACCACTGGCCCCCAGACAAATTTTAACATGTTCCTGTTGATCTCTAGTGCCTCGTATTGCAGAACCCTTCCCAGAGACAAATCACCTCTTATATTTCCTAGAAGCAGAAAAGACACAGGTACTCTAGCACAGGTACCTAGAATAGTGGAGTTGAGGGTTGTTCAGTCTTTAGTTTGCCATTGTTTGCTGGTGACAGTCTGATGAAATTGCTTGAGTTATAATGAAGACAGTTTTCATTATCTGTCATTTAAAAGTGTCAGGGGAGTTTAGACTGAATGGATAGGTGCAACCTGTTGTTTCAAATAGCTTTTGATGAAAGAAATACATTTCAAAAGTACCAGTCATTGATTTACAGGTGTTGTACCAAAATTACATAAAACAGAAAGATGCCTCCGAAGAAAACAAGCAGATTACCCCCCTTGCTCTTTAGATTAGACAATGGCTTACATCAGTATGGTGCTGACTTTCTTCTGCAGTAATCATCATCTTTCAGACCTGCGAGGTTTTAGATGATGGAGGACCACACCATCAAAACCAGGGCTCTTCATTATTAGAGGGCACTCGAGAGTTTTGGCTTAGCTATGTAAACGCTTCACTCTTGCTCTTTTCCATTTTTACTTGTGCACTTTTATGGTGCAAACTGTGGACCACTTTAGCAACAGATGTCATGACTGGACATACTTCTGCCCAAACATTTTGCTAGTCCCTCTCTGCTAATGGTGCTGGCCTCTCACAGCTGAACTGCAATAACAGACTGTGTGTGTGAATGTTCCTAGTCCATCTGAGCACAAAATCTGCCAGCTTATTTTAAATCGTACCAGGCTATTCCCCAGCAGGAATACATCTGCTGACAATACCTGCCTTGCAGGTCCTGAGAGACACCGAGGACAGCGTGCTTCTTTCCATCCACATCCTTTTATTCCATTTAACATGTGAGCTGGTGCTACACAAGGGACAGGCCTTGCTAATGGAACTCTGATGGGACACTCCCTGTGCCTCGACTTGCTTACAAAAAGGGTTGTTCCTACTCACAGCCTGCATCTTTTGCCTGCCCTCTCTGTCAAACCAAGACAAAATGAATGCCAGCAGTCCATCCCATATGCAAGTAATACTGTGTGCAGTGTCCTTAGAAATCACTTGTATTTTTGGTCATTGCTTTCGTATGAGTATCCAACATCAAACAGCAAGCAAGAATCTTCTGTAAACATATAAATGCTGAGGCACAGACACTTTCTACTTTAGAATCCAGTAACAGATTGCTGCTGCTCTGCCCAGTGACACAACCTCAGCCTGTCTGGATCCCAGCCAGTCAGCTGGCTTCCTCTTCCAAGTCCCATGTACAGACTGAAGTGTCCCCCGTGGTGTTCCTGCTCTTGGTGCATCTGATGCTCAAAACTAAGGTGATAATGAGGAAGGAGAGAAGGACTGAGCCTTAGGATGGTGGCTGCTGAAAGTCACAGATGTGGGGAAGAAATAAGAATTGTTCAGAGACCTGATCATTAAAACGTCTTGTTTCCATTAGGACAATGTTTCCCAGGCATTTACTTGAGTCATCCTTACAAAGCATCTCCCAAAGAAAAGGGTTTGTGTTCCTGGCAACATGTTCCAAAAAAACGCGTCCCCAGCTCCCTGCTGCCATAAGCAAGCACAACTCCAATGATTTCAATAAAGCTGCACTTTCTGTGGCCCTAAGGCTATAAAGCTACAGTAAACAAAGCCAAATTCCATAAGCCAGATGCTCAAAGGTCTGAATGCGAGCCTTCAACATCTTACAGGTATCACCCACCAAAAGATGGCTGAACCCACACCATCAGCTGGCTGTCACTGAGATGTTTCAGCCACCAGCAGAACACGGACCCCAGGCCTCATCCTGGGGCACAGAAATGGCTGGTGGACACCAGCCTGCTCCTTGAAAGGGCAGTGGTGCCTGCTCCTCTGGGATCTGTGCTGTGTGAGCACTCTCAGCCACCCTGCTGGGTCCTCTGCCCTCTCCAAAAACAAATCCCCATTCCCCACTCCAGTGGCCACAAGGATGAGTGTGAGAAATGAAATGCTGACACCAAAAGCAAATGACCTTACAATACCAGCTGCTGACCACTCTGGTTTCTTCATCTCCCCATCATACTGTTTTTCCTTTGTATCTAAAACATCCAAACAAACACCACTCAGACCAAGGAAGGGCCAGCTCAAGGCTCTTGCCAGAGTGGCTGTGGGATCCACTGGCACACGGTGGCTCAGGGAGATGACAGCACACACCCTGGAGTAATAAGGATGCAATGCTGGAGAGTTGCTCAGGACTGAGTGAAAACAGCAAACGAATGGTCTTTCCAGCTTCAAAAGTGGTCCCTGAAGAGCAGCAGTAAGGGACTCTGGCTTGATAGTATAGTCTGGGGAATGTGCTACACACAGCTCCAGTGAGTAATGCTAAAAATCCATAGGCAAAGGAAACGTTTTAAACCAGAGGAGGAAAATCTACTTGAAATCAATACTGTGAAGGTCTCTAAGAGGAAACAGTCTGCAAAAAAGGACACATTTGCCACATATAAATCTTTAATGATATCTTGTAGTTTTAACAAAGCATTAAAAAACCCAAACAAACCAAAAAAAAAAGAAACCCTGGTTGCTGCAATATACCTGAGAGAGCAATCATCCTCACACGGCAAAATATGATTTTCACACCTGGTAAATGAAATAACTCTGCTGTATCCCAAGGCCAGGGTTAGGGTCTAAGGTGAGCTGTTAATGGAAGGTTAGAGACCACAAAACGGCTCTTCAGGGAGCACCTTTCAGATGCTCTTTTCATGTCCAGCAGTGCACAGCAATCAGGAGGCACTGGCAGCACATACTAAAGTCACTGTCACTGACAGTGGTTCCAACTGTGCAGTCACCAGTTGATAGCTCGGATGGAGATAACCAGCTCGTGTGCCCCTGCTCCTCTGACTCAGGAGAGGCTCACGCTCTTGTAAGAGCAATTCTGAATTCTTTCATCTCCCTCTTGGCATTCCTTCTGCAGCACACCAGGGTTAACCACTCACTCTCTTCTCGCAGATGAAGAGTGAAGCTGCAGAGCTGAGACAACAAACTTTGCAGCCACATACAGCTAAAGCCTCTGCACCGTTAAAAGAAAAGCAAGCACAGAAAACCAAGGAAAATCCTGATCACAGGCCATGCTGGGAGGAACCCAATGACATTCAGAATCTGCCCTGTGTCAGCACGCTAGGCTGCTGGATCCAGGCAGGATGGCTTCACAATTTGCCAATCACTCAGGAACATGAGAGAAGTGAGGTCTGTGGGGAGCCAACAAGCCCCAGAGGTACACACAGATATTTACAACAAAAAATCCTAGTGGAATCGGCAAGAGGAAGAAGCACAGAGAAAAACACTACATGATCTAGCACCAAACAAGACACAAGGCTTAACGAGACGCTTTAGAATATCTGGCTCCATAAATTAGGCTGTGATTCCCAGATCTTTAGCTCCCAGCTCCTGCTGATTCCTGAGTATAAAGGGGATGTTTGTCACTCCCAAGATCAGATGCCAGCTCGAATGCCTTTCAAGAAGTACACAGATGAGGATGTTCCTAGGGAAGAATGAGCTAGAGCTAAGCCTTCAAACGAGCACAAGGAGAACCTCCTGCCCACAGACAGGAAAGTGGTAACCTCCTTCACTTCCTCTGTGGCTTTAACCTAAACCACAACTCCTCCCTTTGGGTTAGAAGTCTCTTCCACTCATTCAGATGTTTGTCAGCTTGTCTCTCTAACACCCAGCATTCGTCACTGCCACATAAGAAAAAACTCCAGCTCTCTTCTTTTTCCCCCTCTCTCCCACACCCCTTTTGCAGTTTCTTCCCTAAACAAGAATGGCTTCAATGCATGGGAAAGCAAGTCTAAACTACCGCTCTTCAGGCACAGGCACAGAAATTAGCAATTGCAACACGAGGGGGCAGGGAGAAAGGAGACGTTGGCACACAGGCTACACCAGCATTTGGGAATGCTGGCAGTGAGGAAACATTGCTGCCAGCAGGAAGAGTGATGCCAAAATAACTCACAGGGCTTTTCCATGAGTGCAACACTCCTTCCCAGCCCAGAGCGCAGCATCCCTCCTGCTCTCCCAGAGAGCTGCAGAGCACGGATGTGCTCAGAGCGGGATGGGCACAGGGAAGAGCTGTGGTGCCACTCGGGAGCCCCTCCTTTGTCCCTGCACAGGGAGGTGAGAGGGACAGGTCCCATTGTCCCCAGTGAGGGCAGAGAGGCGGCAGCTCCCCCTCGGAGATCCCATCACCAGCTGAATGGAGCTTTAACGATGTGACAAACAGCGGCTCCCACCCTAAACGCTCCCCTGCAAAGGCTTAACCTTAAGATATCCAGGTGCTACTGGGGTTTTTAGAGACAGCTGAGCGCAGTGAAAGATCTGAGCAGCTTTTCGGGAAGGCATTTTTTGCTACGTGCCTTTACCAGGTAGTCAGAGAGGCATTGAGTGGGAAACCTCTCCCAGGGCTCCCATTGCAACACAACCGGGCAGCCACACGCGCTGCTGGGTGATGCAGTCACTCCCTTGCCACCGCCCCTCCCAGGACAGCTCTGGACGACGTAGTGTGAAAGAAGAAGCCTTTTATCCCTCCAAGATTTTCAGAAATTTCAAATAACTGGTTTACATCTGATCAAGTTAAAAAAAAAAATCGAAAAAGTAGTTTTCAAAATTTCTACCTAAAAACTATGAGTAAATTAATTAATGCAAGGTTTTATTTTACGTTCTTGAAATGCTTAATTTTGACGGCTTTAAAATTTTTCTCCATTTTTTTTTTGTTCCGAGATGAAACACAAAACTGGAGTCAACTTTTCCTGAAAATAGCAACAATTCTGGCAAATCAGCAATTTTCTAAGAAAAATTATCTCTGGAGAAAAATCCTAGCAAAACGTAGTTCTGCTATTTCCTCCCAACACCACACAAGAATATCCCTCCATGGTGTAATTCACCCTTAAGTTTCACAGCAACTCTGATTCAGACATACTGCACACACAGATATTAGAATATGCCTTTGACATCACCAGCACAATGCAAAACAGTGTATATACAATATGGCCAAGCAACGCTGCTATGGAAACCCTTGCTTTGAATTCCCGTGTATGGGGTGTTTAAATTCTTATCCCTAATATTGCTTTAACAGAATTCTGTGTACTTTACTTCCTTGTTCAAGTCGTCGCCTTTTTTCTGGGAGGACTCTCCCTCCTGGAAAATAAAGATATTTTTGTGGGTGAAGCAGAAGGTGATGAGACCTGAACTGTGTTCCTGGTGCTGCCACATACACCAGCTCCACGAGAAATAACTGCTCTGTGCCTCAGTTTCTGCAGCTGTAAAATGGAAATAAGATGACGTGTTACTTCGGATATGACTCCAGTGTGCTTAGAAATCCTTTGTGACAGCCAGAGGATACATGCATTGCTATTTGTTACTTTCTGTAGGCGAGGAGTTACTGTCCTCTGCAGACCTGTGCTGATGATCTCTCTGTGTTGGAGAACCAAATCAGGAAGTACAGTCGCCCACTCATGTAGCGAGCAGATAAGTAATAAAGCAGCACACTTGCCAACTCCTAAGGAGGTGGTTTCTTAAAAAGACATAGGAAGCTTTCGTGTTTTGATGCTGACTAATTTCAGAAAGTTCCCATTTCGCTCTCTACATTTTAAACTTCTTCGAAAAACATGTTTACCTCATATGTTGAAGGGTCTTCTGCTAGGGAGGATCAGACCAGCCAGACTGAAGCTGAAAGTGCTGGAAGAAAAGAGGGCTCTTTATCTGTCCATCTCCTCCAGGGGCCAGGTGCTCCTGGTGGCCCTCTCGGTACCCTCCAGGTGCCACCTGGACAAGGACAGGGCACTGCAGGCAGCAGTGGCCATCTGAAATGGCACCACCTCCTGCAAAATGCGAGCAGAATGTGCTACCTAATAACCATCACCCAGCAGCCAAACTCACCCCTGCAACCCAGCGATCGCAAATGCAGATTAACTCGCTTGCATTTGTCTGATGGTGTAATTGCCAGACTGCACATTCAAATGAGTATTTGTTTAACTGTGTGATACACAGATAGAGCTTATACACTTGAGGCCAAATTTACCCCTGTTGTAATTTCCCTAACTCCAGTAGCAATTACTCAAAGGACTAATTTGGCCCACAGTGTTTCCTAGTACATGTGATTCATCATTTCTTTCCTATAACAAAGAATAATACACTGTTTCAATCAGTGGTGATGTCCTGGCCTCCTTGAGGCTGCCGGACTCCCTGCTTAATCAGACATAAAACAAATCACTTGCAGAGGCAGAGGCGTACAAGCATGCTTTAATTACAATATTGTAACACCAATTAGAGATCTATCTAATCGAGGACTCAGTACTTCCTACTCGAGTATTACTCCCATGTTGGGATAATTACTGCTAATTAAGCTTGGAACTAATTAGGCCAAATGATCTCATTTATACCAACATAGATGACTTCTAGGAGTTCACACACGCACAAAAAAAGTCCAAGGGTGATTTTATCATTCCTGGACTCATCAGCACTTCACTTTCAAAATGGACTGTCCTTTCCCAATGGATAATCCCTGTTAGAACTCGGGTTCCAGGTCTCAGATGATCAAACATTCTCCCAAGGTGGAGAAACACTTTCTGAAGGCGCTTCAGTTGGTTGGCCCAAGTCACCTTCTGTTCTAATCGACACAGTGGATTAAGAGAATCGTGTCTCACCACGGCCCGGTTAATTCCAAACCTCCAGGCCACTCTCAGTCATTGTCACAGTTCTCAGTGACTTAGCACTACCCACACCCCCAGGATAGCTGCACACAATAAGGAGGTTTGCTGTAGGGTGCAGTGCAGTGTTAAGACAATAACTGCAAGCAAAACAACTCTTAACAACGCCAACAATCACGGGCACTTGTTGAATGATTCGCATCAATCCTGATTAAAATTAGAAATAGCATCCCAACACTGCTCAGTAGTGGTAGCTCAGCTGTGCAGTGCTGAGGGCAGGGGCTGACTCTGGCTAATGGAGACACTGCCTGTGCTAGAACTCCCCACCTTCACAGAGTGACTGTATCTAACAAAGTGAGCTTCATACTGCAGTCACAAAAGTAAAGGACAGCCCATGAAGCTGTGTTTATGTTGCAGTTTCTCCTCCTCCCCTCCAGCCCCAAAATTCTGCACCAGCTCAGCACTGAGATTCTCAGGTTGAAGAGTCACCAAGGCAACTTCCA
Organism: Petroica traversi; assembly: GCA_025920805.1. NCBI lineage: Eukaryota > Metazoa > Chordata > Aves > Passeriformes > Petroicidae > Petroica > Petroica traversi. The sequence continues at coordinate 692,540 of JAHLSL010000040.1, forward strand.
TTTCGACCTGCTCTTGGCTCACGGAAAGAAGTCACAAGCAGTAAGGAGGGTGTTCCCCGCCCAGTGCTTGAACGTGGTGGGGCAAAACAAACCTTAAAAATAAAACCTTTACATTTTGTCTGGGTATTTTGGGGACTATGAGTTAGCTTCTCACCCAAAGACAGTTTGCACCAGTGGCATGATTTCCTCCTCCAGCATTGGCTGATTTCAGATTCATGGCTGAGAGAAAGTAGAATGCCACCTACCAGAACAGCAGTCCCACCTCTCCAAGTGACTGGACATCTTGTAAATGAAAGGAAGGACCAATATCCAAGAATTTGCTGGGGGGGACCCATCTGCACTACAAACTTCACAAGCCTACACAGCCTCCTGTCCCCAAGTACCTCCACACCTCTGCTTTGCCTTTCATGTCTGCAGAGGCTGCAAACCAGGTCTGTTCTAATACTACAGGTAACTCAGCAAGGCTTCAGCCACAGCCACTGTACAGGCTGCCTCTTTCTGCACTTCCAACTCCTGCCTCAAAATCAAGCCTTACAGGACCCACTTCAAGGTGCAGCTTTGCCTTCTTACTCCTGGCTTTCTCTCAGCAGCTGCCTTTATTACTCCTAAAGCTTCCTCCTAAACACTTCATTTTCTCACGCTTTCTTGTACTTCAGGCTGGAATCCTGAAGCCGCTGAAGCCAGGAATTCACCATTGTCTCCAGGTCTTCTTCCAGCCTGCCCCTTTATCCTCACAGCGATCATTGTTCCCTGGTGAGTCACAGACACCCCCCCCTTCTCCCCTCCAAATGCCTCCTGAACAATCTTCTCTTTTCCAAAGCCTGTCAAAACTGAGCCCAGCAGGATTCCCTACACCAACCTGACCTGGTTACAATACCTCCTGGAACTGATCCTCCAGCTGTCTGGGAAATTTCTGTAGAAGTGCCACTTCTTTATGCAGTACCATTAGCGGAAGACTAATAAATAATGCACAGGAATAACACAATCCCCAATAAACAATGTACTGCTTCTTCTCCTGTTTTCTTAAGTGAGCAACATGGATCCTAAATCTGATCTCCCCCTCCAGTTGTTACCCAATCCTCATCTCAGCTACCAAACTCTCTCCTCCCTCCCCTAGCAAGCCAGTCATTCCTTTCTTCCCAGCTGCCAGAGGCTTCGCTGTTACCTCCTCCAGCCCAAATACACTGGCAGACATGAATGCAAGCATCCACACTACACAAATGCAAACATCCAGGCACGTCTCAGGTTGCATGCTGAAAATGCACGTTCCCACTTTCTGCATGCAGTGAAAACAGCGTATGGAAACAGATGCACAGCACACTGAATATCATATTAATTTGGGTATCTGCTGGACCCCCGCAGGAAGAGGTGAGTTGGAGGAGATCTTCTAATGAAAACAAAACCACTGAACCCAAAGTCTGGGCAAGATAGTGGTAGATACATGATCAGGGCAGTCTTCAGCAGAAGCACACATTGGGCCCAGGGGGCCTCTGAATGGCTTCTTTAGTGTTAAAAGGGAGGAATTCAGGAGCTTTAGATCAGAAGTACATCCCAAACGGGCATTAGACTCTAATAAATAAGGTGCTTTACACTGACAGAGTGCCAGAAACCTCCCAACATCCTCCCCAAGGTCTGCATACAGGCATCTCTACAGTTGCTGGTGGTTTGGATGGCAGAAACCAAGCAAACAATCTCCCCATGTCACAGAGGAGGGAAGGGAAGCAACATCCTGCCAAAAGAACATCAAGCCACAGCCACTACAGAAAGCACCATGAATGCTCTAATTTGGGATTGCAGGAAGTCCTTCAGGACAGGGACTGTCTCTTTCCAGGGTCTGGGCAGCACAAAGGGGCTTCAGCCCCACATCAGCGCTTCAGCATGCCATGTACAAATATTTACTGTCACCAGCAGCCTGCAGAGAGAGGCTGTCTCAGATGGACCTCCCCAGGGGCATCTGTGGAGATGATGGAAGTCTGAGTCAGTGACCTAAGACCCAGACCTGGAGAGCTCGCTGCAAGCTACAGTTCAGCATGTCCTCCTTCTAGACAGGTTCCATTTTTTTTTTTCCCCAAACACTCACTGATTTGGAGGTTTTAACACTTTTTTTTCTAAGCAAATCCCATAATCTTATCCAGGGTCTGCATATGTGAAGAGGTCTAGTTGGTGGCCAGCCCTCCATGGCCCTAAATGGCCAACCCTACATGTGAAAACAAGAGGCAAAAAGTGCAAAGAAACACAGACAGGCAAGAAATAAACAAATTCCCATTCTCCCAGCACACTAGTCATGGGAAAACATGCAGGGTCCCAGCAAGACGGCAGGAGTGTGGGGATGTTGGCCCTGTCCCCTCACATCCTGAATATCTGGACTGGTTCCAGCCCCTTTTACAAAAGGAAAGCAAAGGGGCTGCTGCTTTACTCCAGGCAGCTACCAGGTTCGTAACCTCAGCCCTCCCAGGAGCTCAGGCTCTTGCTGAATAAGGCAGGGACATATCCCTAAGTCTGAGGTTTAGAAACAAGATGCATTTATTTGTTATTATTTTCAGTTATCTGAGTGCGGTAAAGGTCAGAACACTTATCTTCTGGGGTTGGTTCCTGCTCCCACTCATGTGGTTCAAAACCAATTGAATGATTTTCTGCATACTTCTCAGGCAGAAAAAAAAATCCAGGGGGAATGAAACCTGATCCAGGGCATTTTCTAAAGAGGATCTGTGGGAAACAAGGATCCACCGCAATGGGAGGAAGGGCTGTGGGCATTCCTGGGCACCTCCTCCCCAGTCCCTGTTACACACAATGAAACATGAATAAAGATGACTGAGGAGGCCACAGCATTTTACCTACGTTTTAGCCTAAGCTGATATCAAGGACTGGAGTGGACAGTATCACCTACATGATACTCCCAGAGCTGCATTTTGGGTGACAAGATTCAAGGACATAGCTCCATAATCTCCAAGATTAATTTATGCAAAACATGGGAAGATGTGCTTTTTCCTTTTGCAGTGAATGACTTCATTAACCTTTCAGGAGCTTGCCAATAGTGAAGTAGAGCAATGGGAAAATCACACTTCTGGGAAAAAGGGACTTCTGCCGTGTAGCTAAGAGCACATACCTGGGAGAGGCCAAAGACACCAGCAAATGATGGGCTCTGGCTCAGGAATCTGCCTGACACCCTCCAGTCTCTGCCCTGCTCTTGCAATGGTCCTCCTCCCCTGGCTCCTGACAGCTCAGGGCATGACCAGGGAGACAAGGAAGCCAGATGGGAAGGCAAATGAGGCAGAGGGTTTTAGACAGTCTGCAGAGAGACCTAGCCCAGAGGCAGAGCAGGAGGGAAAAAGCAGGTAAAACAGGTGAAGCAGGTATGGAGAGGGAGAAAAACGGCTGTGGGAAAAACGGGAAAGGTGCACATGGAGCACGAGGGAGGTCATCCAGCAGGCTAAGGAAGGGTCCCACTGCTGCAGAAACAGAAGGGAGAAATCTGAAAGAGCTGTCTGATCAGGGGAAATGAGGCTCATGACTTTAATGAGGCTGGAACTGAGGGTCACCTGGCAGGGGGAAATGCGGTGCTACCCAGGAACAGAGCTGAACTCCACTGGAGGCCAGAAGTTGCCATGCCCTGTCCTGTAAGAGACTTGATGAACTTCAGCACATGGCCACCTGCTTGCCCTCTCTGTGCCTCTCTGCCAGGAGCACCTCACCAGCCCTGATGAGGCTCTGTCCCATCAGCCTAGAAGCAGCCTCCTGTCCCTGCCCTGAGAAAGGGACTTCTCCATGCCACATGTCCCCTGTGTGGGAAGAAAACACCAGGGGATATAAAAAACCTACCACTTCTCAATCGCTGCCACTGGACAGGATCCTTGCAGCCAAAATCCTGTCCCTGAAGAGAGGTGGTTAAATACACCACAACCACTCTGGCTGGCTTGGAGGAAACTCTATCCCACATCAGATAGAGGGACAGGCTCCTGGTGGGATCAGGTGGCTCTCTCAGGCAGATGGGAGAGGGGTTCTCCCTGAGGCAGTGACCCAGCAGGACACTAAGCTCAGGTCTCCCAGGAACACAGCACAGCTGTCTCAGCCTGCTGGGTGCTGGCTTGTGGGCTCAGTGCAGCTCTCCAAAATGCACAGGGCTCCCCAGATCTTTGGTGCTCATCCTCTCCCTCCTCCATCATGGCTTTCTCTGGCAGAGCAAAGGGCCCTGAGCTCAGCTGAAAGTGGCACATGGGACACCACACAGAGCCAGGCACAGCCATCCTCTCAGCAACACACAGCCAGGCACAACACAACCCAAGTTTTCAGGACAGTGTCTAGAGCCAGGGGGAAGCCAGGGGAATGGCAAGAGGACAATGGGTCAAGACCAGAGTAAGTCACAAGGTCACGTCCAAGGAGGTAAGGTGATGTCAGGAGACAGCATTTGAGACTGCACACTTCATCAAGCTTCCAGGCAGAAACAAAGTACTCAGACATTGAAGTGACAACCGTGCTGCAGCTCAGAAGGAGACTGCAGCAGCTCCATCCAGAGCCAGCAGCACACACATGGAGGGAGCCTCACCTTGCTCCCTCAGAGGGAACCCCCTCCCTGCCTGGCTGGCCAGAGCTGCATCAGGGGCTGTCCAGCTGCTCCCACGCCCTGTCCTTCTCCCTCGGGCCAGGCCAGCCCTGCTGGCAGCTCCCAGGCAGCCAGGCCACAGCGACGCTCAGGCAGCAGCAACAAAAAGGGGTCCGCACATAAGGGAGGAATTTGGAGGATAAACTGGAGGGAAGCGATAGGAGTGTGCAGCGCAGGAATAGTGGGGGAGGGTAGGAGATACAGGGTGAGAGAAGAAAATGACATGAACAGAAGGAAGAGAGCTGCAAATAGAAGGGGATATGGAAACAGCAGAGAGAGACAGATTGCAAGAGTGGTGGAAGTAGAGGAGACCTAAAGGGACAGAATATAATAATAACAACTCTTAAAATGAGAGAAAAGGAGGAGAGAGGAGAGGAGACAGGAAAAAAGGTAGAAAGGAGAAGGGAGAGGGGTGAGGGGAGAGGGGAGGGATTTATGATTTCCTGGAGAGGAAGACAAATGCCCTGCATGTTTTTCTCCTCAGTTTTCAAAGGTTTTGTGGAAACAGAGTGAAGACTTGTCATCCTCATTTGAAGAAGGGAGGAACCACGGCACAAAGACAGAGAGGCAGTGAATGAGTGAGGTGGTAGAAAGAAGCTCCACTCCCTACTCTGAGTCTTCCATCAAAGACACAGGTGAAGAACAGTCTAGACTTTCTTCTGAGCACACCACAGAGAATCCACTACTCAAGGACAGTAGGAAGAGGGCCCGCTGGAAAACTAAGGGATAACCCAAAGTAACGTAAGAAAAAGAAGGGTACTTGCTTTTTTCTTTTGCCAGCACAGCCAGCGCCTCTGGAGATCTGTGTTTAGACATATCCAGGGTAAATTAACCTAGAACACCCCAAAAACAGCACTGTCTGAGTGGGGAACTGCCCACAGGGAGATGCTGCAGTGTGAATTCAGGTACTTGCCAACCTCCCAGCCCACAGCCAGCTGCAAGGAAAACAGAAGGAGGGTGCATAGGAGGCTGCATGACAGGGGCTCTGCTCCTGCAACGCTCACTGATGTCTTTTGTTCACAGCTTTTTTTTTTTTAGGTGTCTAAAATTTACCTGGTTTAATTTGCTCCACCTTTGCGTCTCAGCTGCCACTGTGAAAAACAGGCTTTTTGTGCCTACAAACAAACAGCAAGCCCCCAAGCACACGTACACCCAGGCCAAACAGAGCTTGTGAGAGCCTTGAATAAACCAAATACCTGGGGCCTGCTTGAACTCCCCACGCACTTGGGCAAACAGAGCTTCTCATTACTCCCTGCACACAGGAACCCAAAGGATCCAGCACTTTCCTAATCTCAGAAATCTCTATTTTATGGCTTGCTGGCACAAGAATTGTCTAGGATTCCCTCATCAATGAGTGACGAAGGCCTCTCTGCCATAAATTGATGTTAATGGCAGGTTGTGTACCTTGTTTGTTTATTGCCAAGGAGGAATGTTTGTCGTGGCTGTCAAGTTTATAAAAATATTTCCATGACTTCAGACAGCTTGGCATTTTTACATGCAGCTGAGAGAGTGGGTGAATGTACAGATGAAAAATTGAAGAAACATTACTGAGGTTGGAAAAATAATATCTCCTAGCACCACCAAGGTGGCTTAGAAAGGCCAGGAAGGTCAGCGATATTTCTGAATAAAATGCAGGTTTTTTCCCACCAGGGGTTTCTGAAGAGCTGGCAATAATTAAGCATTACAACACCTTTCTGAAGTAGATAACCCAACTGAGGCCATCCGAGGTTAAAGGACTTGCCCATGATCACACAAAGCAAATCAGTGGCAGAAAGGAGAATTAAACCCAACAGGCTTAGCTTCCCTGACCCAGGTCCTACACACCTGGCTGGCATCCAGATGGAGGGACAGGAGCTGTGCCAGCTGTGGACCTGACTGTCAAGCACAGGTCTTCCCAGGCAGTCTAGCAACTGGGCAAAGAGCTGAGCGACAGGAACCCACCCCAACTTCAGACAGCAATTGTGAAAACAAGTGACAGAAGGCTGGGAAGCAGTGCCTAGTTACCAACCACGGTGCCAAGTGGATTAAATATACATCGATAGATTCAATTACAAAGAGCAGCATGCAAAATGGAAGTGATTGCAGTCAAGGACCCAGGATGGCAAGAAATAACCCCGGAATAAAATCACGGGTTTTGGTAAGAAGAAATCCACGCTTCCAGAACTCATGGAGAAAGTTCAGCCGTCAGTCCCCAGGGGTACTGTCCCAGGCCACCCCAGGCTGGGAGGGCACAGTGACACCCAAGCCCCAAGGGCTAGTGAGAAGCCTGCAGGACTCAAGTTTAGTGGGCTGAGAGAGATCCATATCACCTATTGCCGAGCAGCCCTTTGTTATCACTGTCACCAGAGAAGCTGCAGAGTGAAGTGCAGAGAAAGTGAGCTGTTCTCCTGTGTCCCCCCCTCCAGCTGCCTGCATCTCGCTGGGGCAGGGCTGGGACACATCACTGGGTGAGCAGGAGGGCATCTTTTTCACCCTTTGGGGATCCTGGGCTGGAATATCCAAGGACACCCTTCTCAGCATGAATATTCAGCCCTGCATCCATCTGTGCACAAATGCACACTGTTTTGGGGGGCCCTGAAAGAACTGGATTTGGCAGAAGGCAAGGTCAGATCCTGACAGCACTGACAAACTCAGCAGTTGAATTCTCCTCATCTGCAAGGGGAACAGGAGCTCACTCTGCTCTCCTTCTTCACCCATGCATTTCCCCAGGATTCCAAAGTGTTATGGAATTTTCATTGTGACCCCCAACCACCTCCATCCTGGACTTCTCATGACACGTGCACTGCCACAATCACTAGTAAATATTTCATTTCCTTCTTCTTGGAGCAAAAATAGAAAGGATAATCATTCAGCACTCCATACACACAGCTGCCACCTGAAAAATGCAGGTGAACACAGTTAAATGGAAAGGCAAGTACAACCCCAGACCATTTTTTGGTACCTGGAGAACTAGACCAGCAGTATTTTGCATGCAAGATTACAGGTCTGTGTGTAGTTGCATTTTCACATTCCATTACTGCAATTGCACACAGCCAGTTACGTGCCTTAGCAGCAGCTTACAAAAGCAATTGCTGCTAAACATACAAAATCCAGCCCCCAGATGCACACGCGCAAGACTAAAAAGCTGGTCCTTATTTTTCTGCCACAGAAAAGATGTGTATTTGCTGGCTGCGCCTGCTCCCTGTGCAAACACCACACCAGCATATTTCCCTTGCATTTGTATGTTGAGCCACATATTCATTCAAGCTTTGCAATAACCTAAAATGTATACAGCGTTTTGCAATTAGAAGCATCCAAAAAATGCAAAAAAGGCCCCAGTTTTTGCATAAAAAATTCTTCTCCCAGCAAGCAACTGCAACCACCTCTCCAGCCAGAATGTACTGTCTGTTTAAGGCCCCAGAGAACACAGTGCTTACCCTTTAAGACAGTAAGAGATGAATACTTTTTTTCATTTAAACTATAGGGAGTTTTACCTAGATAGACTGCAATTTCCTGAGCTCGAATCTGGCAAAGTGCCCAGGGCTAAGACCACTCCCCCTTCTTCTTTTGGCAAAAATTACCATGGCGTCTTTAATAGTCAGAAGTAGTTTTTAGGGTTTTGTTTTCACAAAAGATGCTGAGAAAAACCCAGTTTTGCAAGCAAGCAAGCCCGGGTACTGCAGAACTTCGAAGAACTAGGCTGATGTTCAACATCTGAAGAGTACTATGCCCAAAAACCCCACCGTGGGATGGTTCAGTTCTGAGTCACAGGGAGGCTGAATCACAAATAGCCATTCCTGCTAACTGCTCTCACCCCCCTCCCCACCACCCATCCCAAGTTTACAATCCAAGCAGTGACCAGGTTGAGGAAAGCTGATGAGATCACAGTCTGGGGAGATTCAGCCTCAGACAGCCCCAAGATTTTGATAACCGGCTCCTTGTTTTCGTGGCGACACGGACAGCAGTTGTTACACCAGGTTTGCCATGTGTTTATGATATTGTTGTTATGGGGATACATGTCCAGTCCATGTCACTGGCAAGTTGTGCTGTTTTCTGCTGGGAGGACAGAGCAGGATTCAGTGCCCAGCAGAGTGTGCGCATACTTCAAGCGGAATTTATCGCCGCATGAGTCACGCTCGGTGCAAAACCACACGCTTTGTCCGAGGGATGGTGAGCGAGCCCGCCGTGGTGTCTGCACAGGCACACAGCACCCTTTGGGCTGCTGGGCAAGCATTTCCCAACCTCACACACTGAGCACGAAGCCCTCACGAGCTTTAAGGCAATTTGCCTCAGCTGCCCATCAGATCAGCGCCAGGACCTCAAGTTCTGTGAGAGCTCCATGTCTGATGGCCATTTCTCACACCGGACAAGTCAAGGTTCAGTGTTAACTCAGTTAGGGTCACAACTCTAAACAGAAAAAATATTTGCTCCCCACGTGCCCCAAAATGGTGTTTAGGGCAGTGGGTTGGCTTATGGGGCACGGGAGTTACATGTTTGTGTGTGAGAGACTTGTCAAAACTACAGTGTCTGGGCTGCCTGCACCCTTAGGTGCAGGGCAGGGAGCACTGGTGGTGCTTCCATCCCCAGTGGGCAGGAGCAATGTCAGTGCCATGCAGAAGCAGCACTGAATAACTAACTACTGAGGAGAAATCCTCTTGTCTGCCAGCCCCCTACAAAATTCAGGCTGAAGGAGTGACATGCATTTCATTTACTGCCAGCCCCACCAACTCCTGAGCTGCCACTGAAGCACCTCTGAAGCAAGAGCAGCTGCCTGGAACAGCACACCACCAGTTCAAAGGAAAACCGATTTACCCATTTAGTCTCCTTCTAGACATCAGCAAACAGCATAAGAAATGGCCAACTCCCCTCCCCGCCTCCACCCCCCCCAGCCCTGACACGTTGCCATTTTCTGTCCCCGTCTCCATGCAGCTCGTCACATCCCATGCCGGAGTTGAGGAACGCCGTGCAGGGTTTAATTGTGCACACGTTCTCCGGGGAAGGGCGGCATGGGATGTCCACAAAGGAGCCGAGGCAGGAGGCCAAGGCTGGTTATTGGCCTCGAGTCATACTTGCTGATTGGCGCGTCAAGGATTTTAAAGTGCATAGCTGATCAGATCAGCAGCTTGTCCTAGAAGGAGAAAAGTGACATAAAATATGCACAAGCCTTCCTTCTGTCCTGACAGCAGGTTGAGTTTTCAGATGATGTGGAAACAGCAGCCTGCTCTCCTCCCCCCAACATGGTCTCCTCTCGTGCCTTTGCTGCAGTGCTGCCGTCTTGTTCCCGACTCCAGAGGCTCTGCTCCCTCCCCAGCCTTCATGCCGAGGCTCAGACTCTGGCCAAGGGGCTCCATGCCACTGTTTTTATGCCCACTCAGCCTTCGGCCTTTCTTCTCAGCATGCCAAGCAGGGGCTCATTAGTGTTCCCTGTTGTTAAGCTTTTGTGGCTCAAGCCCATCCAGTGCCAAGCTGGAACAGAAAGGCCATCAAATCCCCATCCAGGAGGGTGCAAAACTTCCCTGTGCTGCCAGCCCAGCTGGAATTCAAACAGGTGATCCTGGAGAGGGAAGGTGCAGCGTGCACACGTGTGATCTGCGTGTGTGGGAGCAGCGTGTCAGCTCTGCCTGCAACGAGCTGGAGCTGCTTCAGCTTCTTCTCAGAGAGAGTGGCTTGGGGTACCCCTGACCTGAGCTCTGTCCTCGGCATGTGCGTGTGTGTGACACTTTATGTGTGCACGCGAGATGCCTGTGGTGTGTCCCTGCTCCATCATGGGAATGCTGCCGTGAATGGAAGTGCTAAAACATGTCACACACTGGTTTTGAGTCTCAGCCACCCCACATGCAGTTGGTGCTATCACAAAGTCGGCTGTCAAACACTACTGCTACCAGGCTGAGGGAATAAGCTCTCCTGTAAACTGAGGAAAGCACGAGTGTTGGGCCATGTGTGTGCAGGAACCATGCTCACAACACGAGCCTGCTGCCCCTCGAGAGGAAGGATGTGCAACACAGCAGGTGTGTTTGCACAAACTCGCCGTTTCCAAGCGTTGTGGAGGTGCTGGGAGCATGGAAACATGGATAAAGGGATAAAGGTTGATTTCCTCCCCACACTTACTCTCACAAGGATCTGCTGATTTTCTCCTTGCTATTGTCAGATTCTAGCAAAATTAACAGAAATCTACAAATACGTTTTAACAGAAGGCCCCTCTACCAAAGAAGCCACATTCTCTTTCCTCCTCCTCTGAGGTGCAATCCTTGCCCAAGCCTCAATCTCCAAATCTCTTCCCCTCACCAAATGCCCCAAACTCCGCCAAGTCGGAAAACTAAACCTCTGTGTTCTTCCATACCAAAAAGTCCTGCTACATCACACTTAGCTTAGCTGAGCTTTAGCCTTGCTCATGCCCTGATTCAGTCCAAAAATTCCCCTCTTTTTAAAGCCCTACAAGGAGACGGTCCAAGGTCTTCCTTAGACATCCTTCCTCCCCACTCCCCCATCTGTCCACATCCCCTCTCCACAGATTTTCCACCCAGCTTCAGAGCCATAGGTGCTGGAGCCGCCTCCTTCTTCTCCCCAGGTCCAGCTGCCTAGAACAGGCATTTTCCCTCCCTACCTCATTGCCTGACAAGTCTCCTTTCAAACATGATCTGATACTTCTCCCCCTCCTGTGCCGATAAACCTCAGAGTCTCTCTCCCTGCTTCTCACATACCTCCATCACTGGACTGACTGTAAGGCATGTGGGATAAAGGTATCATGGAAAACGTTACAGCAAATCACAGGCTTTTGCTTTGATTCTTTTCCTGCTTATTTATTTATTTTTTGAAGGGAGGTAACAAGTCAGAGAGAAGCTGGCTGAGATTTCTGCCGTACATTTTTTTGCAGCAGCAAGATCCTCCATCTTCCTTGCTGGATTGAATAGGGTCTCAGGACAATTTAGACTCCCTCCCCCATCTCCCATTCCTGCTCATATTCTTCTACACATGATGCTCTCCTCCCAGCCTTGACTGGGAAAGCACATATCCTCTCTCTCTCTCCCCCTCTTCCAGCTCCTGCCTCGCATAGGTTGTGCCAGGACATTAGGATGACGAACATTTGTGCAGCTCAAATTCTTGTAGGTGAATTTTTAAACAAAACAACTAGAATCAATGAAACCTGAACGGTGGCACACGACAAACTTAAAAAGACCTCGTGAGGATGCACCTAGCATTTCAGGAAGCTTTCTGTGTCTCATGCCACAAGGAAAAAAAAATGTCTCTCCAAATTTAACCAAAGCCAGTACTGTGATAAGCCCGGGTGTGAGAAGCAGGGATTCTCTCCTCTTTGCCGTTTTTGGTTTTTCTTGGGGTTTTTTTTTTGGCGGGGGGGGGGTGGCGGCTCTTGCACATTATCACCTCACCAACAGTAGGATAACAGCTACAAAACCTCCGGCAAGAGAGCAAGCAAGCAGCCTTCACACCGCTGCTCTCACGCCGAGCTCGATATTTACTTGCTGATAAACGGCAACTGTAAATACACCTCATCTAATCTCCCGACATCCAGGAGGGAAAAAAAAACATCTCCCATCCCCGCGGCGATCCGGAGGCAGCGGGAGGGCTGACAAAAGACCCCGGCTTTCCACCCTCCCCCCGGGGCTTCTCCCCGGCGCGGGGCAGCGGGGCCGCCGGCCGCCCCGGGCTC
>JAHLSL010000040.1:705187-719969 GCA_025920805.1 Petroica traversi
GAGGCGGCGCAAACAGCCGGGCACGCCGAGCGGCCCGGACCCAGCGCCAAGGGCCCCCGCGTCGGTTTCATCCCCGTGGGAGGCAAGGGAAATCACAGAAAAACAAGCCCTTGTGGAGTCCCGAAAAATTTTGCAGCCGCCCATTGGTGTAAACAGAGGGAGAGTGTCCAGTTGTCCAGTGAGAAAGTCGAAGGGTCACAAGGCATGGCCGGCTCTTGGAACCCAAAACACCCAAAAAAGGCCTGGCCCAACAGCAGGGCCATGTTGGGTCCGGGCTTGCAGAGATTCGAGCTAAGTTTTTTCAGTGACTTCCCTGGCCATGCAGGTTTGCACGGCTTCCGTCCAGCTAAAGCCAAACCAAAACATAGTCCCTGTGAATCATTAAACTCTGCTGCCTTGCGTACGGGTTCAGCAGGGTTCAGTCGGCCCAGAAAGCAAACCACATGACCGACTGTCACACGTTTCGTAACAAAACCACAAAACTCAATCGCAAAAAACACATCCCTGTCCAGGGATAACAAAAGATTTTTTTTTCTCTGAGTCTCAACAGTAAAGGTCTGTGGAGCCCAGAAGAGTGTTGCACAAGAATCAGCTGGTTTCATTTAATAAAAGTAATTATAATAATCATAGTAATCACCAGTTGGATAGCTTTTGTTGTCTAATGATCTCAAAGTCATTTTACTAACCCAGACAAGTATTTTTATCTAAATTTAACAAGGGGTAAAACATTTGGGCAAATGAAGTGACCTACTCAAGGTCATCTTCTGAACCTGTAACAGAAGGGAGAATGCACATTTTTGAACTCAAGTGCTCCACAGAAAAGCCACTTCCCAAAAACTGAGCTCCTACAATTCCCCCCAAACCGAAAAGCTTTATTCAAGTCACAGTTTTGCTGGAAGAAATTTTAACCAGCTCTAATTTGCAGCTTGGATACTAGGACAGATGCAAATGTGATTCTTCCCAGGAAAGAGAAATAGAGGTCAAATGGTGAAGGAATGCTACAACCAAGGTTGACTGGGGAGAAAGGAGATGAGCAAAGGCAAGAGAGAAGGCTGGAAAATCAGAGACACACCTACGAATTTCCCAGCTGGAAGAGCAGGATATCTCCAAGAGTCCTGGGTGGAAGGTTTGAAGGCCATGTGAAGAATACAAAAAGGTGGAAGAACCTCGAGTCTGGAGTTTGACCTGCAGGGAATCAGCCACTTGCAGTCGGGCACTTGAGAGCTGGTAGGGCACACTCACAGCAAAGCTTTGGCCACAGTGTCAGTGAATCCCCAAAGAGGCTGCTCAGGCACTCTGGCCTTGGCAGGTGCTGGGAGCTGGCACTGCAGGTCCTCCAGAGAGGGTGAGTGCCACACTCAGCCTGTTGGAAGCAAAGCCAGATTGTGGACAGAGTGATCATCCTGTCCAGCTTCATCTCCCAGTCTCCCCAGCAGGACTCAGGGCAGCAGCTGTGCCTGCTGGTGCACAGGGTCCTGCAGAGCCTGACATTCATCTCAGCTTTGGAGTCTTTAAAGGGAGAAAAGTCCCCTTGTATTGTCACAGCTTGAAGCCTGATCAGTTCAAATATCCACATTCTGCTGATGAGGTGAAACAAGCTGAGTTTACCTTCTCTGGGAATGGCTGTGCCCAGTGGACAGCCTTTCTCCACTGCTCCAAATCTCACTCTTTCAAGTTGCTTTTCAACCTTGATGAACACGACTTGCTCTTCCTTTGCAGTGCCTGGACTTCCTGGTGCCTAATCAGCTCTGGGTGAGGCCATACCTTCTTGTAGCTGCTGAGAGCTGCTGCTCTTGGCAGGCTGGATTTTCCCTCTTCCTTCATTTCCATAACGTTTCCCTTGTGTTTACTTTCCCATTGCTCTCCTCATGGCCTCAGTTCAGGACAGCATGTAAGCACATGTTGAATCTCATTGATCTCGTGGCACTCCATGTACGAAGGAAAACGTGGGTCCCTTTGCCCATCTCCTGCTCATGATTTTTATGTCAAAGAGACATGAGGTAAAAGTCAGAAGTGGTCACCCAAGGGTGGACCAGAGCATGGGCTGCCACCTCCTCTCTGCCAAAACCTCAAACAGCCAGGCTGCTGATTCCTGCAGATGCTTCCTCTCCCGGGTGTGTGTGTGCCCAGGGAAGCCACAACACTTTTAAGAAAATCACAATGCCTGTGGCAGAAGAGGTGAGCATGCCCTCTCCAAAACAGCCAGCTCCTTGGGAGCTGGAGCACATCCATGGGAGACGCAGACAGGAAAGCCCTGAGGGAGAGGAGGAAGCAGGAGCTGGGTCTTCCATATATCCTCCGTGTGGTTTTAACCCCTTTGGACACTGCACCTTAGAAAGAAGTGTCATCCTCCCTGGGGGCTCACAGAGAGCCCATCCTGGAGTTATGCTCCCCTAGGCAAAGAGGAATTTCATGTCTGGCCTCTCCAACTGCTGCTGTTATGCTGAGCCTTGTCAGGTGGGAGGCTTTCCCAGGTAGCTGAGGAGCAGAGCTGCTGAAGCTGTGGAGATTCACTGTCAAGCCTGGTGGGGTGAGGGGTCTGGGCGTCCCCAGCACATGGCGGGAGCTAAACAAGGATTGGCAGGATCACATTTTGCACTCAGGTGTCTAAACTGCACCTGGGTCCTGCTTTAAGAGACTAGGAGCTTCCTTTTATCTGGCTCACTCTCAAGTGAGAATTGTGATGCCCCTTTTTTGCTCTTCTATTAGTTTAGATTGTGGTGGGAGATTTGGGGGGCAGCAGGAAAAGTAACACCTTTTTACAAGGTATTAAATAACAGGACCCAAACCCCAGCTCTGTGTAGGTGACTGCTGTAAAACAAGCAGCACAGGATAGGAGAGTCTGACCCCCAAACACAGGGAATATACTTAATTTCATTGCCTGCTGCACTAAAGCTGTTCCCCCCTCTACAAATACATCAAGAATGGGTAAAGAAACCCTTATGTTTGCCCAGTTTTCCAAGTGGGAATACATACACCTGCACCATACAGAAGTTCTGTGAGTACAGGGTACACCAGACACCTTCAGAGCACACTGGGCAAACTGTACATATGCAGATCATCTGCACAGCATATGCACAGCAGGTCTGACAATTTTTGGATTCATTAGACATAGTGTGTGAATGCTACACAGTTCACCTCCCCAGTGTGCAGTCAACCTATCCTGAATTTCTGGATGTTCAGCAGTCCAACTATCTGAGAGGCCTGATGGGCATGTGGAAATTCTGGATAAGCATATGCAGTATTGAGATTTCATCCCAACCAAATTCCCAGGTGGAGAAAGATGAGATGTCCAAGGAAATAGGCACATGTGGAAGCTCACAGTGCTGAAAAAGAAGGGTTGTTCCACCTGTGCCTGTGCAGCAACCATCCATATCTCTTCTGGTCTATGCTGCTCTGCCTTGCCTGGCACTTTGCTCCTCACTGAGTGCCCAGCTGTTCCAGAAGCTGCAGTTTTGTGTCTGCTGTGCTGCCCTGAACTTGCATGGCTCTCTGTGGTTGCCTGAGCACACACATCCTGTCTCACAATGTGCACACTGGTTGTATTTGCTGCCTGTCCCTCTGTCCCTTGGAGTAAATGTCCTGACGTGGTCACATTTTGCAGCACTCTGGAGAGTCATTGCTCAATCCCACCAATACATCCCCTTGTCAATACAGGCCATCTAATGTCACTGCTAGAGATGTTTCATTCCTGGTCAGACCTCAGACAAAATACTCTCAAGAAAATCTCAGGAATCCCATTATTGCCAATTTTCAAGCCATCTGTTACTTTTCTTGAGGTTCTTACTCCTCAATTCATGGGCTAATGCAAGAAGATCAGCCTTCACTGAAAAAGGAAAAGTAACTTTTGTAGCTCGTGAAAGGCCCTGACGCTGGAATAGCAGAAGAGGACCCTGAAGTGATGGTGTGTTTGTGTTTTCAAGTCAGATATCCTAGCTGATGCCCTGATTTTTGGGTCCTGGCTGTCGGCTTTGCTCTCTGGGGGTGACACTGCAGCGTCGGGCCGGGTTTAGCCCGTTCCGCTGGAGGCAGAGGATGCTCCGGGAGTGCGGTAGAGGAGGAGGAGGAGGGTGGCTGCAGCAGAGGTATCCCGAAGCGTCCTGAGCCGAGGGGCTGTTCCCTGGCACTGCATTGTTTCTCGGTGGTGTCATGCCGTGAGGTGGTGCCGGCTGTGGTTGTAACCAGCAGGCGGAGCTGGGCTGGATAAACAAGCGAGAGCTATTCATAGCCATGAGGAGGGCAGAGCGCTCCTCTCCTAGCAACACAGCCAGGAGAAGAGCAGGAGAGCTCTGCCCGAGTGGTGGAGAAATGTGTATGCGAGAAATGTTGGTGTTCTTCCCTTCCCGAGCCGCGCCTCTCACCTGCTGCTCTCCCTGCCCCAAAACCTCGGTGTGATCTCAGTGGTGCACTCCTGCAGGTAGTGGCCAGCTCTGTTTGCTGGGGTCTGGTCAGTGAAAATGTCCTTGCCTGGTTTGGAACGACCAAGAGATGAGAGTTTAAAGGTGGGGAGCAATCCTGTGCAGCAGCCAGGAGCTCCTGGAAAAGGCTGGAGCAGGGACAGCACTGCCCTGCTGCCTGTCCCAGGGTGGGTGCAGGGCCATCCTTGATCCAGCACACCCATAAATACCCACAGACAGCTGAGGCTGCTGCCCTGTGCCATTTCACTGCTCACTTCTCACCAGAAGCACAGTCACATCAATACCTGCACATAGGGCCCGATTTTTTTTCTTGGGTGTGTGAAGTGAGGCTGCTGAGAACAGATTGTCCAAAGCAGCTGTGGATACCCCATCCCTGGAAGTGTTCAAGGCCAAGTTGGATGGGGCTTTGAGCAATCTGGTCTAGTGGAAGGTGTCCCTGCCCATGGCAGGAGGGTTTGGAACTGGATGGTCTTTAAGGTCCCTTCCAACCCAAACAGTTATTTGATTCTATGAAATCCTAGGGCATGGCTGTGGAAGCTTTGGGTGCAGGTATGGGATAAAGCCATGGCAGGGGAATTATTCCAGCTAAGTGTGCAGAGACAGCTTGCAAAGGAAGCTAGCACACCCAGCCGTTTGAAAAATTAGGCATGTAGTAGCAAGGTACTGACAAGTGTTCCACACACCTGTAACACTGCCAGTAAATCAAGCAAAGGCATTTGTCAGCTTGTCATTAGGAGAGTAATGAGGTAAGTACAACAGAATTTAGGGCAAGCAATGAGGCCAGCATCCCTCTGCAGTAGATTTGGCCAGAGACAAAGAAGAGTCAAAGTTTAAAAGCAAACGAGACTCCAAGCAGAGGGAGTTCAGTCCCTATTGAAGAGTCCCTTGCTCTGACCTGTGCTTGGTGCAGACTGATTTGGATCTCTGAGAAAGACCAAGGCTGCCTTCATCCTGCTCCTGCCACATAACCAGAGGTGCAGACACCTCAGGACCCCACACTTCTGATTTCACCCATCCATATCAAAAGAAATGCCCTCAAATCAGCATGCAGGTATTTTGACCTCTTGCAGACCATGAGGAGCAGATTGCTGATGGACACAACAGTTTTCCAGCAAGGTTTCAATGTGTGAATTTAATAAATTGTTGGGAACAGAAAAGGAGGGGGGAAAATCAGAAGCTCAATTACAATGTCTATCTGAAAGCTGCATACTAGGCCTCCAGATCTCTCACAAAACATGCCACCACTTGAACTCCAGGAGTAATTAAATTTTATGGAGTTTGGCGAGAAGAGAGGGCTTCAACTCATAGTTTACCATTTGGTTACAAACTGCTTGCTGAATAGCAGGAGAATTATCAAATCCAGCAATACTGGGTTCTGCTCCTAGCTGTAGGAGCTAGAGGTTAAAACAGTAAAAGGGTCAACTGAGCCATGTAATTTGGCCCATCAAAACGAAAAGCAGAATAGCTGAAGGAGTAAGAGAAGTGTAGTCTGGTCTCAATCACTGCCATAATGTGGCTTTTTTCTTTATTTTTGCATTTCAGGAGGTGTATGCATGGAAAGGGTCACAGACTGGAGCCCTGGCCAGCAAGTAAAGTTAGGAAGTGCCCTGTATGTGAGTGAAATTGCAGCAGGGGAAAGCCAGGGATGTAAGGTGTGCTTCCTCAGGGCAGCCTCCCTGAGTCTGCAGGAAATTCAGCCCGGGACTCACTTAATGATCTCACTGATTCAGCTGAAAAAGCAAAAGCCCAGTACAGCTAAGAGTACGTGATAGAAACAATGATAAGGCAAGAGAGAGGGAAGAAAAAAGAACAATTGATTTAATGCCTTCTTCATTTGTATTTAAATAAATAAAGATGCCAATAGAAGGCTCTAGGCACCTTACCACACAATTAACACAACCAAAGAGAAACCAAACTATGCACCACTCCCAAGCAGCATGAAATGATTATCCAGAATGTGCTCTGCCACCTCCCAGAGGAAAATAAAGACTCGCCCCAGCCCTCACAGCCTCGCTCTCCAAAGGGTGACATTTGCAATGTGCTTGCCTCGCAGGCATGTGCTGGGAAAGGGGGACAGCACACCCCCGAGAGCCTCTGCCCTGCCGGGGACACCCCTGAACCTCTGCCTGCCCATGGGCTGAGGAGAAATGAAGTGCTTCTAGTGGCTAGCACACTGGAAAGGGCTACAAAGCACTGCTCTTCTTCCTGAGCAGAGAAAAATGTTGGCTCGCCCAAGCCCCTGTTGACACTGAAGAATATTGCTGGCCCTGGTATAACAAGCTGGAAAACTTCTGCGCCCTAATGAAGAAAAGGAAAAAACCCCGTAATTTCACCGGCAGTTGTTTCACTGGCAGGACTGTTACAAGCTCCAAGCCATAATGTTGTTAAGTGTTTCTCCCACCACCAGGCAGTTTGAATTGTTTCTGTTTCCCATTAGCATCTCTTGCCCAACGCTGCAGCTGCACACACACACACACCCACCCACCCCTCTCCGCTGCCGGGGGAGCCGGGCTGGAGCCGGCAGCGCTCAGCTCCGGGGACACAGCTTTCCCCTGGCAGCCCCAGCACGGACACAGCTTTCCCCTGGCTGCCCCACCACGGACACAGCTTTGCCCTGGCTGCCCCAGCACGGACACAGCTTTGCCCTGGCAGCCCCAGCACGGACACAGCTTTGCCCTGGCAGCCCCAGCACGGACACAGCTTTGCCCTGGCTGCCCCAGCACGGACACAGCTTTGCCCTGGCAGCCCCAGCACGGACACAGCTTTGCCCTGGCAGCCCCAGCACAGACACAGCTCCGAGCCCGGGGCTGCCGGGCAGGGCCATCCCAGGGGTGCCAGGTGCTGCCCTGGTTCTTGCAGCTGCTCGTCCTGCACAGCAGCAGTTCTTTTGCTTGGGTTCAGGTGGGTGAACCATCGTTACACCTGGTGAGCAGAGGCTACTTTTGCAGCAGTCATGCTCAAATGCTCAGCCAGTCACTCTCAGAGCCTGGGCAGAGTGCCCTGAAGTCACCTGTGAGTGAATGCTTTGTGCTGTAGAAGGAACCCTTGTGTCCTCTCTGGCTGGTCCCAGTGATGCCCAGCCCACCCTTCACACAGAAGCCCCCAGAGAAGCCACAGTGCTGCAGAGCAAGCTCAAGGGCACACATCAAGCCCTTGATGAGGCAGGAGAATGTGTACCTGTGTGTGTTGGCCCAAAGAAACCTTGCAAAGGTGGGGCATTCAGAGAGGACCCAGAGTCAGAGGGCACAGAGTCTGGGTGCCATGAGTGGGGAATTGAAACTTGGTAGAATCAAAGAGTCAACAAATCATAGAAAACACTGGGTTGGAAGGGACCCATCAGGATCATCAAATCCAACTCCTGGTTCTAGGTAGGACACCCCAAGAATCTCACTGCCTGAGAGCATTGTCCAAACACTTATTGAGCTCTGTCAGGCTTGGTGCTGTGTCCTGTGTCCAGTCCCTTGGGTCCTGGCACTGGGCACAGAGCAGAGATCAGTGCCTGCCCCTCTGCTGCCCCTCATGAGGAAGCTGTGACTGCAGTGAGGTGTCCCCTCAGCCTCCTCTTGTCCAGGCTGAACAGAACAAGTGACCTCAGCCATTTGTCACACGGCTTCCCCTCCAGTCCCCTCACCATCCTGGTGGCCTCCTCTGGACACTCTCTAAAGGCTTCATGTCTTTTTTGTGTTGTGGCCCCAAAACTGCCCCCAGCACTGGAGGTGAGGCCACCCCAGCCCCGAGCAGAGGGGACAATCCCTCCCTTGCCTGGCTGTGGATCTGGTGCCCCCCAGGACAGGGATGTCCCTCCTGACTCCCATCCCATTTACCATCACCCAGGGCCCTTCCCATGGCACTGCTCTCCAGCCTCTGCTTCCCCGGGCTGTACACTCAACAAGGATTGTCCTGTCCCAGGTGCACAGTCCTGCACTTGCCCTTGTAAATCTTCATACAGTTGGTGATCACCCATCTCTACTTTATCCATGCTTCTCTGCAGGCCATGTCTGCCCTCGAGGGAGTCAACAGCTCCTCCCAATTAAGTCTTGTCAGCAAATTTACTAGGTATTCCTGGCAGCCCTGTGTCCAAGTTGTTAATGGCAATATTGAAGGGACCAGCCTGATGTCCCTCCCATTTACTGTAACTCTTTGTGCCCCACCTGTGAACCAGTTGTTCTTGAACTGTGTAACACAGTTATCCATCTGCATGCCAGACCCTTTGTCGAGAAGGATACTGTGAGAAATACTATCAAAACCTTTGCTGAAGTCCAAAAAGGTTACATCTACTGGATTTCCTACTAATTGGTATTTGATTGCTGACTTTTTCCTGCCCAAGTAACTGTTGCTATTAGCAGGCAAATTAATAACTGCAGTTGCGGAAAAAAACTCTGTGCAGTAAAGGCTCTCTGCTGCTGCTCTTTTGAGCTACCTGCTCCAGACTGAGCATGAGCTGTACCCAGACCATCTGGGTGATGGTGTGTGGGGCAAGCTCAGACTGACAAAATGCACAGTTCTGAGCACTGGATAAAAGAAAGAGCTTTCCTGAGTGGGCATGGGAAGGAGCAGCACGCAGCAGGTTCTCCAGACCTCTGGTGTGCAGAGCAGAGCAGCCTCCGAGTCATGTGCCAGCCGAGGACAGGAGACAGACATCACCTCCAGCCCTGGTAGCCTGGCAGGACTTGAAAGCACAAATCTGGAACCACAGATAGTGGTTTTGCCAGGTAACTCCTTGCATCTTCTCATCTCTGGCTCTGCCCTCACAGTTGACATCTGACCGTCTGCTCTGACAAAACCCTGAATTCTTGCAGGATGAAGTTACAAGGAGGAGGCTTTCAACACTCCAATAACTTCCATTTGTCTTTGGGTTCTCTACAGGTTCACAGTCACCACCTACAGCAATAACCAGGGTGATCCTTATGAAGCAAGGCAGGGCTGCCAGAGCAGGGGCAGATCTGCAGGTACTTGGGAATCACGGTTGGCTACACCTCTGCAGTGATGGGGTTGACACCTGGCAGCAAGGCTGCCATTATGAAAGCACCTCCTGCATCTGGCAGGTCAGCCACTGCTCTGCAGAGCCAGTCTGCGTGGTCCCACGGTGTTTGCCACCTTGGTGACCCGACACCTATGGAGTGCAGAGCACTGAGTTCTGCTGCTGCAAAATCTGTGCCAGAGCATGCAGGCATAGCAGAGTTCATGGGACATGAGCTGGCCTGGCTCCAGCACAAGTCCTGCTTCTTCAGTCCAGCTGTGTGCCTTCTGCAACAAGCCTTGCCCTTATTGCTTTGTGCATAGCTTCTTCAAAAAGGTACCATGACTTCAGGGGATCAAGAGCAGAGCTTTGAAATCTGCAGGGCTCCCTGGTGCTGCACAGGCACAGTGACTTGGGTCTTCACTGGCAGGACATCCTTGCACCACCTTTCGCTGTGTGAAGATGTTTGCAGTATCCAGGGGGAGCAAGAGGAGGAATGAGTGACATCAGGAGAGCTGCCTCTGACTGGGGAATCCAGAGAGTTCTTCCCAAAGCACCCTCAGGTGTGTTTTGTCACCTGCCCCAGTGCCAGGTATGCCTCAGTACACACACCCCATAATCCCAGCAGCCATCATCACCCTCCTCTCAGCGAGCACTGCCTGGCTCAGAGCCTTCTCCTCGAGTTTCCATCAGATGCCAGAAAACTCCTGCTCTCCTGTCCCTGGTGGCCAGAGCTCACATTTGGCAAGCAGAGCCCAGCAATCCTGCGGGAAGGCATGCTTAAACAGAGGAGCTGAATTTATCTCCTTCCTCATCCAGCAATTATTCTGCTTCCTTTCCTCATTCCAGGTCCCCAGCCTGGGTGCCTCTGCCTGGGCACACGCTGGATGTGCTCCCAGCAGTGCTCAGCCCTGAGTGTCAGCTGGGAGCTCACACAGCCACAACATCAGGCGTGATCCCTGATCCCAAACAGCACCAGCTGTCACCACCTCAACCCACTGGGACTCGGTGGAATGGGGTTTTTCTAGTGTGCACATTCTGCCAGCCCCAAGCCTCAGAAACCCACCCGAGCTGAGCATTACTCAGCAAGCCCCAGTCCTAACCATCATCCCAACGAGGAGAAGCCGTGGTTACTGTGCTGCCTGCCTGGGGACAGGCGGCTGGCAGAGGGAGGGGTGACCCTCCTGCGGGTCAGGGAAGCTCCTGGCAGTCTCTCAGCGGGCCCTGGGCAGAGGACTCATCCCATCCACAGGTGCAGAGATGCCCAGCAGAGCTCCCCAGGGGACTCTGGGGACACGCATGGAGGGAACAGTGAGCCAGGGCAGGCAGTGTGGATTCTGTGGGATGATGCACGGAGGGAAACCTCTGCTGTGAAACAGCCAGCCTTGAAATAGTCTGAGTGACCTCATCTGGCTCCCAGTGTACTCCAAACATGTGGGTTGGTGTTAAAACTGTACTGCTTAGGGTGGAAAAGCCCGGTCCAGCTCCGGTGTGTTTCTGCCAGGAATATTGCCACCGGCTCCAGAGGGGACTGGGTTTGTGCCTGAGGGAAGGAGAAGAGATGGAGGAGGAATCAACCTGCACTTCTCAAAGCCCTGCAGCCATCCTCCTGGAGGCAGAGGTAGTAAAGGGAGGACATCCAGACAGGAGCAAACTGACATCTGGAGTTATCTGACTCCACAGCTCCTTGTCTCTCCAGTACTTATTGTTTCTACAACAGGAGTGATTAGTGTCCTCACCAAGGTCAAGGTGCCTGAGAGGAGCAATGAGAAACAACTCCTACCCTGAGCAGCTGAACTGGGGAAAAGATCAAGGGCATGGGAAAGAGGGACAGAGGTGGGAAATGGCTTGCTAACCATGGCACGGGCCAGGAGAAGAGCTGGGATCACAGACATGGGTCTCTCCACCTCCATTCCATCCCTCTCCCCCAGCCCAGTGTGCTCAGCAGTGAAACCACACAGACACTCTTCCCCAGCTCCACATGGCTGCAGAGTTAATGAGTTAGGTCTGTGAATCAGTTAATTTCCAGGAGCAGCTCTTTCGTGACAAACACCACACAGCAGGCATTTTACATCTACAGCTACAAGAGCAGCCTCTAAGCCCACAGCCCTTTGTCAAGAGCAAAAATAGAAAACAGTCGCAGGAGATGGGAAGAGACAGGAATAAGGCAAGGGTAGGGAAAGATGGAAGCACTACAAGTTCTGCAGAAGAATGGAGGCTTCGAAAATGTCCAATTATCTCCAGAATCTGTGAACTGCACACTTGTTTCAGCAAGATGCTAAAGAGAGTGGCTCAGGGCTACACAAAGCCATCTCTAACATTTCCTGGGATTCAAACACCGTAGACTCATTACTCAACAATTAGGGAGCCCATCCTAGCCCAGAAGTCACATCTTGCCACATTGAAGCTGAACAAGGCCCTTGTATTTCCATACCATAGGGATGAGGGGGACCAGCAGCGTGGTGGCCTTAGCAGTGCTCAGGGCCCCAGAGGTGAGGAACAGACAAGGCAGAGGGAGGCAGCTTTGAGCAGGGGTAGTGCAGAGGGAAAACAACTGCAGCCCCAGAGCCCCTGTGGAGGAGAGATAAGGAACACCAAGGTGAATACATCCTTGGAGAAAGATTCCTTTCAGGGAAAGAGAGGTTGTAGGAGGAACACTCAGAAAAGAGGGCAGCTCCACCCATACAAACAAATGTACTGGGCCAGCTCAAAGCTCTGAGCAACCCTCTAACCTGAGTCCAAGTGCCACAGGATGAGCTGGGGGATAAGAGCAGCCTTCCCTGAGATGAGTTTGGCAGCACAGGGATGGCAGTGGGAGCACAGCCTGTCCATGCAGAGCACCAGGTGAGAAGGAGCAGGGCTGTGAAAGGCAGTGCTGCTGCACTGCTGTGGTGTCCAACAGGCACAGGGGAACTACGGCTTTGGTGAGTGGTGTTTCCATGGTGGAGAGCAGGAGAGGGCTGGCAAAAGCATGAGCAAGTTCCGGGTGGTGGAAAAGAGGGAGATAAAAGAAGATATTTCAGAAAATAATGGAGGGGATGATTAGGAATGGAGCAAGAGGGAATGGGTAGGTCTCTAGAAGATAACACAGTAGGGAAGGAAGAGACTTTGGTGACAGGTGGTGGTGGAAGAACAAAGCAGAATAAAAGAGAGGTGGTGTGAGGAAGAGAGCATGAACACAGTCAGGCTGAAATGAGAGACTGAAATAATGCTGGGGAGAGCACCCCTCAGACATCCTTCAGAAATGAAGTGATAAAGAGTAAAAAAGGGGAAAAAACCCATAAAATGCAAAGGGAAGCAGTGGATATAATTTTATCTCTGAGTATGAGGTGACATTGGTGTGCAGGAACACAGTGATTGAAAAGCACGGGCAGAATGGTAAATTCCCCTGCATGTGCTTGAACAATACAGACACAAATAACCTGGGGATGCAAGGACTGCCTGTTAAATTGGAGTGATATCCAGAATGATGGCCTGCCTCCTTTCCAGCTGTGCTTCTGAGCTGGGCCTAGAGCCCAGGCACCAATCCACCCCAGGCTAGAAATCCTGTGTCAGTGCTCCCCTGCTTCCACAGCCTGGTGCAGAGGAATCTACTGGTCTGTGTTTGAGGATGCCAGCCTGGGAAGCACAGGAATCCTGCCTGCAGGCAGCCAGGGTGCTGAAAACATTGGGCTGCTTTGAACAATAAGGAGGTTCATCTCCTCACCTTGGGTGCTCTGCCTTTCGACTACACTGAAGGCTTAAAACAGTCACAGGGAGACAACACCAACACTGTCAGGGTCTGCCTGAGCTCCCCAGGAGAAACGTGAGGCTGGTCTCCACAGAGAGAGAGAGGAATCCAAACACCATGTCTGTGGTCATGGTCCCTGCTTCAGTGCTCTTACAAGGAGCATTTTTTGTATTAAAATAAGATTTTCCCTGTAACTTCCCTTCTAACACTGCTGTCTGTTCAGCCTGGAAAACATGACTCAGGAAGAGGCTGTGGATGTCTCCCTGCACAGAGGGGAGAGCAGCGAACATCAGATAACAGAAATCACATCCCTTGTCACACAGACACCACCCAGGAAGGCCAGCCTGCTGCTGCTCTGGAGGAGGGCTGGGGCAGAGCAGGGTTTGCATGCTCTACCACATGCAGCCGTGTCCTTCCCTGAGAGGATCAAACGCATCATTTACAGCTGCGATTATCAAAGCCAATCTTTTGGTCTCATTGGTCAAACTGGGGAAATCTCCCAAGTGCTTGTACTGCTAAAATAAGATCTTGCTCAGTGGAGATTATGCAGAACCACCTCTTTCCAGGCACATTTTGTTAGCAAGGGATTAACTAGGAATGTTGACATTTAAGTTGTTGTCACTGCATATTTGAGGCTGAGTGTACATTAATTACAGGGCAGCACAGCTCCCAGCCTCAAAGCTACTTTTTTTTACAGAAGAAGGGACTAAGGCTGTGCCTCCCCGTGTGTGGGAGAGGGGTCTGACCTGTGAGGTTCTCCAGGAGGGATTTCAAGGGGGAAGATCAGGGGACAGGAGGAGTCAGTCTGGGGCTACAGAGGCAGCCTCAGCTAACACCCTGTTCAGGTGAATGGGGCAGTGTGCAGTGATGGTAGAGACTGTGATTTCGGGCATCATCTTTTCCCAATTAAGGAACTGGGCAATTACTAGGGGTTCTTTGATGGCAGAACCATATTTAGCTCCAAAAGGGAAAAAAAAAAAAAAAGATAAAGAGAAAAGATAATGCCACTTCAGTGACTTGGTTTGTCCTCTTAGTGCTTGGTTGGCAGGTAATGTTTAGGGCCATGCTCTCCTTTATCAGATGACTCTGAACTAAACCAGCTCAAAATATCAGTACAGCCATCCATCACATCTCATTCATGCTGGATTTCAAATCTCATTATCATCCAAAAAGGCACAGGCAGAAAGCCACAGTTTTGTTGTTGTCCTAGCATTTCCAGTGCAAACGCATCCAAAATACCACAAAAGCAATAGTGCCTCGGCACAGGGAAATATGGCAGGAACAGCAAAAGCTGCTCTGGTGCAATTGTTCAGCTCCATTTCATGGAGAGAGCTGCACAGAGGGAGGGCTGCGTGGCGGGGAGAGGAACAGAGAACCACGCCAGGCTACACAGAGCTGACAGAGGGAGCAGGGCGAGAGCGAGAGCCGGGCAGCGAGAGACGCGTGCGACTCGAGGGGAGAGACAGCCACAACGGCACGCAGCCCCAAAGGAAAGGAAAAACAAACGGAGGCGGGGACTGGAAGGAAAATAAAGGGGGAAAGGCGGAAAAAGGTAAGAGCAGGGAGGGAGGGAATGCGAGGGATGCGCGCCCGGGTCCCGCGGGCAGCCCCGGTCAGCACAGCCATCAGTCACGACACAGGGAGGCGGGCGAGAGCGAGAGCCGGGCAGCGAGA
>JAHLSL010000040.1:720369-737551 GCA_025920805.1 Petroica traversi
ACCCCCCAAATCCCGGGGTCCCTCCGAACCCCCCAAATCCCGGGGTCCCTCCGAACCCCCCCAATCCCGGGGGTCCCTCCGAACCCCCCGAATCCCGGGGGTCCTTCCGAACCCCCGAATCCCGGGGTCCCTCCGAATCCCCTCATCCCGCGTTCACTCCGAACCCTCCATCCCGGGGATTCCTCCGAGCTCCCCCGTCCCGGAGTCCCTCCGAACCCGCCCCATCCCTGGGTCTCTCCGAGCTCCCCCCATCCTGGGATCCCCCCGAACTCTCTATCCCGGCGTCCCTCCGAGCGCCCCCCTATTCCGAGGGTCCCTCCGAGCTGCCCGCCCCGCCCTGCCGGGGATCCCTGCTCTGTGCCGTCTCTGAGCCAGGCGGCCCCGCTCCCGCAGCCCTGCATCACGGAGCTCCTTTCCTCCCTCCCTCCCTCCCTCCCGCCGCTTGTCAGAATGCTGTGGCTGCGAACTGCTGCCCCAATCTGCGAGGGAGCCCTGTCTCCTCCATAAGAGGAGCTTTCTGGATAGATGAGACCCTCCTCAAGGTGCAGCGAGAAAGAGAAGCAGCTTTTGAGGAGAGGCTCGGAGAGAGCCGATGCATCCCCCCGCAGCACCGGCAGGCAGTGAGGAAGATGCTGCCGGAGGAAGACGAGCACAAGCTTGCAGCCCACAGCAGTGGCGGGCAGTGCCCCGTACCTTTGCTCTTAGCACTTGTAATCCAAGGACCACCCATGGGATCATCCCGTGGGGATAAGGGTCACAAAGCCCCGGCAAAGGGACTGGGGCACTGTGATGAGAAAGGCCACCAGAACTGAATAGATCGACTCCCACCGCAGTGGAGAGGGACATCCTCACGTACAAGGGTAACATGGGGTGGCCGAGATGTCTCTAAACAAGGAGTACAAGCTTTGGGCGTTTTTTCCTTCCCTCCGCGGGTAAGGGACTCCCTCATTCCTCCTGGGCCGGGTGCTGGGAGCCTTGGCCGAGCGCCGGGCGCAGCAGCAGCGGCGGCAGCGGGGAGTGTTTAAGTGCCCCCCGAGGCCCTCCCGCCTGGGCGCAAAGTGGAGAAGCAGCTGCCTGTTTACAGTGGGAGGGTGCAAATTGGCCTTCGGGGAGAGCCGCACCGCTCATTCCCTGCAGCTCGGCTCAGGAGGGAGCGGGGGGGAGACCTCCAGCTGAGGAAAACAACCAGGAAGGCGAGTATCTGCCATTTCCTAGGGGGAAAGGATTCAGAGGAGAGCTGTCTGAGTCTATTAACTGATGCTGGTTCCTGTGGAGAGATGGTGGCACACTGGTTTACTTCAAATAGTCTGTTCCCAGCTCTAATACCACCTTCAAGCATTCAGACCCAGACGCACAGAACTCCCTTCCTGCTACCTTCCACGGCGTGGATTTTATTTTCCTAACGGGAGACACGAAGCAGGGTTTGCAGTAAATGAAAAGAACCGTGTCCATTTGCATGGTTGCATAATCACGTTATACAGGGATCTTTCAGACTCTGGAGAGCAGAGCGAGAGAGAGAGGGAGAGAGAGAGAAAAGTGGGACGTCATGAGCGGGAGCTAAAAGCCAGATCTTTCGATGAGATCAAGGAATAGATGTGAAGTCAGTCAGATGGAGAAATGTCTGGATAGCTCTTCCAAACAGTGAGAGTCACAGGCTTAGCTCTGAACATAAACAAAGCGAGATGTTTCTGGGGGTTGGGCTAGGTTTTGTATAAACTCCGTTTCCTCTTCCATCATTGAAACCGGATGAGAAGAGCCGCCTGTAGCCAGGATCCTTTGCCTCTCTGCTGAGGGCTCGCACAGGGCTCAATTCCCAGGGTGCTCAGGCCAGGACCTTTCACCAACATCATATTCACTGCAGAGTGAAAGAAATATCGCTCGCTTCATGCTGCTGAATGAGAAGCTCTATTTCCAGAATGCACATTTGGGTCTTACTAAATGGTAATTTACCAGCACTGGCAATATTCCCTTTTGGATTCCCTGGTGACCGTTGATTAGTCCAAGCCTCAGCCCAGGGTCACCTGAACCACAGTCATCTGAGAGAAAAAGCTTTGCTTGAAATATAAATGCTATTAAATCAAAAGGACAAATTTTCACAGAAATTAAATACTCCCTGAAACAAGGGAAACTAAAACTGGACAAGTGTAGCATTTCCTTTCTATTAATAAGAAATTAATTCTGAAACCTAACTATCCTGTTACCCTAAAATTCCCACCTCCTGTTCCTTACTCCATTATTTGTTCTGATGTGTAGCAGGAGGGTAAGAACATCTCCATAAACATTTCATGGTCCACTTTGTAACTCAAGTGCTTCTGTGAAATTTTTAAAAAAATCTAGGACATTTAGCCATCCAAACCATTTGAGATGTTTAACCATCTGAAGGATTTCTCAGCTGCTTCCTCGAGTGCGAAGTCAAACGTCGCCTATCCTGCGGAAGAGGGAGAGTGGGAGGACATGTTTTTTACATGTTGTACCTCTTCGCCTCCTTTGCACAGTCTGATTCCTTGCTCACAGGGTAGTTAATGGATACAGTATTTAAAGGAGATGTATCCTCAGCCAGGGAGGACAAGGAAGCAACAGGTGCCCAATCTAAATTAACTGCCTCACCCCTAGGAGCAAAGCTGTCATCACCAGTCCCGAACTTGTTACAAGGAATAAAAGGCAAACACGAGAGGCACAAGAGAGCTTCCCTCCCCGAGCAGCCCGCAGCATATGGCAGCAGGAACCTGCAGGATTTCTAGTGGCACGGAGCATGACTGCCAGGGGCTGCCTTCCCTTTGATGCCTGGGCTTTTTTGCATCATTTGGGAAGTGTGAGGAGGTGAAAGGCAAACCTAGCCCACTGTGCTCACATTAAATTTCTCAACATGTGGTGTTTGGTGCGAGTGGGATAACTGTCAGACATTGCCTCTAGAGGACATGTTCCTCAGTGGGCTTGGACTGCTCAGAAAATCCTGGATTGCTCCCCCAAGCCAGGCAGCTCCTGGTTACCTGTCTCTGCACTGCTGTGCCACATTCTGCCTGCTGCAACTGTACTGTGAAAACTGGGGCATTTATCCATACCTCTGTGCTCCCCATAGACACAGTTTAGCTAAGGACAGCTCCTTTCACATCCCCACTGCAGCTGTGAGCTCCCAAGAGAAGCACCTACACCTCCCAGGAACCACGAACAGTCCCAAGAGTGGGACTGAAAAGGAAGCTGAGAGGAATACAGAGCCTCAGAAGGGATACCTGAGATACTGCAAATGAGCTTGTGGAGGCTCTGGAAGAAGACCAGGAGCTCTGAAAGCTGACTAAAAGGTACTTACTGATGCTGGTTGCAATGGCAAACTTCTTGACATAAACCACTACACCCTGGCAGTCGAAAGCATGGGTCTTACAAATTTTGCAGAAAATAATATGATGAAAACTTGTTGCTTGAGATGTGAGAGGCCAAGTTATCTGCAACATGAAAGATGGGCAAGACCTTTGCATCAAACTTACTGATGGTTTTCTGTCTGGAATGACAAGAGGAGGAATGAGACAGTATTTTTTGGTTATGAGAATATTAGTTTTTGGCCTGGAGTGTGCCATGTACCCTGAAACAGGGACCTAAGGTACTAAGTAGGGGAAAGTTTCAAGCAGGACCCTGTAAGAGGAGCAAGGCATTAGCCTGAAGTTGAGAAGGGGCAGAAGTGGGGAGGGAAGGTGACTTTCTTTGTCTCTGCTTGCTCAGAGGGTTCTGCTTTGCTTGTGGCTGGGCATGTCTCCTGGATGGCACCTATGAAACAGGTACAGAAGAGCAAGCAGGAACAGGCTCATTCATGAAGCAGGATCCATGTGGAGAAAAGCTGTCTGAGCAGGGGAGATCCAGCAGCAGTGGCAGAAGTGTGGAGTTGTGAGGAACAGCTCGTGGCTAAGCCTGGTGTTAGAGAGCATGTCCCAAGGAGCTCACCAAGCCACACAGCCAGAGAAATCCTTCCCCACTGCAAATCCATTGTGCTGCTCAAGATATGCAAGGGGTGCAAACACCAGCAGACAGCTACAAAACCATCACAAGCCTTAAAAGCCAGCAGGACCACTCAGTGCCAGGGTAAGACCCTGTGAATCAGAGCTGCATGATGTGGCCAGTGCAGGAAATCGTTCTTGTGTTTAGAAAACACTCACAAGTGCAGCTGGAACAGAAGCAAACAGCAAATGCCTATGAAACAAACTGCCAATAAGTTTTCCACATCAGTATCACTGCAAAGATGCTCAAAACCACCAGGAAGAGCAACACCTGAAGAGAGAGGTAGAAAGGAAACCCTCAGAAAATTAGTATCATTGTCAAGCTTTTGATTTTCCCATTTATGCAAAGATTTTTTTAATAACATACTGGAAAAAAAATAATAAAAGTGTGGAGAGAGTGGGAGTATCCTGTAAGAAAAAAAAAAAAGCTTTTCTAAAGAAGTTTACAAATAATGGGTCAGATCTCCTTCAAAGTGACATTGAATCAGAAGAAATAAATGGAGCTACTCAGATTTGGTAAGGAAGTGATCCTATTGTTGTAATGTTATTTTGTTTTAATGATGTTGGAAAATGATGACAAATAGGCTCCCTCTGGTTTGGATTTTTCCAGACTGGCACAGGACAAAGGCAACAAATGAAGAATGCCAGCAGGACTATAAATGGAATAGAACTGTAGTTTCTACACTTAGCTATGCCTGTATCTCACACACCAGAACTAAAATAAATAAATAAATAAATAAATAAATAAATAAAAAGGAAAATAAGAGGGAGGTATGCTGACTTGGAGTCAGGGCTTGTGTTAGTAAATTTAGGGTAAGATACATCTCAGTGCACTGCAAACCCTCAGGGCTTACCATTACCTTGGAAAAAACCCCACCATATCTCTGGAAACACAGTGCTAAGGGCACCTAAAAGAAAGTGATTTTTGTCATGCAGTGCCACTGCTGACCAAGAGCATGATTATAGTTAGGTCATTTTGACATTGGAAACCAAGGACACCACCCTCTCTGCCAACCACCATAGTAATTCCCAATGGCAGTGAGAATCCACCTCTTAATTTTCAGATATCTGCATCTTTGGTTTAACCTTGAGCCTGACTTGCAAAATTTCTATTCACAGCACATCAAATAGTTACTTCCATCCACAACAGTTTTCTATGAAGTTTACATTTCCATCTTCATCAACATATTTTCCAAAGATGTGCGTTTCATACAAGGTGAGTTCTGCCTTTGACAAAAGTCTCATGCTCACTGATTCTAGCCTGTCTCAATATATACTCGCATGTGTATTTATTTCACTTAACCTTAAAGCAAAGCAGCTCAGCTTTGTTGTGTAGACGATCCTTATATTTTCTTGGTTTTGAGAATTTGTATACAGATAAACAACATTCAGGATCTGACATTTCACTTTGATTGCAAGTTGCTGTAATTAAGAACCAAAGCTTTATGAATTTTAATCATCAGCTGTAAGTGGTACATTATCTCTAGTTCACAATGAAAGCAATCAAGTGGACAAGATATTTTTAGAGACATTACTGTGGTAATATTACATTAAGTAGTGGTTAGTACACTATTTTCACACCCAGTGATTTCACACATTAATGCGGCTATAGATCAGCGTTAATGACAAGAGAAAGTTATTTTTCAAGTAGCATGAGAAGGGTGGTTAAAAGAGCTGCTGGGGATTTACACTCCAGCAGCAGGAGGGGCACCTCAGCAGGGCTGCAGCTGAAGATGCTCCAGCAGCAGGGGCTGCTTCCACTTCTGCTGGAGACCGAGGCAGGAGCCCCTGAATGGATACAGGTTAATGACAGGGGCAGCATTTTCTCCCTGCTCCTCGGGAGGGGAAAAAGGACAGGAGGGGAGAGCAAGGTAAACTACACTGATGCTGGCACTGAAGCTCAGAGCTGGTGAGAGGAATAACACACTGCTTCTTGCCCAAGGCTGCCACTTCAGCAAGACAACACTCCCCCCTTTCAAAGAGGGCACAGTAAAGAACAAATCAGAAACACCCTACGGCTTAAAGGTAAAAAAAACCCAGGGAGTCTGGCACATTTTAAAGTTTCAGTGTATGCTACTCCACGTGGACACAATGTTGTCTAGATAAACCTGTAAATACAGACATCTCTTCTTTCAAGGCAGGAGAGACTAATGCACAATGCACAGGGCCCCAAAAGGAGCACATTTAAGAGTTATCGTCCTGCTGAAGGATGCCAGTTCATCCAAAAATTATTTGCCTGAAACTAAAACTAATTAGAAACACTGTTCTGGGAAGGAGAAATTCTTCCTTCTTCCTGGAGTCTCAGATCTGGGATAATAGAGGCTCCAGCAGCCTCACCCCAGACCTGCAGGCCATTTTATTTTATTTTACTGCAGAGGTCCTATGGGGATGGCAGGGCTGGGATTCAGAGAGCTCAGCAGCCAGCTGTGGCAGGGAGAGAGTACAGAGGGCTGGCTGTGTGTCACAGTGGCAGCCAGCTGTTGTCACTGCATCTGGGGTTCTGTTGGAAATGCCCTCAGAGAAAGCCAGTTCAGCTGCACAGAAGGTGGCACTGAGGGGCTGATGCCTCTGCAGCCAGAACCTGCTGATTCCAACATCATGGCAGCACTTTGCAGCTCCAGTCCAAACCACCTGGCTACAGAGGGCAGCTTTTGGCAACAGGAACTTTCTGTGGCATCCAAATGCAGTGATACAATGGCCTCTTCTGCTGCTCTCCCCCACACAGCACCAGCTACACCCCAGTGACAGCCAGCCCTCAAATTCAGACCGGATTTTTTGTGTCTTAGGATAGAAAGGTTGGACCACCAGCTCTGTGATATAGAGAAGCAGTATGGAAATACCAATCAGACTTTAGGTACACATTAAAATGGCCCTTTTGCAATGTTTGCCTTCTTTTGTTACAGGGTAACCCAAGCAGCTCTGTCACAAAACAACCTGAAGTAGGAGCACTAGGTTCTGCACCCCAAAGTAGGATAGGTATTGTATGCTTGAGCAATAGGTGATGCCCTCTGACCTACTTGTGCACTGAAGAATTGTTTCTTTCTCAGGATCCTATAGATGCATTCAGAAAGCAGCATTAACTTTATATCAGGGCCCATTGGACAGACAGAAGTGTCACTGCAGTGCACAGCAAGACTGTACAACTTGGGGAAAAAGAATGTTGAAATAAGACACAGATGGAATAGGGAAAGGTCTGCCTGAGAGGCTGAGAAAAACACACATTGTTAATGTACCTTACCTAAAATCCTGTGTGCTGTTTGCTCACTGCCCAGCTCTCCAGGCTCTGCTGGGTTGTTTCTATGTGGAGAAGACATCACTTGCACCAGCAAAGCGTTTCTTGATACACAGCCTCTGTCTTCTGATCCAGTCCAATTTCCCTGCACCCTGTGGAAATGCACCAAGAGTGTGCACAGAAATCAGAGTCTGCCTCTGGAGCAAGCTCTTGTTTCTCACTGGGCAAGGCTCCCAGCTCTTCCCATGGACTTTCCAGGTGGCAGCTCCCCACCCTGTGTTTTTCAGACAGGTCATTTGAACTAATGGTACCTTGTGTCAGGGCTGAGGCTTCATCAGCGTCCTCTCCCACTATGGGAAAGAAAATGAAATTGCTTCTTCATTAGTTCAGATGGGGGATGATTTACATATCCATCTATGGCTGTAATTAAAAACATAATGATAGGAGAACTAACTATGATAATAGAGAATGAAGTGTATAACAGAATGAGAGGTTTCTTGATCATGGATCCAACCTGTATGCATGGAAAGGTGAGCACTTACATCACTCAGGGCTTTCTTCACTGCCTCCTTTTGCCTTTCCAGAGTCAGTTATGTGTAAAATGCAAATTTGGCATCAGTTGGCACACACAGAGGTGTCTCTGCTAAGTGTTAGAGACACAAAGAACAGACACCTTTCTCTCATTCTCTTACATCAAAATGTGAATTCTCTCTTTGGATTTCTGTGAAAACTGAGGCTCAAGTCAGTGCCACACATGGATTCTCAAGAGGAATGTGTAAGAGTGTCCCCAAAACTCACAAAATCATTGAGATATGAACAGACCTCTGAAAACTGATCAAAGATGCTTCAATTAGAGCAGGTTGCTTAGGTCTGTATCCAGTCAGATTTTTAGTATCTTTATGTGCAGAGACTTGGTAACCTCTCTGGACAACTTGTTCCAGTATTCAACTCATCATCACAGTAAAAAAGAAAAAAATAAAAGTGTTTTCCAGATAAAACTTCTTGCGTGGAGGAGAATCTGTCTTCTTTCCATCAAGCATTTAGCACATTGCTAAGATCACACCCTTCTCCAGTCTGGACAGTCCCAACCCTCTCAGCCTTTCCCCTTGTAAGAAGTGCCCCAAGCCTGTAATTATTTTTCTGGGCTTTGCTGGAACTGTTCCAGTAGCCCATGTGTGTTCTGTACTGAGGAGCTCAGGACTGGGCATCACTCCAGATGTGCCTCATCAGTGCTGAGCAGAGGGGAAGGACCACCTCCCTTGACCTGCTGGTGATGTTTTTTTGGGATGTTGGTTTTCTTTGCCACATGGGCACACTGCTGGCTTGTGTTCAGCTTGGTGTCCCCCAGGACCCAGAGGTTCTTCTCTGCAAAGCTGCTTTCCAGCCTCTTTCCCTGGCCTGTTCTGGTGGGTGGTTTGGGGTTATTCCTGCCCAGGGACTGAGCTTGGAATTTTCCTTTGTAGAACTTCATGAGACTCCCACTGGCCCATTTCTCCAAGCTGTTCATGTCTGAGAAGGACTTAATTTCATGCAGATATCACTGTACCACCAGTATGAGATCACTGTGCAATCCAAAAGTCAAAAGCCCCAAACCACGAGAGCATTTTTCAAAGGAATAAAATATTTTAGGAATTTCCAAGCACTCTATAGAAGTCATGCCCATTCCAAAAGGCTTAAATCCACAGGTTTTTTGGGTTTCTGGGGGCTTTTTTCCCCTCTTCAACAATTTGCTGAGACTATTTCTGTAACACTCCAGCTTTAAGGCCAGGAGGTGTCTTGTCTGGCAGGGTGCCATAAATACTTAAAGAATTTCCTTGAGCAGATCATCTCCCCTTAAATGTTTATGGACTTTATGGCTAGAGCATGGATCCTCTACAGTCTATGAATAAATTCTGCTGTTAGGCATTCTATGCTTGCCCAGCCTTTGGAGACTTTTCTTAGTAAAAGATTGTAAACTTGGAATGTTTCACACTCTGAAAATTGTTGTTCACTGTCAGTGGGAGGAGAGGGAAATTTCATATCCAGGGAAGTTACTGCACCTTCTCCATCAAACAGGAAAGATGCATCAAGCAAGATTTTTGTAGAGAACTCTCCCAGAACTTGTATTATTCAAAATTTTCATTAATGACAAGAATGAAGAAACAGGCTGAGCTTATTAAACTTTTAGATGGCACCTTGTTGGGAGAGGCTGCCAATATGCAGGAAAATAGAGTTAATATTCAAAACATCTGATTATCTGAGAAAGTCTGGGGAAAAAAAGATGTAATTTAAAAAAGACATGTAAAATCCTACAGTTCCTTAGGAAAAATCAGCTATTCAAATGTAGTAGACAGGGGTAGGACTGGCTACACAGGAGTTACAGGCTCCATCACTGCAGGTCTTTAAAAAAAGGGCAAATGCTGGTCAAGAATGGCAGACAGAGGTAGCCATGCTATTGGATAGAAGGATGGACTAGAAGACATTCTAATGCATCCTTCAGTCCTGTTTTCTGCCTTTTCAGTGATATTACATTTGATAGGAAGAAAAGTTTAACTGCTTGTTTCAGGCTGGTGGACATCTCTGGACCTGTACTCCTTTGAAGACAGATCTAGTTCTCTGACTATAGGAAGTGACAAGAAAACCAACTTCTGCTTTTGGATAGCTGTTCCAGAAGCTCTGCTCTCTGATCAGCAAAAGCCTTTCTACAATTTTCTACCTCAAGGGAGTCAAAAGCAGCTTGTCTCTTGACCTTACAGACAATGTAATTTAAAAAGGTGCTGCAGAGTGCAGTGGAATACTAAGTGTAAAAGAGAAGTTCAGCTTTGCTAACTGTTTGAGTCAATGAAACTGCGTAGGGATTGTTAGCCTACAGACTTTCTTTATGGCAAATTGCTCTCAGAAAACAGGTTGGTCTCTTTTCTCAGCTCACATAGACATGAGTGCTGAAGAATCCATCAGATTTCCAGACCAAAAATTCTGCCAGACCTGAAAGAAACCTACCACAAGCAAGAGTTTGTGACTGTTTAAACCACTATTTTTTTTTCCAAACCCCAGAGAAGTTTTGGGGTGAATTTGCTTCTCCCTGCCTCTAATATAAACTTTAGGTGAACCAAATAGAACATTCAAAATGTCCAGCTATGAAGGCTAGAACTGTGAAGATAAAGCCTGATTCTGGGAAAACATGAAATTGTAACACTTTGGAGACCCTCTATCCTATTATATATGGAATAAGAAATTGTCCATATTACTACCACTGGAGACCCAGCTCTTGTAAAGTTTGAGGAAACTAAACTAATCTCCATTAGAAAACAAAGGTCAGTAAGTGATAATTAAGTAGCTTGGGGATCTATTAAAAAACTTTAGAAATCAATGTTTACACTCTGTAGTTACAAATTAGCTGCAATGGGCATTGTTAAGGTACCATTTTTATATGACAAACACTGAATGTGTGCACATTAGAAGAGTTCTCCCATGATTAGAAATCACAGCACAACTCATTTTATCCCATGCCTAAATTAGAAACTTAATGCCTCAGTTTATTAGCAGAAGGAAATTCTATTACATTCAAGCAATGCTAGGACAGAGAAGAGCACAAATTTTGAGCAGCTCTGCAAAAAAAAAGTTGTAACAAAGATGCTCACAATTACAGTTCCATGCTTCAATGATTTAACAACTTCAGTACTTAATGTCTGTGGAGCCACAAGCATCTAGGAACTCTCCAGTGATGATGGCTTCAGGAAGCAAAATAGCTGCAGCAATAACAGTGGCAGTGACAAGCACTGGGGCTTTGGGAGGAAACAGAGGTCTCTCAATGCTCAGCATTTTGTTGTTATTTGAAATAGTATGGAAGAACTCCCATGTTCCACATTGTCCAGGAATGGCTCCTAACCAGGAACCCCAAAGAGCTCTGCATGGATCTCTGCCTGGGCTCTGATCAGTGCTGTTCACATCAGCCTCTGTGCAATGGCACCTCCTCCAAGAGCTTCTGAAAGGTGCAGATCCCCAGAGCTTCCCTAGGGGCACAACTACAGGTTGAATCTACAACTGGGTCCAAATGAACCCAACTAATAGAGACACAAGCACATACAAGGTGTCTGTTCCCTGAGAAATGTCCTCTTGCCGCAGATGTCCCATGTTCTAACCCATGTCCTCTGGAGAGCCCATCCCATGTTTAGCAAAAAGCCCACTAACAAACTGCTTGCTCTTCTAGACCACAGCCACTCTAAGCTGACACCACCAGAGTGGAAGGAAGCAATTTACACTCTCACTTGCCTGTGGAATTTGGGAAACATGAATCTATTCCTCCACAGCATGTACTGCCTACAACAACCCCCTTCTCATGATCATGAGGTCTCAGCAGAGCACACCCCATCTTCAGTTGCTGTGTCTCTCTGTTACTGTGCATCTCTATCACTGGTGAAACACTGCCAATCCCAGGCTACAAAATCACACCACATTCTTGTTCCACTTTTCCTGTTTGCCTATCTCAACCAACCCCCCTTCACTATGGTATCAGTTTCTGCTGGCACAGACATGACAATCCACTGCAGCTGAGGAGTGCAACAGATTGATACTGCCCCCTTCCTGGCAGAATTTCAGCATGGCTTTCCACGGGTGTCGTAAGTTTAGGCACCAGGGATTAGCTGGGATACACACGAGATTGCACTGACCTGCAGTCCATTGACAGACATGTTGTTATGAATGTGAAATCCACTGTTAGCAGATACCAGGGACCTGCTCCCTTACAAAGCTGCAGTGTCTTCCCTCTGAGACTACCCTGCAACATGAAAATGGCTGCTCAGGGTTCCCACATCAAGCTGATGCCAGCCTCCTTCCCTAGCTTCCTTCCAGAGGGTGAGTGTTTTCCACCAGCACACACTCCTCCATTTCACATCACTTGTGTTTCTGACTATTGAGGGAGGCAGGGATGTCTCACGCTGCCTTCAGGCTCCAAATGGCTTTCTGTGTCTTTATTTTCCTGCAACACTTCAAGGATCAGTTTTCTTCATGCCTCAGAGAAGTGGTATCTAAATCGTTTTAAACTGAAACAGGGACAGAATAAGCTGTGCAAATCATTTTCTAGTAGAACCTTAATTACATCCTGCAGTGTCTCGTCCTCAGCAAACCACCAGCAATAAAATTCTGCATTTCATTTTCAAACCGACAAGGCTGGGTTTTTCTATTTTGTTTTCCCCAATTGACATATCCATAATCTAGCCTGGGACTTTGTTCCACAGAATTTTTGTCAAAGGCTCTAGAGAGTGTGCCTGCAACTACTAAATCTTTCTCAGGTTCGCATTCAATTTGCAAGTTATACAACTGTAGCTAAAGAAAGAGACGTTCTGTTTGCAGGAAGGTGTTTGCCAGATCCCCACTGGCAATGGCAAAAAGTGATTTATGATCAGTTTTAGTTAACATGGCCTCTCAAACAGATTTTTAAAAGTCTTTACAGCCATGGCCTAAAGCCAAAGGCTTTTTCTATAGGAATGTGCTCAATTTCAGCTTGTGGTATTGTCCTGTGACTCTAATGCAAAGGGGTACAAATATTGAATACATCCTCTAGATGAGACAAAGGGCTTTTTACTTTCCAAGCATCCCCTGCATGCTCCACCACTACAAATTTGCCTTTTCCATTTTTTGGTTTGTGCTGGGGTGTTGGTGACTTCTAGTCACCGTCAGTTCACAAGATGCTCACAATTACAGTTCCATGCTTCAATAATTTAACAGCTTCAATGACTTAATGTCCATGGAGTCACAAACATCTAGGAATTCTCCAGTGATGGTGGCTTTCAGGAAAAATAGTAGCTGCAGCAATGACAGTGGTAGTGACAAGTGCTCTGCCTTTAGGAGAAACCAGAACACAGTTCATCCTTCTGTGCAAGAGTCCTAGTTTTTCTTAAGTTCTGCAAAAAAGATGGATTTGTCTGTACTGTTTTTAAGGGGTACAAATAAAAAGCCTTAGATATATTCCTTGCCCCATGTTTATAGGTGTATTTACATACCCAGTTCACACTAAATAGGTGTCCTTCTTCCTCTTTGGGGCTGCTACACTCTGCTACCAATATGAAAAAAAATTTATGACACTGTCATCACTGTCATGAGCACAGGAATCCTCTGGCACATACAAATCCCTCAAGGGTTCTTGCATCCCACTGCAGTTCTTGCATCTTCTCCCAAGCACCAGATGTAGTTGGTTTGTGTTGCTCACAGAGCATGCACAACTACTTAAACTTTGACCTTGGGCTTGAGCTACAGATGCCTTTCCCACTGTTTCTTGGAAGCTCCATTGTTTCCTTTGCCTTGACAAATCCTCAGGCTGGGTTGAGGGCTGGGTTATTGACTTCCTTCACTGGCACATTCTGACGTGGTTTCATCAAAACCAAACTCTGGGGTCTCCAGCATTGTTTTGCCCAGTCCAACCCTGAGGTTCTGCCAGGTCTTAGTCTGAGCCTTCCTTCATGACCCCAACCCTTACTGGGTGTCCTGTTCTGGCTCTACACTTCTCTGCAGTGCTACAGTTGCTCTAACACTTTTATAATTCCCCTCCTTTGCATAAAATAATTGAATATTCAATACCAAACATCCCCAAGCCATGTACTGCAGCTGTGGCCAGCTTTCCTGAATCCTGACAGCCACAGTCCAGCAGCTCCACAGGGCTGCATGTTATGGAACACAGCCCAGAGCCAAAGGGAAAAGCAGCTCCAGAAGGATCTCAGCAAGAGGAAGCAATCTTGGCTCTCCAGAAGCTGTGTGGCTTCTTATGATAAAGACTGGACCCATCCCCAGAAGCCCTGGTGATGTCAATCACAGGTTTTGAAACTCAGCAGCCTGTAAGCTTCCTTCTTCCCTCTGCTGAGATGGCCATCCTCCATAGGAAATATTCCCCATTATTAGAGGAATTCAGGAAGCCTAGGACTTCCTTTTGGCACCAAAAAGGATGAATTAAAGGAGAACAGTCCCCACTGCCACCCCTGCTGAAGAAGATAGCAACAAAGAAAAGCCAGACCACAGCTCTGAGAGAAACTCAATATGTGGGGAGGACGTTTTCTTCAACTCAGTCTTACAAGAGATTGAGCACCAAACTCTTGGAGAACCAAACTCTTTCCCAAGCACCCTTCTTCTAACCTATGTTGAATATGTAAAGCAAGGACACCAGATTTACAGCCAAGTGATTTTCCACTCCGGGCACATGGAACAGGATGAAAGTAAATTTGTGGGTGTTTATGCTTGATTTGGCAGAGAAAAAAAATGAGGGAGGGGCTGAGTTTGAGGGAGGGTATCAAAGATCAGAGCCAGATGCTCCTGCACGGAGCTCTGGATTTACAGGAAATTAAGAAGGTAGAGAAGGTGAGGCAAAGGCTGTGTTTGAAGTGAGAGTCAAGGGGTTCTGAGGCTTACAACCATCCAAGGTGCTTGGGGGGAACTACAGCACATGCCAAAACCACACCACAGTGGCCTGGGGTGCTTTCATTATACAAAGCCTGGGAGAGCAGAGGCTGTAAATGTAGCTTCAAAAGGAACTTCATCTTAAAGTCTTAGCTCTCAGGGCCTATTAAACATTTATGCTGACTACCACTCCTACTATTTGCTTCAGAGAAAGTACCCGAAATAACCTTTGCTACAGAGTGAACTACTACAGCTCTGCTGGCTGTAGAGCAGAGAGCTGTGAGAAACAAACAGAAATGGTGTTGGAAGAGTGCACTGATGTCTCTATTCACTCAGCCAGGAAAGAGGCAGGAAAATCTGGTCTGGAACCTGAGAGGGAAGACAGAAAACTTTGCTAGAATTAGTGAGTGCATTAGTGATGTAGAGATGGCTAAGGCTGAGTGAGGCCAGTGGAGGCTAATATTGATATTTAAGAGTATTGACAATTTTTTCTTTTTACCTTATTAAGGTTCACACTTCTGTGGGAGTCTTCAGACCAGCCTCTAGTTGGATCTATGACTGCTGCAGCTCTAAGAAGGACTGTAGAGGAAAGAAATACACAGAAATCAAAAGGAAGACAGAGGATCTTTAGGAGAACATGAAAAGAAGGGATTAATTTTCCTGATTTGCTTAAAAAAAATTTGGCTGTGCAACAAGAACTTAGGATGAGACTGCCAGAAGTACTCAAGGTTTTCACTTTAGGAAGTTGTTGCTATTAATAGTAGATAATACACAAATATTCTCTTATTCCCTCATAAGGACAACCCCAGTAGAGGATTGTGCTGGCACTAGCACCTTCCAAGCAGGTGTTCAGAAAGTCCCTCAAAGTCACTTATTTCAAGGGGTGCACACATGATCCTGCAGACTTTGCCTGTAAGAGCTGCTGCCCTCCAGTCTTGAAGCAAGGGGCTGATCCCAATTTTCACTTGTGGCCTTGCACAGAATTAGCAGACTTGGTGCCTGGATTTTATCAGCTCTTGCAAATTCAGTAGAACTACTGATCTCTGGAATTCAGCAGTCCTTGGGAAACCTTCACCCTCCGTGTCAGCACACGTTTTCCCTCTTTGGTCTGTTTTCTGGTAATCATTTCTCCACCCAAAGCTACAAATACCTACAGGACCAATTCAATCTCACAGCAAAGAGGCCTTTATGACAAGCGGAGTTGGAGGCTTTTGGGGCTAATCAGAGCTCATGCTATAGAAATTTAATGTAAATGTAGCTCCTTCCTATTAATGAGCAACCATAGCACCTCTTCATGAAATCCAAAGACATGCAACTTGGAAAGATGAACATTTAGTGTTCACATTTGAATATACAGACCCTGTGAAGATGGGACAGACCTTCCCACATTCAGGCTCGGGAAGAAACATTGATTGGTGTGGATTCATGTTTGGATGGTATTTGCTTATCCCCAGCCCCTCTGACCTACATTAATTTGGCTGCTTATCAGCATGGGTATTGCACCTAGCACCAGGTTGATAAGCCTGTCTCCAGAAGGATGGACAAATATGACCAAGCTGACCCAAACCCAAATACAAAACCACTTAGTGGATAGTAGCTTTGAAGACTGCATTCTCCCAAACCATTTTGCAAAGTGAAGGTCCTACACATTATGTTGATAGTGCTCAACCACCAGTTTTCAATTCTTCCATAGAGCCATAGAATAATTTGAGTTGGAAGGGATCTTTAAAGATCATCTAATCCTTGAAGGACATCAACACATTAGAATGAGTCCAAACGAGGGCCACCAAGGTGATTAAGAGGGTGGATGAGCTCTCCTACAAGGAAAAGCTGAAATAATTTTGTTTGTTCAGCCTAGAAAAACTTAGGGTGACTTAATGGTGGCCATCCAATACCTGAAGAAAGATGTAGAGGGACTTTCTACAAGAGCATATAGTGACAGGACAAGGAGGAATGGATTAAAACCAATAGAGCATTGGTTTAGATTAGATATGAGGTAAAAAATTCTTTACTGTGAGGCTGCTGAGGCACTGGAACAGGTCCTGTAAAGCTGTGGATGCCCCATCCCTGGAAGTGTTCAAGGCCAGGTTGGACGGAGCTCTGGGCAACCTGGCCTAGTGAAAAATCTCCCTGCCCATGGCATTAATGATGTTTAAAGTCCCTTCTAACCCAAACCATTCAGTGATTCCTTGCAATCCACAGACCTGAAGCCGCAGAGAAACTTACACAAATCAGTCTGAACTTTTATCCTGTAACGATGACAGTTGAGACTTTACCTTAGATGTGTAAATTGAACCAGGCCTTGGCAACAGGTGGGGCCAGGAGAAAGAGCCTTTTCCAGGCTGGACAAACCGCCTGATGACTCCGGGCTTGCAGGGAAGTTCTCCCGCACAAACGCCCGCAGCGGGCGAGGGCCGGCAGGCAGGCGGGCACACAAACCTGCGTGAGGCTGGCGGAATTCCCGAGGATGGAGCTGGGACGATGTCTGCGGGAGCTCTCTAAGGTGCACACTCAGATCTCCGTGCAGCGGCTCGGCGCTGTGCCTCCCGCCGGCAGCGGCCGCCCGCGCCCTCAGCGCTGGGGAACTACAACTCCCATG
>JAHLSL010000040.1:737951-751903 GCA_025920805.1 Petroica traversi
GCCGCCCGCCTCCCCACCCCGCCGCTCGTTGTGCTGGCGGACGGATCGAACCCTCTTGCTTTTCCTTCCTGTGTGTTTTAGATGGCAAGTGGAGAGCGGTAACTGGGCAGATTGAGAAGGCTGTGGCAGCCTATGAGCCGTGTGTAAAGGGAAATTGTAGCTGCCACCAAAGGTGAGACCGGTTTCCTTTCGGCTGCGCAGGTCTCCGGACACAGGAGGGGATACT
The DNA here is from genome assembly GCA_025920805.1 of Petroica traversi. Taxonomy (NCBI): domain Eukaryota; kingdom Metazoa; phylum Chordata; class Aves; order Passeriformes; family Petroicidae; genus Petroica; species Petroica traversi. The sequence continues at coordinate 738,178 of JAHLSL010000040.1, forward strand.
TGGGGCAGCGATGGTGGATTGGGGATGAGCTGTTGGGAATATTTTGGCCCAAAAATATTTTGGACCGCCACTGGTCACACACCTTGTCAATCTCTGCAGCTGAAAATACGGTGTGTTGGGATTTTTTCATGTATAACCACACAATAAACCAGACACATAGCTCATGGCTTTTCTCTTAACAACTCACTTCTGCCTTCTCACTCAGGGGGGGTTTGGTACCTTCGAACAGCATTTTTACTTAAAGGAGGAAAAGGAGTTTAGAAGTTACCATATTCTCCTGCCTTTATAATTAGGATTTCAGATGCAGAAACACAGATGTCCAACTTCAAGCTTCGTATTTAAAAGTATCGGATGTGCTCACTCATTTTGGGGTTTGAGTGCTATATTGGCTTTTAAAATCAGATGAGTCATACTGAGCAACTGTTTGTACACTCTGTTTGGAGTTTTTGATCTTCATAGCTCTTGAAATATTGATGACGGGAGCTCTCTTCTAGCTGAGCCTTCCAGTTTTTTTCCTAAGTTCCAATCTAGATACAGCCTAAAGACATATCCTAATCTTTAAACATACACCAGCTCCTGCCCACCTTTGGGCAAGTCACCTTCCCAAGTGACTACAACCTCCAAATCTGCTGCAGAACGTCCTAGTCAGTAGTAGCATGAAGTGAGGATGGCCGTGGATGTGCCGTGGCACTGCAGCTCTTCCTTTTCCCAAACTCACCCCTTTTGCATCCCTGCCAGACTGGTCATGCTGTGGTCAGACCATCTGCACAATGGCAGTTCCTGGCAGAGTTGTGATGCTCTCTGCCCAGTTAGGAAATAGCAGAATTCTGGAGGTTGGAGGGAACCTCTTGAGATCATCAAGTCCAATCTCTGCTCAAGTTGGGTTGCCAGGACTGGGGCCAGTCAGGTTTTGAATATCTCAATATCAACATGTCAAAGAAACTCCACAGCCTCTCTGGGCAACCAGTGCCAGCGTTTGACCACCCTCACAGTGGGATCACCATGCCACTGTTTGCTTAAACTGAAACATTGATGCAAATTCTACCTAAAAGCAGATGATGTTTCCATGGCTGTTACATTCCGACAGTTTTCATTACACTCCTCAAGGAGTTCGGTCACAGGACTTTTAGACTAGATTTATATAAGTTACATCCTCCTTCTGTGTTTTCTTACATTCATTAGGTTTGTGTTTCCAAGCTGTGTTCCTGGAGCTCACTGGTGATGTGCAGAAGTCACAGGACATGTGCTGCATAGGCCTGGCCTCCTGGGCCAGCTTTCACTCACCCAGTGTTGCTGGGTGATGGTATTTCATGCAACTAGACTTTTAACCTTCTTTTTTTCATACATAGCATGATATTTTGTGAGGAATTTGGTCTGGGTGTGCCCATCATTCATGGAGGGCCAGAGCACAAGCGTGAAGTGAGCTGAAGGTTTTTTACCCAGAACATGCCAGGGTATGTCAGGTACTTCTGAGGGAGAGTAACCAGAGTTGTCCTCTGCTGGGCTTTGTGTTCAGGCAAACAGCACAAGGGTAAAAGTGTGAAGCTTGGACCAATGAATCTCTGAGGTACTTCCAAGTGATTTAAATCCTCCCACAGAGCTCTTTGAAGCTACAAGGAGCTTTGTTTAGCTAGAAGCTGTTCTGAACACTGAAGTAATATAAAGCAAATGTACATAATAATGGCTGCTGGTTTTGTTTCAGTGTCTGGAAGCAGGACCTGGCTCCTTTTCGAGGTGGCATTTCCAAGGAGACGATGTCAGACGTGGTGAGCCGGAAGCTCGGGACACACTACCAAATAATTAAAAACAAACTGTACCGTGAGCAGGACTGCATGTTCCCTGCAAGGTGAGAGCTGGGCAGGTCTCCTCTCCCTAGCTGAGACAGAATATTTCAGAGGTCTGAATTCCTCATCAGAGCAGGAGCCTAGAAAATAAACGATTAGGCTTAATTGTATCAGTAGGAAAGTGTCACTGTTGTACTTCAGGGTACAAAGGGTTGCTTGGTTGGGGTTCTCAGAGAAATCTGAGGATCCCTGATCTCAGACCAGGCCAGATTTAATAGGATGTGTTGCCTCATTGGTGTCTGCAGTGGAACTTGGAGGCTGCTGTAGGCAGTTCCCAGTTTCCATCATGGTGGGCTTGGGCTCATCATCTCTTCTGCCTCTCTGCAGAGAAAGCCCTGCAAGGTTCTGCAGGGTTCTGATGCCTTCTTACAGCTCTTTTGCCACGTGTCATTTCTCCACAGATGCAGTGGAGTCGAGCACTTCATTCTGGGCATCATCCACCGCCTCCCTGACATGGAAATGGTGATCAATGTGAGAGACTACCCCCAGGTTCCCAAGTGGATGAAACCCACTATCCCAGTCTTCTCCTTCAGCAAGGTACACACACCTTTAAAAGCTGAGCATTTCCAAGACCCTTCTGTCTCTCTTGGGAACATATTTTTGAGGATGGTTCTCTGCAGATTTTCTGTGCATCAGAATTGCTTGCTCCTTCTTGCCCTGTTTCCTTTTGCTTCCAGTTTTCTGGCAGGCAGACTTGCAGATCGATTTGATAGATCAGCTTTTCCCCTCATTAGCTCCTCTTCCAGGTCAAAAAGTGTACCTCTGCTGCAGTGGAATGATACACAGCTGGATGGGATATGTGCCAGCATTCCTCCCATTTGTTACAATATCTCTGTTAAAATTGTAGCCTTGGTTTATCAGCAGTATTAAGGATTTTTAATCATGTCAGTTGTCATAAAGTAATCTCATTTAATGTAAATATTTTAGTCCTTTTTTTGTGGTAATGCACATGGGTGTTTCCTTGCTTTTTTATAATATTTTCATCTCTTGTGAACCCTTTTCCCTCGGATTTCTTTTTCCACCTGCATATGTGCACACACAAGCAGAGGCACACACATGCATGGAGACAATCACTCTTTTCTTCTCTATTTCCATGCTACATGTTCTCCTCCCTCTCCCACTGTTAAACCTGACTGTAGCATAGAGTCCATCCTTTCCAACAAAATGTTCTTACGCCTCAGGCTTTGGCTAATCTTGCTTTGCCTTAGTGTATGTCCTGTATGCCCAAATCCTGCACATTTCACCAGTCAGTGTTAGGAAAACTTCAGGATGCTGGCCCCATGTGCTTTCTAGGGCTGAAAGATGAGGGGTTGAATGATAGTCCTGTTCTGCATCTCAGAAAGTTGACCATGGAGCTGTTATGATTTGTTACCAGTGCCTGGCTGTAGGAGGACTGAGAAGGAGCAGATAGAGAAGCACACACTCATTCAAGTTGAAAGGGACCTCTCAAAGTCACCCAGTCCAGATCAGGACCAGCTCTGGGCAGCATTCTGCTCAGATCTGAGCATCCCTGAGGTCAGCGCATCCACAGACAGAGTTTGACCTGGTGTCAGAATGAAAACATATTTCCCAATATCTAACTGGAATTTCTCTTCTTGTAATCAAAGCCTGCTGCCACTCATTCTGGCTCTGCCCTGCAGAAGAGAATGTGCCTCTACCTGAACTCTCCCAGTAGGCAGTAGGAGATGGCATTTACATTCCCCTAAGCCTCTTCTTCCTGTGCATGGACAAACCCATTCCTCAGCCCCTGTTCATGAGTCATGTGCACTAACCTAACTACCTCAGTGGCCTTGGACTTTCCAGAACCTCCAGGTGACAGATAGATGGATAATTCTGTAGGAAGTTTATTACTAGTGCAAGGAAGTTGCCTATAGTCTGGTTTCATGGAAGGGTTTAGTCTTAAGTGCTGGTTTTCCCTCTGATAATACATGGGGACTTAAGCAAGCAAACAGGAGTGAGGAACTGGAACCCTTACATGACCTGGATATTTGTTACCAGTGAATAGTGAAGTGATCTCTAGGAAGGCTAGAATGAAGTGCTGGAAACCTTAATGTCAAAGTGTCTCTAAATGCCTCTGTCTCTGAGAAGGCAATAATGACTCTTGACTTATCAGAAGAAAACATTTGTAGCTAGACTCAAGCCTTTAGAAAGGTGAGTTGAGCTCAGGTCTTTTTCTATTTGCTAATCAGCTGCATCATGGATCTCTTTGTCTCTTTCTTCATGAAAGTTCTGTGTCATCACACAGCAAGACAGGCCTTTTAAAGCATTTCAGTATGGAACTATCTTCATATGAACCCTGCCCAGGGAGGTCATGGAGTCTTCTCTCTGGAGGCTTTCCAAACCCACCTGGATATGTTCCTGTGTACTGCTCTAGGTGACCATGCCTTGGCAGAGGGTTTGGACTGGATGATCTCCAGAGATCCCTTCCAGCCCTAATAATTCTGTGATTCTGTAAGCCCAGCAAATGGTGACTGCAAAACTTCTGTGGCCTTTTACAGAAGCATAATGGGGAAAACCAATAGAGCTGCCAGAAGGAACTTTTGTTACTGGTGGGCTCAGTCAGTAAACCAAAGTAGATATTACTCTTATTTTTGCATTACTCTCCCTTTTTCTCAAGACCTCTGAATACAATGATATCATGTATCCTGCCTGGACATTTTGGGAAGGAGGACCAGCTGTTTGGCCAATTTACCCAACAGGTTTAGGGCGCTGGGACCTCATGAGAGAGGACCTCAGAAGGTATGTTCTGGAAATGATTATGTGTGGGGGGAGGTTTCATGGAAGACAAAAATCCATCCTGCACTGGGCAGCACTGGGCCAGTGTTGATGTCTCAGACCACAGGTCTGTTGGCCTGTGATCTGTCCTGCTGCCTCACATTAACTACCTACAGCCTAACTGCTGTATGGGAATTCTCCATGGAGACCTTGGATGATGTCACTGGAAGTTATAATTAGCTCCTCTGTTTGCAAGCCTTTAGTGAGGAATGCAGAGGACAAACTATGCACATCCTTCTTGCTGTCAGGGCCAGATTACTATCGGGTTTAGGGAGAGCAGATTTGTCAATAAAGTAGCAGTTATCTTTTGCCTGCAGAAATCTCCCCTGACATACAGAAATATTTTTCTTTCTTTTCAACTACTTCTCTAGGAGCTGTGTTTTTTTCACTGCAGGGATGATCTAGGATGTTTGTATAAGCTTCTGGGAGGCTAAAGGAAAGCCTTCTTTAGATCTGCTTTTACTTGAGTGTCACTGTGCAGAAGAAAAACCTGGAATCATTCCTAGGAATCAAGAGTCACTACTGGGCTAAGAAAGATGATCTTTCTGGCTGGGAGTCTCCCTTTTGGCAGGATCTCTTGACTTAGCAGAGTAAGGGGCTGCTTCCCATGGAGAGTGACAAATCAAGTGTGCAACAGTGAGTGAACATAGAGACAAAATAGCAAAAAACACTTCTATGTGATTGACTTTACATCAGAATGCAAGGTTGAATCCTTCCCTCTTCAACATCTGAAGATCTACCTGACCATTCATGGCTAAAGCTTAATGTGTTATAATGTATTGGAGGTCCAAAGCATTTACTCATCCATGTGTTTTCACTCGTGTCACTGGGTTATAAGGAGATGCAAAGCTTGCCCTGCACAGGGAGATCAGCTTGGGGGTCAGGACCTGCATGTTCCACCAGGTGCAGTAGAAAAGTGTGGCAGAGTTCCCCTGAGGGGTGGTGAGGCAGGTGACTGCATTGCTAGAAAAAAATCCAGGTGAACAGCTATTTTCAAGGATTTGATTAGGTTTAAAATGAAAGTGATTAGAAAAAACAAAGAACTCCTGTGTTTTAAGTGCAAAACACTAGGTGGGTTTTTTGTTTCTTGATTGGTAGTTTTGTTTTGTAGTGGGAAATGACTGATTAGAAACTCTAGTCATTATTCACTATCCATATTCAGTGAAGAACAGCAAAATAAAGCCACAATACAAAAATGGATTCAAATCTTAGATGAACTTTTAATACTCCTTAAGGTGTGGTGGGGGTTATGTGTAATACATTGTTTTCACTGAAAGGTATTCTGGAAAGTAGCCTATATCATGTTACCTTAAACACCATATTCATAGGAAAACTTGTTTCATTGGACCTGGCTGAGATATTTTTTTCTGCCATAATGAAGAAAGTGATTTCCATCAAAAATGAAGAATAGAAAAAGGCATCATGCTGTGAAAGCTGATGAGAGTGCTGTTTCATGGTTATATTAAATCATTAATTGCCATGTATTAAAAATATTTTCAGATCTGCAGAAAAATGGCCATGGAAGAAAAAAATCTCTAAAGGATATTTCCGAGGATCCAGGTGAGCATACTTTCCTGCAACAGAAGATTCTGCCAACACAGGCTGTGACAGCTTTCTTTGTGTAGAAATTTCCATGTCTCTGAGACCTAACCCCTAATTAAGTGTAACTCAGAGTGTGTTTTCAAAAAGTAAGGAAAGAGAGACATGTTGTACAGCATTGCACCATTAGTTATTCTCCACAAGAACTGCCATTTGCAGCTAGTTTATTATAATCACCTAATATTGGAAACAGAAGTTGTGATGGATTTGCCACATTATTTCTTAATGACTAAAACTGTCACCTCAGGAACCCGCTTGTTTTGTTCTGTGAAGGGAACTGCAGGTGCTTGATACAAATTTAAAGATTTAATATTGCTGTTCATGCTTCCTGCCAATGTGAATGCTTTATTTGCTGTACAAGTGCTCCACACTGAATGAAAAGTATTCTGGCCTTAAGTTACCCGAGAGGTGGGGGATAAAGGAAGATTATTTTTGGCCTCTCTCCAGGGACAGTTCGAAACAATGTTAAACCCCATACTTTGTTTCTTCTCCTGCTCCAGTAGGGAAGGATTTGATGGCTTACCAGGTAGGCTCAGGAGGTGATGAGGGATGTGCCTCAGGTTTGTCATAACCTTGTTTATCAGCAGTGTTTTAAAGTCCTGTCAGAGGGATCACTGCTGAAGTTGCTGGGCATCTCTTAACTCTCTCTGACTAAGAAAGGAGTTAAAATATTTGGCACCCAGCAGGATAAAGCCTGAAGGAAGCAGGATTTGTCCTGGGAATTGCTTAAATAATACTGTTAAATATATAGTCAGTCAAATAATTTTGGTACTCATAACTCATTCTCTTCTATTAAAATACCCTTGGACAGAAATACTCTTCACACTTCATGATGTTTTGGGGGCACATAGGGAGGTCAACCTCAGAAAGAAGCAGCCCTGTAGCCTGTTAGCTGTGGGTTGGCAATTAGTGATAGCATTTCTTTTTCAGAACAAGCCCTGAGAGAGATCCCCTCATCCTGCTGTCCCGAGAAAACCCAGAACTTGTTGACGCTGAGTACACTAAAAACCAGGCTTGGAAATCTGAAAAGGTGTGTGGGTGTTTGTCTGTCTTGTGAGTGTGAAGGCCAGAAAGGGTGGCACTGCAAGATGGCTTTGATGAGTGAGAAACATCTTGCTGGAGAGCTGTGGGTGATCTTTTAGGGTGGGGGAGGTTTGTAGTTCCCTTGATGGCCGCACCTCTCTGACAGATGAAAGGAAGGAGTCTCCAGAGGCTGGCAGGCCAAACACTGTTCTTCCTTCTATGCTTTTTGCTCAAGGAAAGCAGAACACATAAGAAAATGAATCTCTGCCAATCTCCTCCTCTCCCACAACAACAAAATTGGCCAACCCTTCCCCTTCTGTCTCTGAGCTGCCTCTGTGGTGTTGTCAGTCTTCAAACCTTTTTCTGTTTTCTCCATTTCTTGATCCTATTGTGGATAACTTGCTGATAACTGTTGCTGATAACTTTTTAGTTTCTTACTTAGTCTACAGTCCAGCTCTCTCCAGACAGTCTTGGCTAATCCAGTTACACTTGGCTTCACACAGTCCATTGTCCCAAGCTGTTTTCCACTCTGTAGCTGCCAACAAGACATTATCATTTAATGTGTTTGTGCTGGCATTCACTTACAGGCAGTGTGTAATTTACTGAGCTTTTTTTCTTGTTTGAAAGGCTGGGAATTCTTTATAATCCTTCTAACAGCCCACCAGAGAAGGTTTTATCAGAAGTGGGAATGTAAGGTTTGACACATCACCTTTGTTTCTAACTGAGAAGGAAAACAAATTAAATCACCATTTGAAGCTTACTGTTTTGTTTTGTTTTTTTTAATTCTCTTTATTATAGGATACCTTAGGAAAGCCTCCTGCAAAGGAAATTCCACTGGTTGATCACTGCAAATACAAGTAAGAGTTTTGATTAGTAAAGCTGTTCAAGGGCTGTGAGTTATTCTTTCCTTACATGGTGTAGGGTCTCATTTTATTTTAAGGTTTAATTCAACAACCAGCTCCATGTAGATATGAAAGCTTGTGAGCAGATATAAGACAACTGAAAATTTGGGAGCTTAGCATGACAAGTGCTGCCTCTGGGTGCGTGTAGCAAAAGAGAGAACCTGAAATCTGATTGAGTGGCATAGTATTAATTCATACTTTTTTATGTTGTTTGGGAGACTGTGGTTTTCATTTACATAAATTTTTATTTAAATTTTTATTACTTCAGTGTGGGTTTTTGGTGTAACACTCTCACAGGTTTCTATGTACAATACAAACTCTTAGTGTGTAGCACTTGTGTGTCAGATGTTTTGCTTTTTCTTCTGCTAGTTGTGATTCTGCCAGCCAGAATCTGCTGATATAAGAGCTCAGTCATTTGGCTGAATCTGTGTTTTTGTGCAAATGTGATTGACTTGTCTCATTTTGCATTTCACTAGACTGTAGCCCAGATTTCTCCCTTCTGTCACACATACACTGCCCAACTCTGCTGCTCCCCAGCCCATCATATGGTGTAGGCTGAGACCTTCTCACACACTTGTGTTGAAGCCCAGGGTGGTAGGGTCAACATGAACTTTTGTCTGCTCCCTTCAGTGTAGGTGTTACAGCAGGCTGGTTTTGCTGAGGTCATGGATGATGGGAACTGTGTCTGGAACTGGACAGAGGCATTTCTTTGCTTCCAGACCATTGTTCTTTTTACACCTCTACATGTATTTGTTGAGTTCTTAATACAGTGAGCTCCTTGTCCCTGCCCTGAGCTCTTAGGTAATACAAAGGATGCAAAGTAATTTCAGATTTACTCCTTGTCATTTACGGCTGAACTAAGTTTAGCTGTAATTCTCCTCTTGCCCAAAATATATATAATATATAAACTCCATCTCACCCAAAATAGCTTCATTAAAAGGAAGAACTCTCTTCCCCCAGCCCAAAATGTTTGACTTCAAAGATTAGTTATACGTACTGGGGAGGTTTACCCGTTGGAGAAACAACTTTTCATATAATAGGAGAAATGTGGGTTTGAAAAAGAAAACAAGTAAGCAAACAAACATCCCTCTGAGATACAGTTTGCTAAGAGAAATACCCCCTTGCCACAGTCAAGCCCACTTGGCAGAAAACACTGAAAACAAAATTGTGGATCCTTTGTTATCTGCAAAGTCCATCTGTTGTGAGCCGGCCCATTTAACCTCCTAGGGTTGCATTCCCAAGTTAATATGAAACAATTACATTCAGATTAAAGCATAATCCCAGAGGAAAAAATAACCTGAGATAGATGTGGCAAAGCACAACAATGAACAGAAAAGTTTCAATGCAAGGCAAGAGAGAATTGAGAAAAAAAAATTTCCTTGTGGTTGTCAGAGCCTCTGGGTGACCCCATAGGGTCACAGGATCCATGCTGTGACCTTCCATGCCTTATTGGCAATTGTCCATGAGGCCTCCTTCAGTTTGTCACAGGCAGGTGCCTTTATCAGAGGTGTAGCCTCACACCTTGATTTTCTCACTGAGTTTTGAGCAGAAACTCACCCAGCACATCCTTAACTTCAGCTCACCTTTCCTGTGAGCAGCTTCAGGTAAAGGCCTTTCCTCTGTTCTAGTGACTGGCGTGCTGCTCAGTGTGAGGGAGGCCCCAGCTGCTGCTCTCAGGGAAGCTTCACTGCTACCTGGAGACCAGCAGAGCTTAGTGCATTTGCAAAATGTGTAACCAGGTCCCTCTCTTTGCTCATCCTTCCCAAGGTACCTGTTTAATTTCCGGGGAGTGGCAGCCAGTTTCCGCTTGAAACACCTTTTCCTGTGCGGCTCGCTCGTCTTTCACGTCGGAGAAGAGTGGTTGGAGTTCTTCTACCCCCAGCTGAAGCCTTGGGTCCACTACATCCCAGTGCAGTCAGACCTCTCTGATGTCAGGTGCGAGGCCTGAGGCTGCTCCATGGAGCATTCCCTACCATGGAAAGCTTTGGGAAGGTGGGATGGTTTGTGTTAGGCCATGAAGTGCCTCCACTCCCAGGCATCAGGCAAAGACTCTTGGAGGTCATGGTCTTTTATCACTGCCCCCAAAGAATCCTTTGCTCATGGTACTTGGGGAGTACAGTTTCACTGGAGTGTGTAAGTCTGAGGCTCTCACTGAAATCAGCAGGTATTAGACACTTAAATTTGCAAGTGGGCAGCTGAGATTAGGGAGAAGAACTTATCAGTGGGCCAAAAATGTGTTAGTTCCCAGATTTCAGCATATTGTCCAGAACTGACGTAGGACAATCAAGAAGAGAAGTTTCTTCTGTGCTCTGAGGTGAGCAGCACCTTTGCTCAGTTGTAGACTCTAAAGCTCACCCTCCCCAACAATTTAGATAAGGGTTGATGTTCTCCACTGAGACAGTTGTTTCATAGCTTTTCTTTTTTCGTGTCTTCATTTTAGGGAGCTCTTGCAGTTTGTAAAGGAAAATGATGCCATAGCACAAGAAATTTCAGAGAGGTAAGCTGTGTGTCCTTCCTGGCTATTAGGCAGTCTTCTTCCAAAGCATTTTCTTACACTGCTTTTGAAGGGGTTGCCCATCAAAGACAACCTAGTGCTAGTAGGGTGCAGTATAACTGATCTTCTGCAGTAACAGCAGGAGAGCTGAGCACTCCTAACAAGCAGGGGAAACAGAGAACAGGATGCTGTGCTGAGCTCTTTGGTTCACATGTGACCCATGTCAGGAGCCCCACAGAAAGCTGGCAGAGGTTGGGAGCTTTTGTCTCAGTATGAGGCGAGCTGGCTCCTGGGAGCTGTCTGCACTGTAAACATTATCTATCCAGGCTGGCAGGGACTGGTCTGAAGCAGCATCAGAGCTGCTCTAGCTGTATGTGATAAGTGAAATCTGATATTTATTATCCCAGATAGCAAATACCATCTTGAGGATAGCAGAAGCACTGCAACTGTCAGAGAGCTGTGAGCATGAATGAAAATTGTAAAATTAAAATAGACGCTACAGAGCAGTGCCTGTTGTTTCTCATTTGAAACAAGGAAGTGTGAGTGTTGTTACACACTCAAACCAAAACTAATGACTCTTATAGGAACTGAAAACAGTCCTGACTGTGCCTTGTGTGTCTCTAGGGGACGTCAGTTCATCACTGAGCACCTGGAGATGGAGGACATCTCTTGCTATTGGGAGCATCTGCTGTCTGAATATTCCCAAACCTTGACTTACAAAGTGAAAAGGAGGAAGAACTACAGTGAGATCACTTCTGGACAGGTGAAAACAGAACTGTAGAGACTTCTCTGTTTTTCTCTTCAGCTCAAGCTGATCACTGTGGAATTCTGAAGATCAGTATTGACTTATTTCTTGCTCTCTCAGACTTACCTTTCACACTAGAACTACAGAGAACAGCAGGAGGCTGCCTTGGACATTGCTTCCAGGCACTGGGACCTGGTTATACTGTCACCATAGGAATGTTAAGCAGCATGTTGGATTATGGCTATTTAATGGGGTGGTCAGTCATGCCTAGAGGAGGGGTGTTAGCATTTAGGACTTAGTTACTTCTTGTCTCAGAATGATCCTAAATCCCATTCAGTCGATGAGAAGCCTTGCTGTTAGTTTTACTGGACTTTTTACCAAAAGTCATGGCAAGGTACACAGACTGTGAGCTGCACTCAGCTGGCAGATACTTGCCTGTTTGGCAGATGTTTTCTCAGCTGGGTGATAGCACTTGGGGTATCAGGTGTTCTCTGACAGAAGCAGGTACTGGGATTTGGGGGTAACCTTTTAAGATAGTTTAGAGTTTATGTCAGGTTTTAGAGGTTGATGGTAAGGCTTTGACATGCCATTGAAAGGATAACTGATCCTTGCAGAGTTACCCTACCTACCTCACAGGGGAGCAGCAGGTGCTGGTGGTGTGGCCATCATCAGAGCTGCTTGGCAACTGAGACAGAGGTGGTTCATCCTTCAACAGATGAGCTGGGTGCCTGTACAACTGAGCCTCGTTCATTCTCTCTCCCCAGCTGCCTGGCCAGACATCCCAGGACCCTTAGGAACCCAGAGAAAGTATTCACACAGGTAGATTCAGCACTTCTTTTTTCCAGAAATGCATAGTCTGCTGTGATCCCCTTCTGTAATCTTTCTAGGATTATTTTGGGTTTTTTTTGAGACTGGTAATACATCTGCTCACTTCAGTACTTGCTTTTCTTCCCCACATCCGTACCACTTCTTTTCTCATTTCCTTCAGCCTGGTTGAGGGAATGTCTTCAGTCACACAGCAGCAGCTACTGCTCACATTGCCCCTTTTGAGTTGGTCACAGGCTGCTTGTTTTTGCTGTTTATGCCCACCCCAGCCTCTCAGCCCAGATGGACTGCAATTCCTGAAATGCTCTGTGCCCTCTGAGGTGAGAGGCCAGGAGGGAGCAGCATCTTCTCTGGCAGCCAGACAGGAGTGTGGGGTGGCAGGAGGGACACAGGAGCCTCCTGTGGGAGCACCCTTGATGGTAAAGCAGCCTCAAGGCTGAGAGAGCAGTACATAATAATGGAATAGGATGATAGCAACAGCTCTCAGGCCCATCTGCAGTCAGTGTGGATCAGGAAAGAGGAAATTGCATGGAACAATAACATTTAAGTGCATGTGTGCCCTCACAGAGGCCTCGCAGCCTGGTGCAGGGAGTGGCAGCTGCCCCTACTGATCAGGTGCTGGTTGCTGGGGCAGTGTGTTGGTTTTGGGACCAGTGCTGGGTTATCCCACCCAGCAAAGGAAACAGAATGGGGCATTAAAGGAGCTCAGTTTCCCAGGAAAACTGTGCCACAGTGGAAAGGGTTTTCTGGTTTTCTAATTTTAGCCAACAGAGAGACATTGCTCCAAGAAACTGAATAACTGATATTTTAAAACCATTTGTAACGAAGTGCTTTTTGGAATAAAACAAACAAAAATGGAGTTCTGCTGGATGCATGTTGCTTCATCAGAAGTGTAATAACAGGTCTGCAGAGCCCCAGCTCTTCCATCCATAGGTCTTGGGATGATTGTAGCAGCTCAGATGGCCTTGGCTGAAGTGATGGCCCAGCAGGAGTGGGGGAAGAATCTTGGGAAACACCAAGTCCTATGGGTTAAAATACACACCCAGGCACCTCACCTGGTGGGGAGCTTTCAGTTCTCTGGTGAAAGGCCTCACAAATGAGTGTGGGGACACATCAGGAGTCTCTGATTGTTTATCACAGAATCACCAGGCTGGAAGAGACCTTCAAGATCAAGTCTAACCCATGCCTCAAACCTCAACTAAACTAAACCATGGCACTGAGCACCACATCCAATCTCTTTTTAAACACATCCAGGGATGGTGATTCCACTACTTCCCCAGGTAAACCATACCACCCTTTCTGTAAAAACTTTTTTCCTAATATCCAACCTGTGTTTTCCTTGGTGCAGCTCAAGACTGTGTCCTAATGTCCTGTTATGACACTTAATACACAACACACGAGCCAGCAATGCCCCATCAGACCTTCCCTGAGGGAGGGAGGAGTTCTCAACAGAGTGAGTGGTGTTTGGGTGTGCAATTGATGCCTTTTTCCTGGTATTATAAAAGAACCCAGACACGGT
>JAHLSL010000040.1:756903-790995 GCA_025920805.1 Petroica traversi
GCCCTTGCCTTGCAGCGAGCGGCAGCGGTTCCCTGAGGAGACGGTGAACATCGCCAAGTCGGCCTTCACGGCGGGCGTGGTGGGCTGGCTCTACGGGGGGCTGCCCGCCTTCGTCAGCGCCCGCAGGGCCTTCGTGGAGAGCAGCCAAGGCGAGATCTTCCAGAACCGCGCCGATGCCTTGGTACGGGCCCGGGGGTGGCCGGGGGAGCGCTGGGCCTCGGGAGTTTGCCCTTGGCACCGCGGTTTGCGGTGACAGCGGAGGTGACACCAGGTGTAGGACAGGCACCTGTGTGTCGCGGATTCTGTGCAGAAAGTTTGCTGGGAGTGCGTGCAGCCTGCCCGCTCAGCTGCTGAGGGAGTTAGTGCGGTCCAGCTACCCAAATTGCCCGCGGTTAGCTTAAATAAAAAGTGTCCTTCGTTTCAGAGAAATTTGGCACCAAAGTTTGCCGTGTGTCTCGAAAAGGCTTTCTGCTTTTAAATTTTAGTGTGCTGACAGGGGACTTCGTAGTATCAAACTGCGATTGTACTCTTGTCTTATTAATGTGAGCCCTTTTTAGACCATTTAAAATTCTTTTAGAACAACAGCACAACAAAGAATATCTGTGACATTTTATACATGTGTTTGAAGTTCTAGGTGTTTGTAATTCAATTAAAGTGTCGGTTACCTGGATTATGAGGAAGAAAACCCCTTTGAAAATCTACGTGATGTAAACTTTGCATCACTTAAAATTAAATTTGGCCCCTGATGTAGTGGACCTGCAAATTACCACTGCCTGGCTTCACTCTGGTGACTGTCTGGTATATCTGAACCCAGGCTAAGCACCTACACAAGCACTGGAAGACAAAACTTATTTACTTTCATGGTATTAACTGCAACATTTTAAATTTTGTGAAACTTCTGTTTATCACACATTTTAAAAATCCTCTCCTTTTCAAGCTTTAAAGTGCCAGTGTTAAACGGCAGAGCTTGATGGTGTCTTAACATTTAAAGTAGATGGTTAAGCAGCTTTTCCTCTGAAGGAGGCTGATCCCTCGGAGCTGGGGTGCCAGTCCCAGGGGACACCAGTCCCTTGAGCTGGCTTGCATCGGGCAGGTGGGGCAGGCAGGAGGAGGGGGCTGTGACCTGTGCTGTGTCCCCTCAGCAAGTGTCCCCTGTGTCCCCTCAGCAATCTGCACACCGTGCTGGTCTCCGCAGTTTCATCCGCTACGGCTGGCGCTGGAGCTGGAGGGTCACAGCTTTTGCCACCATGTTCAAGTGAGTGTTTCCTGATGGCAGAGGAGCAAAACTGCCCTGTGCTTGTGCTTGTCCTTCAGCCCCAGTGGCCAAGAGCTTTCTGTGCCCACAGCTCTGATTAGTGATTGATTGAGGCTCCCGGTGTTGCCTTAACGTGAGTCTGGTTCATCAGGTGTGAGCTTGAAGAGGGTTTAAACTTGTAGAATTGCCCCAGAATTCACATCAGCTAATGAACCAACACAAAGCCTAAATGTGGGAAAACCCTGTTCCTAAATCTAATCCTTGCTGTTACTGGCTTGGATGCTGCTTTTCCCTTTTTTGACAGCTTCTTTCTGCTTTTGCTTCATCTCTTTTTGTGTGTTTTTCTCTGAGGGAGTGTTAAAGTGTGTTGGCAGTTTCTGGAAGTGCTTTCTAACCCACACTGATTTTTGTCCTTTCTGCTATGTCTCATTACTCCTAGTTTATACACACTGGTGTTGCTCACAGTTGTCACTACTCCTAGTTTATGTACACTGGTGTTGCTCACAATTCTTGTCCTCAGGCATTTGCAGGGGGTTGTCTTGTTCTTGAGCAGTTGCTGAATATCAGACCTACCAGTTCTATGGACGTTTTTAGGCCCTGAGATTTTTCCTGCTCACACAAAAGAAATGCAGAAATAGTGTTGTATTTCCCTTGTTTTCTTCCTTGGGTGTTTCAGTGCCTTTCTGGCAATAGAACATGATACTAAGCATGGTCTTCTGAGTAAAGCCCTTTTAAACTAGAAATATCTCCTTCCCTGTTGTTCAAACTAGTAAATTTATGTGTTGTCCTAAACTTGCATTGACTGTCTCTGCAGGTATGTTCTGTTTAAGTTCTCCTGCTTTTAAGATCCCACAGTATTGCCTGGCATTATTTTATGTTTCTGTCTCCCTATTTTTTTTAATCCTTTCTGAATTTCTTCCTTGCTCTCTGTGGGTTTCTGTGGCTCCTTTTAGTTTAGTATCTGCTCTTAGGCTAAGTTAGTGTGCTGTTTGCTTTCTCTCCTGGATCTTTTGGGTTTTTTTGGGTTTTCCTATATTTCTTTGTATTTGACATGTAACCTCATCATCTTCCACCAGGTGTCTCTCCCTTGCAGTAACATCAGCCCCTTTTTCACCAGCCTTTTGGAAAAGGTCCAGAACAAAGATATTTGCTGCTCAACATTGTTTCTGTAAAGCCCAAGTTGAAAGTTTCGTCCTGCAGTTGTGAAAACTTGGAAGTTTTTCAGTTAAAACCCGAATTGTTTTGGTTTATCTGTGTTGGGAAGGAGAAGAGGATTGCTGTTGGCTTGTCACTGTCACACAGGCTGCTGAACTGAGAACAGAAAGTGTTTGGGGGCTTAGCTGATGCTTTTGGAGGAGTTGCTTTACCTACCCCAGGGGGAAATCTGATGCCACAAGAGTAGGTGACCCTGCTGATGCCATGAATGAGCTTTAGGCTGTTGTGTGGGACTGTCTGTAAGGCAAGACCTTAGTGATACAGGGATCAGCTCCTGGGGTAAGGGTCCTTATCAGGACTGACTGACTGACAGCACCTTTTCATTGCTCAAATTCTTTTATTTTGACTATATTACATGTTCCTAGGCACTAGAACAGGTAGTTTAGAGAAGTTGTGGATGCCCCATCCCTGGAGGTATTCAAGGCCAGGCTGAATGGAGCTCTGAGCAGCCTGGTCTGGTGGAAGGTGCCTCTGCCTGCAGGGGGCTTGGAACTGGGTGATCATTAACATCACTTTCAACCTGAACTGTTCTGATTCTATTACTCTGTATGAAGGAAAAGAAAAATCCTTGATTAGAAAAGAGAAAACGAAAGACTATCCTAGACCCAGACCAAGATCTCTTGCTATTCCCTGGCCTGTGTCTGTGCAGCTGCCCGCAGTAAAGTCACAGAAGTCATGGCTGGTGTGTGTGTGCTCTGAACAGATGGGCAGCCAGGCAGTTAGAGGCAACCTGAGGGCTGGCTTAATGCAATCCTGCTTTACTTCAGGCTGTGTTCTGCTCCCTCTCTTTTTCCATGTGCAGCTGCTGACTCCTGTGCCTTACCTTTGCAGCGTGGTGAGCACGGGCCTGTCAGCGTACCGCGATAAAACCACCGTCAGTAATTTTGCTGCAGCAGGAGGTAAGAGTGCTGTAACCTTGAGTGCTTTTCTCTTTGTGAGCAATGGTCATAGCAGAAAAGCATAAGCAGGTATCTACATCCCTTGTGCTTGAGCAGCTTCTGTCCTCTTGGGTTTTGCTTCTAGTTGCACTGACTTTGCTCTGTTGTTTGCCTGCTGCGTGCCTTTGTTTGTTACAGAGATACTGATGCACTGCTGAAACCACTGGGGAGTTCTGTGGTTATCAGTTCATCTTAAGATACTTGCTGGAGTATTTTGGGTGAAAAATGCCTGTGTGGAATAAAGGCAACACTTGGTGCATAACCTGCTCTCATAAGCATCTATTTTATATTTCCACTCTTGGTAACTATTCAGCATGCTGTTTATAAGCTGCCCTTTTCATGCTAAGTTTTGCATGCCCACTTTTGGCAACAGGGTAAGTGATCTGCTTGTTCAGTTTTACAAGCTTTATTGCCCTTACAGTTGGATACACTTTTTACTGATCCTTTCTGCCTTACATGGCAGCTACTATTATTAGCTATTGCTGAACAGAAATAAAGGGGGAGGGAGATCATGCTTCAGCCTCAAGAGAGCTTGGTTTTACTTTCATAGATACTTCTATGATACAGCAAAAACTTTGACAGTTTTTCTGAAGCAGAAGGAACTTTGTGCAGTGTTTCAGAGCAGAGATCATGGTGACTGTGTGGTGAGGTTCCATCCCACTGGCCATGGCCCTTGGTTTCTGCTCTGTTAAAAGCAGATATCAGCTCATGGAGGAGAGAAATGCAGCAAAGCTACTCCCTATGTCGGTGTGAGATGGCTGTGGTGGGGCTGTTTCTGGTTTCAGTGGGTTTGTTCTTTTTTCAGCCTTCACAGGAGCCCTGTTCAGAATGCACTTGGGCCTGCAGGGCCTGGCAGGTGGCATCGTGTTCGGAACGGCCTTTGGGTGAGTTGTGACTGCTGCCCACACCGAGCCTGGAGTCACAAGGTGGGGCTCCAGGAGCTTCCCTTCCCCTCTTGCCTTGAGGGATTCTCTGTATCTCTCTTGGAACCTCACGATGATCACTTTTCTTACAGCTTCTAAACTGTTTTTCTTTTCTTCTCTGTTTCTTGCTTTGTGTTTTGCTGCTCTTTCAGTAGTGACAGCTCAGTGCTGTCAGTATTTGCTGCTGTTTGCTTATTAGAGGGAACAACTTAGACTCCACCAAAGCTGAAATGTGGAGCAGCAGCCATTAGGAAACACTGGGGGAGTAGCTGCATGGCTGGGCTGTAAGATCATATGTCCCTGTGTGTGTCTTGCAGTCATGAATCTCCTAAAGCTCCCTGGGGCATGGAGGGGCCTGTGGTTCTCTCTCAGAGGCTCTGTCCTTCAGGACAATAACCTCTAACTCAGGAGAAATCTGACTTTCCAAGCAGGGCTGGGATTTCTTCTCAAAGTGCTGACCTGTAAATATCCTTGCAAGTGAATCTGGGGATCCCACCTGAAGAAGAGAATGAGATTTATTTGTGGTGCTTGGTACCATCAGGATGGTGTCAGCTGTGGGCATGCCTGGAACCTTTACCAGTGAAAACATAAATGCATCCAGAGCTGGATGGAAACTGAGCAGGGGTGTCACTCTGAGTTATGGTTTAGGTGTTCCATGGGGTCTTCATTGGGCACCATAAATCCTTCCACCCCTTTGCCCTGCATGTGCCTGTCACTCAGTAAATTCAAAATATGTTTTCACAGGGGCTCCAGTGAGTCACAGCTGAGGAGAGGCTGTGTTTGGTGGGTGACAGTAGAACAGGAGTACCTTAGTCTGTGGTGTGATGTGTGTGTTGGGGAGCACACAGGTGATATTCCCCTGGTGTGGCATCTGGCCCCTGCCTGCTCCTTTTGCTAATGCCAGTAAGTTATTGCTGTTATGTATCCCCTGGGTGACTGGTGACTTTTCTGCTTCCTCCTCCAGGATCCCTGCAGGAGGCCTCCTGATGGCAGTGTATGGCTTGACTGGAGAGACCTTTCAGGAGAAGAGGAGTCGTGAGCGCAGGGAGCTGTATGAACAGAAGCTGGCAGAGTGGTGAGGAACAGCTCTGCCCTTCCAGTCGTGGACCAGGAGGGTGTCTGGGTCTGTGTGTCCAAGCATTTAGAGAAACCATGACACTTTAGGCTCTCTAAACCTCAGTTCTTCTCTTGGTTGTTGGTGTTGTTCACATAGCAGTTTGAGAACTGCTAATTTAGTCTGCCAAGTCTTTCCTTTGTTGCTACCTTTTTTCCATCCCCATTAAAGGGAGGGAAGAAAAAGGGTAGCTGGAGGCTTGGGGGAAAAAAAGGCCATGACACTGGTCCTGTGAATTACTGCAACTTACTCACTAGTTGAAGAAGAAATTTTCAAGAGCTGGGATTCTGCAGTCATGTTGCTGTCAGAGGATACAGCTGTAAAATTGCTTTGCACTCTCTGTTCTTTCCTTAGGCAATCCAGGCTCAGTGTGACTGAAGTCTTAGGGCAAACAGAAAACAATGCCCAGGGAAGACCAGAGATGGAGAGAGCAAGAGAATTGAAGAGTTACTGAGTCTTCCACAGATCCCTGTTGTAAGAAGCTACAAAGCACTTTGATCCTGCTTGTAAAAGCCTTCAGCCAAGGGATCATGGAAGTCATCTGTGAATGCAGTTGTATCCTGTGGAAAAGTGTTTTGCTGAAAGCATTGTTCACTGCACAAAGAGCTTGGAAGAGCCAAACCCATTCCACCTGAGAAGGTGGAAATACAGACTTTACAGACCAGGAAGTGTCATCTAGGTTTGGCAGGGACTGAGAGCTCCAGAGCCTTATCTAGAACCCATTTCACTGCTGAAAATGTCCAAAGCACCAGTGAGCTAGAAATCCTCAAGGTAAAGAAGCCTGTGAGTGGTTTGTGTGCTAAAGGTGCCCTGATTCCAATTGAGACAGTGCCTGAGGAATGTGCTGATGGTGGTTTATTACTTGGTTCCTACAGAACTTGGGGTATTTTGCAGTCAGTGTGGAGGAGCTGGGAATTATATGGAAATACCCTGAAAATGCATGTTTTGGGTTCCTCAATAGAAGCCTGAGGGGTCCACAGAAAACATGACTTGTTTCTGGTGGTGATGGTGGAAGTCTTGGCACTGTGGACATTTTTAACAATAAAAAGGCCTCTAATTTCATTTGCAAGTTGGAAATTAGGGGATGACCTTTGGGGGAAATGTGGTTCAAGATACTCAATAAAGCCATCCAGTAGTGGTGACTGTGTCCATAAGCTCTTTCTGACAGTACTGAAGGTACTTTTTGCTAGTACAGTGTTGGTACTAGAGGAGCATCCTTGAGTGATATTCCATGAGAAGAGCTCTAAGAACCCACCAGACATTCCTCTACCCAGGCAGTAACAAAGGCAAGTGCCAGCTTTATTGTTTTGATCCAGAGACCAACTGTTAAGTCAGAGCCACTACCAGGGGGTCGTGCTGGAGTTCCTGTAAAATGGTCTGTACTCAGAAGGCTTCCCCCAAAGCAGGTGGTCAGAATTCCTGTTCCCTTTCTTTGTAGGAAATTTTTCTCCTACTAAAAGGAATTACATCCAGCAGGAGTTTTGGATGTTCTTCTCATAAGAAAAGAGTCTGTTCTGGTTGAATGCTTTTGCAGATAATTACTGTTGATTGAGATATGAACAGTCGATCCCACAGAGTGTATTCCACCCACCCAAAGCAGATTTTTGGCACAGTTTGCTTTCAAGAAGGTGTTGTGTCTTCTGACTTCTGAAATGAGCATTTAATTTGTTAAACACCCCAGTGTGGCTCATTTTTCTATTGAAGTAATGCGTGTATTTCAGGGTTGTCATCAGACAGCTCTGATTTTCCTTTTCTATGTGTAAATGAAGGATCTGAATAAGCAGAGGTATGGATATATCTTTCCTTCTTCCTGTTTTAAGCTCTGCCTGTGTTGGTGACAGTAATGGTGGTGTCCTTTGCCCCCCTCAAGAAAAGAAAATAGGCCTTTCTAAGTCACATTTTTGCCATTGTGCTTACACAGCGATGTCTTATCTTCTTCTTTTTTATCTTCTTTCTCTTTGCTATTACATCCCCACCCAATATCCCACACTCTTATCTGTACAGCAGCTCTGATGACATTTAGCTGTGTCATTGCTCTGTCTCTATTCCTGTTTGGTGGTATTTGATGTGATGCCTGGAGAATACTAATTTTCCTGTGTCTGACCATTGATGCAGGGATGTTATTCCATGGGAGAGAAGGCAGAGCCAAGGTGTAGCAGCTGTGTGGATTTTCTCTCTGTGTAAGGAAGGACTGCTACATGTTCTTATGCTGCCCGTTAGCCAGGGAAAGCAGAGACTTCAGCTACACTCAAGGTTAGCAGCCATTTGTTTCTCAATTTCCTGATGAATTTAGTTCCCTGCACTTCCTTATTTTGTAGACTCCCAAATGGGGAGTGAAGAATTGGTTCAGAGTTTGTTTTTTCTATTTACCTGTAAGAGATTCTTCACATCCCCACTCTCACCCCCAGAAAAAACACAGCACTGAAGTTATCAGCCCCCCACTTCCAGAGCAGGTAACCCAAGTAGCAGGGGTACAGCAAGAACACTTTACCCTGGGTTTTGCTTTTGCAGAGAACCTCCTATTTGGAGGGAGAAGGATGATCAGTGCTCAGCTAACCCCTGGCAAACTGATAAATGTGAGGTGTGTGGAAGACACAGGTTGGGTGACCTGAGTGTCATTTTGTCATTGCTGTGGCTTGATGCCAGCTGTACCTGGTACAGCTTTGTCAACAGCTGCATCACCTGCCTGGGTGCTGTGAGATGGTGGCTGGGCTAAAGTGAGTAACAGAGGTTCTGCCACTTCCCAGCACATAAACAGACATCTTTTATTACCAAGGAAAGGAAACAGAGTTTACTATTTATTTTTTAATACAATTAAAGGAGGAACCCCAGGAAAAAAACCATTATTTACAAAACATGGATGGTAAACAGAACAGCTCGCCTGCTACAATGACACAGAGAGGAAGCTGAGAAGGTCCCACAGAAACCATGTGTGCAATTCACTGAATACAGCAAAAGGCAACAGAAAACATGTTCCAGAGTATTAGTGCTTAATGAAAAATGAACCAAATAACCTGCCCATCAAGGATATGAAAATAACCTGATGCTAGACATACTTGTCAGTGAAATTTTTGGTTTCTTTCTGAAGGAGTTACTGAAGATGTTCCTGGAGTCTGTGGTGATGTAGAAAGGTTTGGCACAGGGTAAAAGACAAACCCTTCTCTGGGAGGCTGTGCAATCACAGGTCAGGAGCAGAAGTAGAGAGAGCATGGGATAGTGAGAGGGAAAACATGTTGGTACAACTGGCAGAGCTGTGGTGTGGCTGGCCAGGTGGAACTGCAGTGTGGTTATAGGGAAGGACAGTGTTGGAAATGAGCAAAGTGGATGCAAAGTTGGAAGTGAATGCCAAAAGAGGGTGGTGACCCTGCAAGAAGCTGGCGGTTTGTGCTGGAAGGAGCAAGCAGAGGCTGAAAGAACAGGAAACCTGAAAAAAGTGTGAGACACATCACTCATGCACCAAGTCCTGCAGTAGGGTCAGGCTGCCTTTTGGAAACACCCTGATTTCTGTCACTTGTGTTCTTTTTGCAATCAGAACACATGCAATTGTTTCTCATCCCCCAGCTTACCTCCTTTTCTCTGTCAAAAACTCCTCTGTAAGAATGTTCTGAAGTTCCCATTATACTTGGTACAATGGGAAAGCAGTGAAAAGGTGATGGCACAGCGTGACTCTGCAGGAGTAGAAAGGGAGCAGTGTCTTATTTTTTACTTAATCTCAGAGCTCAATATTCTACAAACCACTTTTAATCCTCCTATTTTCTCCAGGAGTTTCTCAATATGTACCAACTAGAAAAAAAGTGAAATGGATGGAATTTGTCTTTGCTTTGTCCTAGGAAGATAAGCAGCTCAAGCAACAACTCATCCCACAAAGAGGATGGCATCGTGCTTTCAGGCTTGGGTTTGCCCTGATAACGTGGATAGAACAGTGAGGGAATGGATACAGCTAGCAGAGTAAAAGGGAAAAACATTCCAGTCAAACTCGGGGCAGGGTTGAGTTAGGTCAGTAGGCAGGGTTGTTTAGAATGCTTGTTGGGGGTTGGGGCATTTTCCTCCTTTCCCCTCAAAATGAGAAACCGTTTTATCCTACACAGTAGGCAAGAATGTCACCCGGATCAGATGAGTCCTGTCCAATGTTAGCATGCTGCAGGGAAATTCCTTCTAGTCCTGGCTGGGTAGAGAGAACACTGGCAGAAAGCAGCAACGTTCAGTGCCCAGTTAATACCCTAATGTTGCTGTGAGAGACTCCCAAAAATCTGCAGAGCTTTCCCTAACAAGCATCCCATGGCAGATGTACACGCAGAAGCAGACCCATGTTTATGAAGCAAGGCCCAGAGTTACAGGGGCCTGGCTTGGCAAGGCTGTCCTTTCAGGAGAGAAAAGTTATGAGAACTTGTGCCACTGCTGTAGATAAGCAATATGAATTAACTCTTAGGAGTGCTGTCAGTGTGTATCATTCCCTTAAAAAGTCTCGTAGCGCTGCAAATAAGCATGAGGCATAAAGACTCAGTTCCAAGGTGGCTTTTTTCATGAGAAATTGCCTCTTCAGGGGAGAAAGTTGGATCCAGATCCAATGTCCTCCGGCAGGAAAACAGATACTTGTGTGAGGCTGAATATAAAGAAGTTTTAGCTGCTCCCAGTCACAACACGGAGGCACAAACTGACGAGATTGTGTGTTGGGATCTGGGCTCTCCCAAAGGGCAGATCCGTGTTTCTGAAGGGGTAGATGGTCATGGGCTCCCTGCTAGGGCTCTGCAGGCCCCTGCTTCTCCCAGAGGCAGCATCAAGCCACAGGTTCCTGAAGTCTTGCCCTGGTGTGCCACTGATGACATCCTTCTGCCCCACTGCAGGAACACGGAGGGTCCTCCCAGCTGGAATCCCAGCAATCCCATTGTAACAAGTCCCCCACAGCTCCTGTGGCGTGGCTGGGGGTTTGCATTCCTTTACAGGAGGTTGTGTTGTGAGCAGTTTTCTCCTGCTGCCAGCCCCTTGCAGAGAGCCAAAGGGTCCATGCAGCAAGAATCGCTGAACAACGAGCAGTGGCGTCTGCGGGATGCACAGCGGGAAGAACCTGAGGGACTCAAGGAGAAGATTTCACTCATTTTTTGTCTTTCCCACCGTAAATGTAGCCCGGCAATGCTGCAGGGCTGACAAACTGGTATCGCCTGCGAGAGCCCTCCACAAGAGGGCTCCTGGTCCCTAAAGTCGGAGCTGTTCAGAGCGGGCAGTGCCCAGGCTCCTGCAAAAACCTTGGGAACGGAGTGGGGATGGCAAATGAACGCGCTTCCCTATTTAAACAGGAGCAGGACATGGCTCTGTGCATCACGAGGTGGCAGTCAGCCACCAAGGAAGCACAGCTTCCATCCCAGCCCACAGACAGCAGCTCTCCCAGGCACCGGGAAACACCAGCCACCTATAGGAAAATCCTGGCAAACTTTCATAGCTAAAGAGAATGGGTTCATTCTGTAGGTGAACTCCTGCCACTGCCATCACAAAACTCCCCGAAATTCATGCTAACCAAGGCTCTAGTATCTGTTCCAGACAGGGCCTTCCCCAGAGGAAAACATGAGTGGGTGGTCAGGTTTGGAAATGAGACGATTGGCCAGAATGAGAGTTTCCCCTCCTTTCTATCTCAAAACTATTAAATTTCTAGATTTCTGCATGCACAGTGTGACAAGGTCGTGACTTCCAGGACCCCACAGCTGCTGCTGCACGGCATTACCCTGGCAATTCCGCAGGCATTACCCTGGCAATGCGGTGAGAGCAGGAAATGCAGTCACCTGGATAATGATGTGAATAGGAACAGTTAGCTGCTAATCTTCCCTTAACTCTCTTCACTTAAGTGTCTTTTTGGAGGACACAGCCCTGTAAACGGCTGAACTTTCAAGCCAAAGCAAATATAATCCTTTGTAATCACAAAACCTCGGCAAGGCAAACTTCCCCAGCCCATCATTTTTAACACCCCGTTATCGAAGGTAACTCCTTTTAAAATATGCGTGTTTTCTGGGCAAGTTTGAGGGAGGAAACTTTTCCTCCTCCATTCCTTCAGCTGCTGAAGGGACTGGAGATACCTCAGAAGTGGACTGGCTGAACAGGGAAAGCTAGAGTTGTTCTTTTGTTCCCCCCTCCCTTACCACCATTTGGTCAATCCTCAATTTCTATCATTGGTGGTGTTCCCATTTTGATGGATCTGATCTGAGGCATCAGATCAGGCACATGGCTCACAGGGAATCAGCCAGAACCTCTGGCTGAGGACAGGGACTAAAAGACTGCCCAGTGTTTAATTGGGAAGCCCATAAAATGAGCAGAGGGGCAATGGCAGGGGATGTCACTGCAAATCTTGATAGCTGGATGACCCGTGGTGTTTTGAGTAACATTGCACAAGCATCTAATGGTATTTGAGAAACTGTTTTGCCAAAAAAAGAGTGAAGGAAACTACCTGCAAATGTGATCTGGTCATACAGATGATGTTTCAGCTGTCCCTTTAGAGCTCAAGGCTTCCTTCATACATTCTTTCACTCCCTCTTCCACCGAATCCTGGCGCTTACAACAGTGAGAACAAACTGAAAAAGAAGATCTCTTGTTAGTGTATGAATATGGCCATGGTCTGATCTGATGGAAAACTCTCACAGATAAATATTATCTGTACAGTGTCATATGGATAACACAGCTCTCATTAGCACAGGGCTGGAACCTCAGCCTGGCACAAAACCAGGTTTTTACCTACTGAGATAAGGTCAGAAGGGAAATAATGATGGAAGTTACAAGTCACTAATTGCAGTTTACCTATCAAGTGATTAAACCAACAAACTCTTTCAGTGCTTTAGGAGGACCTCAGATTAAGCAGATCCCCTTAGTACCTCACCATCTATGACTGAATTTTAGTATTTCAAGCTGAATGTTGTGCAACTGTGCTCGCAGAAATTAGCAACGTGAATCCTAAGCTATTCTTTAGATGACCTCTAATGCTGGTGCTTTGTGTTTTCATTCTTAAATTACTGCAAAAAAGGCTGTGAGCTCCTCAGAGTGGGCGGCTGTGAACCTCAACAAAGCACCTGACTGTTTTGGCCACCACAACAATCACGCATCTGAGGATTCTTACTTCCCTTCTGTTTTGCTCTGCCTTTCTATTCTTCCCTCCCACACTTCAGCCCTTTGAAGCATGGCTTTTCGAGCTCAGAAACCACTCTTGGCAACTCCTGACTCAGCTTTCCATAGCCCTGAACAACAGAGGCACTCTCTGACCTATTCTGAGCTCCCACGAGAGCTCTTGAAGGGTGACCTGCAGCAGCACTGGCAGGAAGCACTCTCAGGGCAGATAATTCCCTTCCCAGACAGGTGGCCATGCACAGCAGCACTGAAATGGGACAGCTACACAAACTGGCACCTCTGGCTTCAGTTTCTTACACTTCTTTAAGTTTCTTTTGCAGTTTCTTCCATGCCTGGTCTGGAAAGTGGCTGTACCAAACAGACCCAGCAAATTCACTCCCTGTGAGTGTTATGGAAGAGGGACTAAAGGGGAAATTCCAGTTAATGCAGCCATGTGCCATGCTGTTTGCAGGTGATTGCATTCTACCACATGGGTATGCTTTTTACATCTGCTTTAAAAGCAATCCAGTTCCTATATAAAAGGCTATCTCGGAGTGCTCCAGGATCTTGCTAATTTAATGGCAAGGAACCTTTTAATTTCCAGCCTATATTTGTTGAGAGCCAAATCTTCCAATTCCAGTTCATTTTCTCCTATAATTAGAAGTTCATTATACATGCAGCTAACAGCACAGGCTGTGATCAACTGTGATTTTCTTGGTTTCAGCCTGCTTGTTGCTTTCCTGTTGACACAGCCCCAGGGAACAGCAGGGGAGAAGAACTGGCACTGGTGTCATAAGGGCACAGGGGTGGAAAATGAGGAGGTGCACAGGTGTGACTGAGAGTCACTGCCTTCCAGAAGCTTCCTTTCTTGGTGATAAAACACTAAAAGGAAATTAGCCCAGCTTGACTCAATGGTCATGTTAGGTTTTAAAGAGATATGATTGATGAGGAAGGGAAAAGAAAAATAGTAATGAGACCTCTACACATCTGACTTGGGAGTGAACTTATTTAAAATTGAAGTAGAGGTATCACAAGACAAGTATGACAAAGTTACATGTGTATGTAAGTGGACTGAGTCCTTGCTGCCCAGAAAATAACCTTTTCCAGTGGGGGACACCACAGCCAGGTGGTGTGAGTGGCCTGAGCATGGAGCCCCCAGAGTGGGATTCTTGTCCCCAGACGTGGCTTCCCCAGTGAACTGACAGAGCTGGGTGTTATTTATCCTCCTGTCTTGCAAGGCCTGCTGCCATTCTCCAGGTCTGCTTTGCAAAGCTGCTCACAGGGTGTGGGTAAGGCACCTACTGCTGTGGCTTTCAATCCTACCTGCCTGTATAAATCTATTAAATGCCTGCCCACATCTTCAGGGACTTTCTGGCAAGGTCTGGCTGTTGATTAGGAGCAACAGCTAACAGATAGGATTTTTTTGAAGAGAAAAAAGTAAATTACTCAGCTGTCCACTAACCCTGAGATATTTGAGGTCCCATTTGCCATTGAACAACTCCTGGAGACTTGTCTGGAGTTACTGAAGACTTCATAGGGTGGGACCAGACACTTTACCTGTGCCATTTTTGGCCATACAAAGAATACAAATCTAACTCTCCTGGCTGGTGTTCTCACAAAAGTAGGGCATTGCTATGCTGAAGTCTCTCCTGTGGCCCTAACACTATGTATTTTTGTTACTTTGGCTCAGTGACTTTCTGAGGGATTAAGTAGGGTGTGGAGAGAGATCCAATTTTGAAACTCTCAGTGCTCAGCCATATCTATCACGTTCACCAAGATTCTTGGCATTTTAAAGCATCTTAATACATAAAAATGAACCTTTGTGAACCTCTTCGTTACCCCTGATTTTGGAAATATTTTGATCTGCTGTCAAAACTCTCCGTTACCTCTTCACACTCAAACCTGAACTGTTGCCTGCATACAAAATGTAGGAAAATCATGAGCTAGACTTAGATTTTGTGACAGTGGATGCTGAAGGAAAAAAAAAAAAAAAAGGAAGGAAATGAGAAAAATTAGAAGAAGGTACAGAAATACCAACTTGTGACAGTAAAGTTTCTATAAATATATATCCTACATAGAAACTCCATCAGCACCTTCTTGAAAGAAGAAGATGAGAGACACCTTCTTGAAAAAGCAGCTGCACTTACCATGCCTTGGGAGGTATCTTGCTGCCAGGGTGATAGCCAGAATGAAGATGATAACAATGATAATTGAAGCAGTAATGACATTATAAGGTGGAGGCACAGGAGGAACAACGCAGTCGTTTGTTTTTTCTGAGACAGGAGAAATAAAACGTAAATAAAGGGCCCAACAGGATATTGGCATTTTCATGTAAGAGCAGGTGTGTGAATTTCGGGGGTTCTGGACAAATTCTGACTTAGGTATTCAGCCTGAAAATTGACCTGTTCAATAAAACAAGCAAACAAAGCTGGCACCTAAATTTCTTCCATCCACTCACATTTGTTATGGGCTGAAATTTTTGATGCACCCACAGAATGTAAAAAGCTGGGTCTTTGTCCAGAACAGGACTGTGACAGGAAATATTTAAAAACACATAAGCTGTTTCAGGGAAATGAGCTAGGCTTAGTGGAAAAGTCTGAGTCCACAGCTAGAAAACTTCCATTCTCAGAGGAACTGTTTTCCTTACTGTTTTCATCAGATTTATCTCTAATTTTTTTCCCTTTGTATTCACAGGTGAAGGAGAATGATGCATGGAACAGTCTAGAACAGACTTTTTTCTGCATGGCAGGAGCAGAGTGTTGTGGCAGAGTTCAGTTTCAGTGGCTCTGGAGCCTTTGGCTTTCCACACTTGGAATGGTGGAAAATCCCATTCTACTACTAGGATTTCAGAGTAGATACTGGGACATTCTTGTACAGGACAGGACTCGCTGCATGTCCACAGGTCTCCAAACCTGTGTGCACAGACCCTCAGTCCTTCCATCCCTGCATCTGGCACAGGTAAGCATCATTCCACTCCTAAGACATTAATTAGCCTGATCTGCTGTTCAGTCCTCCCCTGACTCTGTAGGGGTTGCCTTCCACATTTTCCAGAGGCTCTATTCTCTCTGGAACCCAGGGTTCAGGAGAGGTTTTTTTGGGGACCATTTACACCATACCAAAATGGGAGGGGTTCCACATCTTAAAAGTCAAAAAGTGGGGGGTTTGTCACTGCTGTGGCTGTGTCACTGTTGACTGCAGCCTCCTCTGATTACTGCTTTTTTTTGGGCTGCTCTTTTTCTGTGTAGTGAGCTATTCATAACCTCATTCTCCCTTCATTAGGGACGTTATGCTCTACATCCAGCAATAGCCAATATTCATAAAGCACTAGTTCCTGGCATTTGTTCTGAAGCTGAATGGCACCTCTCCCCACAAGCCCCTTTGATTTTAGTAAGATAGATGAATAAGCTACCTTGATGAATAAGGTACAATTCCCCAGGAAAAATACTGCTTCTCTATCTTCCCTTGAAGGTGCCCTTATCTCTACAGTAAAAACATCAGACCCAGAGACATTTCAGAATACTTTTTTGGTAACAACATTAAAAAAAATCCTTTTGGTTTTACGAATTTTCTTGCAAATCCCCTTCTACTGCAAAACATCTGGAATGTAGTGTGCTGCCTCCCCTCATGCTGTTTCCACTTGTGCCTCAAGCTTTTCAAAGCACAGTCTTATCTATTATACCATCACTTCTAAGCCGAGCTCAGTGACGGAATTCTTCTCATATGAGTTAACCCTATGTTACATTTGAAAGTAGAATTTTGTCTAGACCCCAGCTGACAGCTTCTTTCACTGAAGCAGGGACAAACATTCTTGTTAAGTGAGGAAATTCTTTTAACATGCAACCTATGGCTTTCAAAGCACTCAAACACCAGGTCTGTGTCACACAGCTGGCAGTGAGACCATGCTGGTACCGAGGGACACTGGATGGTGGCAGCCCCAGCCTGTGGGAGCCACCAAGTGTGACATTGCCAGGCCACAACAGGATCCAGTTCAGCTCTCAGCCCAGCTGCAGCAGAGCAGGAGGAAGACAGAGCTGCCTCTGCTTGTCAGTCACTGTTGTAACTCTCCCTCCCCACCCCGGCCATCTTCCAGCCTTTAAAATATTTTGGTGTGCAGTTCACAGGCAGCATCACTGGGTGACCCTTGCTTGAACACTTGCACAAAATCTCCTGCATTCTCTGAGAGGCCACTCGGCAGATTCAATTAAATGGTTTTGTTATAAAAAACATCAATAAAACATACCCAGGAGCAAACTGGTGGACTTGGCAAAGCCATTGTATTCCACGGAGCAAGTGATGTTGATGTCTTTGGTCACATTGAGCACCATTTTTCCAGTGACATTGTATGGGCTGAAGCTGGACTCGGACACCCAGCTGGAATTCCACTCCACTGACACGTTGTGGAGGACTCCAGAGATTTTGGGCTTGGGGAACCCTCCGTGAGAAGAACATGTTATCACCATCTCGGTCGAGTCGCAAGACTCAGCGGACACTTCTGCTGTGATGCTTGGCTTGCTGAAGTCAGCTGAAGCAAGAGAGATTTGGTTACCATTCTGCCAGGCCACAGCGAGGTTTGCAGCTCCCAAAACCCATAGTCAAAGCAAAAACTTCCCCACAGAGCAAGAAACTTGCTCAACACAGTGTGGCTGAGACAGTTTTCCTTCCAGGCCACTGTCTGTTGAGCAATACGACATTGCCATCCAGGCTGGAAAATCCCTTCAGCCATCCCAGCCTGGTTCCAGCATTTTCCTTTTCTCATCCCCACAATAACTTCCTGATCCCACTTCACCAAAGGGAGCAGAAGTCTGCCACAATTATTACAGCTGGCCTGTTAAGACAGCAAGGGGATTTCTTCCTGGAAAGAAACTGGAATATTTGAGGACAGGAAAAGCCATACATTTTTCATGCAGTTAGGTCCTCAACCCTCATGGTTAAAAAAGGTTGCTGGCAGTACACTTCCCTTTTTTCATACCAGTTCCCAGAAAGATCACTAAATTTGTCTCCTTGCACTTTTGTCCACCATGCCCTCAGACCAGCAGGAAATGGCCAAACGTCAGAAGCTTGTATTTATTTTTTTTTAATTGCCAAACTTACTTCACTGACTTCTCTGGAAGATTCTGCTGTTAAAGGTATTCAAATGCATGTATATATTTATATATGTCACCAGTATCTCTGTCTTTGGTTGAGCTCTGTCTTTGGTTGACAAATGGAAAATGTCAATGGAACATTTTGTGGCCTCTAAGAGGAGATTCAGATTCATTTTGAGCACAGGAACTTGGTTTCTTTAATGTAAAAAACCTCAAAGCTCCACGACAAATTCAACCTTAGGCTGTGGAGCTGCAGTGCAGCCAGTCCCACAGGGGTTTGGATGCAGGGCTGGGATGCTGCCATGGCCACTCCATTCCTCTTTCAGTTTGAATGCTTGCCAGGCACTAAGGGCTTGGTCTTGCTTTGCCCAAAGAGAGCAGGGGCTGCCTCAGGCACCCACCAGCAGTGCTACCTTGGGAGGGCCCCAGGAGGGATCCTTTCACAAGAGGAAGGCAGCAAAAGGGAGAAGGTTGGGCTGGTGGTGGAAAAAAAAATTCTGCACCTGGGGTAGCTTTAGAAAGGTAAGAAGGGAGGATGCAGGAATAGAGGTAGTTATGACACCTTCCAGCTCTCTTTCAGGTTTCCTGATGGAAGTCTATCTGCTAGAGATGAGTAAGCTTGGAGGAGTGTCCCTTCCCCCCAGAAACTGGCACTGGAGAGCCTCAGGTGGAGAGCCCACCTACCTGTCACAATGAGGATGACAGAGTTGCCACACACAACCACGGAGTTGTACTGGACCACACACTGGTAGGAGCCATTGTCCAGGATTTCCACGGGGGAGATCCACAGGGTGAGGTTCTGGGGGTCCATCTCTGTGCGGTTCTGGTACCTCTTGTGCTTGGAGATCATATTTCCCCGTGAGTAGGCCAGCACCACGTCTGTGATGTTCTTCTGCCAGTACACCCGGTACTTGTGCAGGCTTTCTGAGCTGGGAATTTCATGGCAACAGGGCAGGCTGACCTTTTCCCCCACTTTGCCTTTCACTACTTTCTTCTCCAGTGCTTGGCCTGCAGGCGAGGGGCAAACAAAAGTGGGTGAGTCAGTGGTACAGCCAGGGCTGGTTGCCTAAAGCTCACCCCTTTTGTCCCTGACTGCTCACATCCCTCATCACCCACCCAGCTGCTTCACAGCTTCAGCTCTGCACTGAGGGGAGCCCTCCCTGGGCACTGCCTTGTTCACCAAGCTCCACTCTCATGACCCAGCTGGCACACAAGGATTGCTGCATGGATTGCTGAAGGCAAAGGCAGGAGAGCTGCTTGCCTGAACAGAAATTTTGCTGGCCCCTTTAAAAACAGGGATAGAAACACACGTGCACAAACTGCCATCTCCTCTGCTCTCCCTTTTCAGAGCCTGGTGTTTGGAAAATCTGTGTCATTCTCCAGTGGGTTCCATGCATGCCTAACAGGGCCACAGTGGACTGTTCCTTTGGGGGGGCTGGGGATTTTTGGAAGTTACTTTTTTGTAAAAGGAAAGAAACCCCAAAACTTAAAAGATCCCAGAATCAGCTCCACAATGATAAAAAAAAGGTTGTGGCCACAGTGTGTTCAGCCTTCCAGCATTAGCAAATGAACAATTTTGCCTAGTCTAGCTAGGAGAAATTTATCTTTGTGAAAGCCTGTGGGATGACTTGGAACCCAGCAGGGATGCTCCCCAGCTCCTGGCCAGTGACTGTGCCATACCTGGAGTACATCCATGTGCCTACAACAAGAAGCTGAGACCCTTGCAGGGTGAAATTAGGTACAACTTTGACTATGTGAGCAGTAATTCCCCTGCTAAGCACCCTGCTCCCACGATCAGCCTTGCTTTCCCACTCCTTCCTCTTTCCAGTGGGTAAAGGTTCACAGGGCCTGACATCCGAGGGAGCTGAGTTAGTGCAAGCCTGGGGATGATGTGCACCCAGCTTTGTTAGTCCAGAAGATCAGGTTGCTTGCTGTTTGTCCTGCTTGCCTCAGCCTCGCTGCCTTAGCACTCATCTCCAGCAGTGGAAGTGGGATGTCAATCTTTTACACTCCACTGACTGAGAGCAGAAAAAACAAGGAAATACCTGTCTTTGTGACAGAAAAGACTGAGTTTCCCTCCTCTTTCCCTGCAGAACACATCTCAGTAAACATGCCAGAGAGGGGAAGCAGGACAGTCCTGACAGGCAGTGTGTTGCTGATGGGGACAAGGTAGCATCACCCATCGAGGGGAGAGCCCTCGTGCAAAGCCTCTGCCTGAAGTGTGAGCTGAGACACGCACAAAGCTGAGCCTAAGAGCTGCCACCCCTGCTCAGCAAAGTCTGGCTGATGCTGGCTCACTCTTGCTGGTCCCAGCCTAACTGCAGCCACGCTGTGCAGAGGCAGAGTGCAGCCCTCGCTGTCACCGGGCTGCTGTGGCATTCACATTCAGCCGGTGTCCAAGGCTGCCACGAGCTGCCTGCCAGCCTCATTTGCTCAGCAGTGACTCACAGACCCCGGGGTGACTCACAGACCCTGGGGCCACTGTCACAGCAAGCCCCCTGTGCCCTGCTCACAGCCCTGCAGCTGCCAGTGCTGCAGGGAGATGCTCACCCTGCCACAGCTGGATCTTGGGGCTGCTTGCTGGGGTAAAGCCCCAACACAAACCCTGGGACAGAACAAACACGTAGATGTGGCACTTAGGGACGTGGTTTTTTGGTGGACTTGGCAGGGCTGAGTTAAAGGTTGGGCTCAAAGATCTTAAAGGTCTTTTCCAACCTAAATGATTCTGTGATTCTGTGAAATAAATTTCACTCCCCTCCCATGCTGCACACCCACCACTGTCCCACTTGCATACTCTACATTAAATCTGTAGGAAACACACCAAAAAATACTGTGGAAGTCCTGGAGACACTATGGAACATTTTAATATTAGTTAAAAAAAACAGAATATGTAATTAAACCAGCAACTTGTTATTTAACTACTTTCCCTCCACTCAGCCACTCCACTGGTCTTCCAAAGGGAAAGCTTCAATATTTCCCCCCACTACCTGTACTTCCCCTTCTAATGCATTGCAGATCCTGAGCAAGCAAGCTGGGGCAGACCAGGGGCTGCTCAGCACACTGACCTCTGTCAGCCATCAACTGGTAGCAAAAGGAGAGGAAAACTATTTCTTCCACAGGAGAAAAACTGCCTTGTCTTGCCAACCTTTGCAGCCTGAAATTCAGGGATTTCTCGACATCAGCATTTAAATTGCTACTGCTAGAGCTACCCTGCAGGAAGAGTTCTTGCCCTTTCAGGAGTGCTTTTTCAGGAATGGACATATATTTCTGGCATCCTCTGGCAACGACTTGTGCAGTTTGATTACATGCTGTGTGAGAAAGCACTTCCTTCTGTTCACCTTAAAAGCAGCCCACTTCAGGCTGTGATTCTTGAAGTTCCTTCTCCTGCACCTCTGTGTGTGTTGGTGTGCAAGTGTGTTTTTCTTTGACCACACCTTTGTTGTTCTCACAATGCAGCTATTATTATTGTTGGAGACACGAAAGAACAGCCAGTCAAACATCCAGTCAAACTCTGGGATTGATAAAGACCACTTTCTATTTTCTTTTGCAGCAATAGGGGAAGAGTGGGCGTACAGAAAATGTCAGGGTGACATCACGTCATGAGTTACATGAGGTTCTCCCTACCTTGCCCCTCAGAGTCTCCTTTGCAACCAAAAGGAGAACAAAAACCTTCTCGGGAGTAAATGTGCAGGGCCTGGAAACTCCTGCTGATGTCATGTCTACCCTTAAAAGGCTCTGCACCCTTGAAACTGCAAGCTGAATGCTGCAAGCCTGAAGGAACCAAAGTCCATGAAGAGTCATTCAGCCCTACAAAAGTCCCCTTTCGCTTTAGAGGTGAACTGCAAAGCAAAAATGAAAACCCAGCCATTTCTGTGCTGAATGCTCTCTGCAGCCAGGCTAAGGGGAAGGTATCCACCATGGAAATAATTTTAAATTACTTTTCTGGAAAAAGATGCCTCCTCTTCCCTGCCTCCAAAGCCCACCCATGTGGCAATGCTGAACTGATGGAAGGGCTGATTTTCTCTTCCCTGGGCAGAAAATTTCATTCAAACTCTGCTTGAGCTGCAGATGCCTCACACAGCAGGGCTGAGTGGACCAGAAAGGTGAGCAAGAGGAAAATTGCTCCTTCTTGTTTGCTCCAAGAGTGAGGAGAGCTGTTGAGCCTTATCCCTATTTCTTTCATTCTTTGCCCAAGCCTCAACTCAGAAATTCCCCAGCCACAGGGAGCTTTGCTATCCTGGCCACACATGCAGTCAGACAGCACCTGAGAGTGACTTCCTCTGGCACAGAAGTCTTGCAGAGACTTTTGACAGTAAAAGGCAGCTAAAGACTTAGCAATGCTCTGGAGAAGCAGCCTCAAACTGGTGGAAACCTCCAGATGAGTCCTGGTGAACAGAAGCTCCAAAGCCATTCTTTTCCCATTGTGTTCCCCATTTCTCTGTTCTTCTGAGCCTTGCTTTGGTTTTTTCCCTTCTGGTTCCCTATTTATCTTTACAACACTGACTTTGCCTAGGACCATGCACGTGGGATTCCCACTCTGCAGGTTATTCTGCAGCTCAGAGCCCTCATTTTCCGTGAACAGCACATTCTCCCCAAACATGCACAATTTATCCTTTGAGGGCAATGCACTATTTCACAGGGATTTCTAAGCAAAACAGGCAATCTGAAAAATCAAGACATTTTGAAAAGATGAATCTTTAACAGACTAGAATATTTAACAGACTAGACACTCCCCCTTGATCTTGTCTTTATCCCAGGTGATTTTACCAATAAGGAATGAGAGTCTCCCCAGGCTTTCCATGGAGTCAAAATTCATCAAACATCCCATGCTAAATGAGAGTACCTGAAATGCTTTATGTTTAAATCAGTGACTCCTCTGAATAACTGATGACAGAAAGACCCTGTTAGATGCCCAGCTAACCTCTGTGTGGAGACATTGGTTCAGAAGTGCATAAAAACACTGCCTTCCTCTGTGTTTCGCTGTAAAGTCCCTGTGCACTAAGAAAGATGGGATGAAACAGGGACAAGTGGGTGCTGCTGCTGGCTGTCCCCTTCACAGAGTCTGTGCCTGCAGATTAACCCAGGCACGAGTGCCTGACAAGCCTCTGAGGCTCCTTCTTCACAGACTCCACTCCAGCAAGCTCAGGCATGCAAAGGGAGGTCTTGGCAGACACAAAAAAAGAGGAGTGGCCCTTTCCCCTTGCACAGCCCCAAGCCCAACCTCTGATCTCAAACCACAGGCCTGCTGCTGCTCTGGGCTGCTTTGGCAAAGCAAAGCAGCTGCAAAGCCCATATGCTTTGCTCAGGTCAAGTTCCCTGACTCATCCCAGATTGGCTGGACAGGGGAGCAGGAAAAAAAGGCGTCCCAAATAACGCCAGCAATGGACTTTGTTTCGCAGTGATTCCACTCAGTTCCCTGCACCCACTCAGGTGACAGGATTAATCCTGGTCTGTGATGATGTCATGGCAGGTCTGAGGCAGGGAAATGGTCTGAACAAGTTTTTCTGAAAGTTCATCCTTGCTTGTTTCTGTGCTGTGACCTCCTGGTGCCCTGCTTGGAGCAGCACAGCAAGGCCATGGTACCCCATACATAGTTTCCATCTTTGTGCTGCCACATTCCTCCTAAACAAAACAGTAACCCTGGCTTGCCCGGCTCTATACTGTTAATTTGGCAATTATTATAACACTCCCAGAATGTTTTGGTGTCCCACTCCATCAGCAGCCTTCTTCCATTCCAGTGCTGTTTTATTTTGTGTTTGCACATGTTCACCTCAAAGCTACAAAGCAGCTGTGAAAACCAGAGTAGATTTTGCAATCAGCATCTGAGAAGACAAAAGAGAATCTGAAATACTTTGATAGAGGGGCAGAACTGGGGCAGCTCCAGCCAGCTGACACTTCTTCCTCCAGCTCAGGTTTTGGTGCTTGTGGTGACAAAAATCTGCTTTCTGAGTCAGCCTGGGACCAGCCTGATGCCTGGGTATGTCCAGTCTGCTGTGTTTACTGCATGAGTAAAAGCACAGCTCTGCACAAGCCACCAGCAGTTTTCTCATCTTGGCACCAGACAGGAGGTCAGATCCAAGCAAGGAGCTGGATATGGAACCAGAATTACTTGGAGATGGGGACTAAATCAGGTCTTAGACCTTTCCCTTCACTGCAGAGTGCTCCACATGGACTCTGCTCAGGGAGGAGAGGATGGAGGTGTCACTTGGTCCTCTGCAAACCAGCAGGGACTCACAGCCGTGGGGACAGAAGGACATCCTTGACTTGGAGAAATGAGCAAAAGAAGAGGCTTTCTGAACCTTCCCCCTTTCTCCTTCCCAGCCTGTGGAATGGGACTTGCTACAGTAAAAAAGGCCAGGGGGGACCCCTAAATCTGGATATCCTCAAGATTTGCATATTTTAGTTCCTTTCGAGATCAAATTCCTGCATCTTGCTCAGCACTGTTTCTATTTCCCACTTCAGGGGCAGAAACTAGATGTGGCATTTGTGTAAGATGGGCTGGTTGGGGGAGACTTGTCACAAAGACAGGCAAAAAGAAATTTGTTAATTTTTTCCCCTGCAGACTCAGTCTCTCACTGACAGGATCAATTTGTACTTCTTCTATATTTATCTCCCAGCTGAAGATGTTCTCAGATAATTTTCCTAATTCCTCCAGTACCACTGCCATGCATGCTGCTGTCCTCACAGCAGTTTCTGAAATTGAGGTCCTCCCCACTGCTTAAGGCTGTAGTTTTCTTCAGTGCTCACTAAATCTCTGTCTCACATGCTCCCCAAGCAGCCAGCCCTCTCTTGAAACTGATAGAAGGTGAAAGTACCCAGTAAGTAGGAAAATCAAGTATGATACCTCTCAGATAAGCCCACTTCAAAGTCAAAAAACTACAATTTCTTTTTCCCCTGTTAAAGTGCTTGCCCACAGCCATAGCCACACTCACAGCAAGGCTGCAGGCCTGCCAGGCATTTTCCTGTTAGGAAAACTGGTCAGTGCTCAGCATGGACTCAGGATGCTATGCAGACAGCCCCGACAGTCACCCCGCAGCCAGAGGAGAGATTGCACAGCACAGAGAATGGCAGTTCACTGGAGGGCACTCAGGAAACGAGAGCAGAGCAGTGCAGAGGGCTCTGTGAGCTCCAGAAGCTGCAGAGAAAGGAGAGATTTGGGCAGGTGCTGCTGGAGGCTCCACCCGGGAGCATCGAGGGCAGGGCTCTCTCGGCTTTTAGGAACCGGGGTCTGACACCCAGCTCTCTTCTCTCTGAGGCACTTCCCTCGGCTCGGGGATCAAATCCTTCTCTGCAGGGCATTTCAAACGACACCAGAGGTACCTGCTAAGGCACGAGCAGGGGTGTGCAGAGAGGCTTCCTTCAATCGTCTTTTCTAACAACTTTTTATGTGATATGGTAGGAACAGGAGCTCACCAAAAAGGTGGATAACTTTTCAGCCCAGGATAAGTAGAAATGCCACCTCCAGCCATCAGTCAGCACTTTCTTTTCAGCCAGGGAGTCCCCTGGGACCAGTGATATTTTAAAAGCATAACAGTGAAAAAGCAGAAGCAAAGCCTGTGGCATTTCCGGGTTGGGAAAGATTTACATATTCTCAAACGGGCTCCTGAGACTCCCAATGGTGATGCCCCTCCAAGGGGTCAGAATAGCTACAATTAAACTCAAAATTAATCTATTTTAAAACAAAACCGACCTCCTTCTGCCAAGTGAACAGATTTCACTGCATCCAGCACACTTGCCTTGCCACCCTGTGGAAGATGCCACATCCACATGTGCACAGCATTTATACTGGAAACACATGGTTAAAAGGAAGGAGAAGCCTTCAGCCTGGAGAAGATTCCAGGGAGAGCTTAGAGCAGCCTTGCAGTGCTTAAAGGAGCCTGAAAGAAGACTGGAGAGTGACTTTGAAAAGAGCATGTATCAGTAGGACAAGGGAGAATGGCCTCAAGGTGAAAGAGGGAAGGTTTAGATCAGATATTAGAAGAAATTATTTATGGTGAAGGGGGTGAGGTGCTGGCACAGGTTGCCCAGAGAAGTTGTGGTTGCCCCTGAAGGTGTTCAAGGCCAGTTTGGACAGGACTCTGAGCCACCTGGTCTAGTGGAAGTGTCCATGGCAGGGAGGTTAGAACAAAATGAGCATTAAGATCCCTTCCAACACGAACTCTATAATTCTGTGAGAATTTCTCTGAATGTGGAAATTCTCCCCCAGCCTGGCACGACCTTGGGATGCAGCCAGACAACAAGACATCACACTGATCTCATGCCTTCCCCACAGAAGCAGAGGGGATCTGGCTCCCCTTTCCCTTCCAAACCCCCTTGCAGGGCTCTCCAGAGTCTGGTTCAATACACCAGTCAAAAAAAAAAAAAAAAGGAAAAGAAAAAAGGAAACTTTCTGTTAAGCTGGAAGGTGAAGTAAATCATCCAAGGATCGGACAAGTGCAAAGAAGAGGAGGATCCCATAGCCAGAGAGGAGCAGGATTGCATCTTTTGGAGGCAATGAACTGTTTGTACAATCCAACTGTAATGCCTGTCTGTATCCATCCCCCTCTGGGGTGCAGAGTGCTGGTGTAAAAGCAAACTGGCTCTGGAAAAAGCTAACTCACCAAAGAGAGGCAGAGGGATAACATCAGTCATTTATGTCAGATTAATTACCCCCATTAAACCACACGTGGAGCTCAGAACCAAGGCAGTGGTGAGCAGCAAAGGTG
The DNA here is from genome assembly GCA_025920805.1 of Petroica traversi. NCBI lineage: Eukaryota > Metazoa > Chordata > Aves > Passeriformes > Petroicidae > Petroica > Petroica traversi. Next base: position 783,221 of record JAHLSL010000040.1, read on the forward strand.
TGAGGGGGGCAACTTCTGCTGGTAATTACCACAAATAGTAAAAGCATCCACTCAAACTTTGCATGTTTAAATGCAGGAATGTCCAACGTGCACACTGCAAAAAGGATACAAATGTCTCAGTGATCCAAGAAATGCAAAAAAGCTGCTGCTGTCAGAGCAACATGAGGTCACTGGAGCTATCTGGGTTCATTCCGATCTAACTGGAAAAAGGAAATTATGTGGGTGAAAGGAACATTTGACCCATAGCCTTGCAAACTTGGTATTTAGGGTTTTAACTATATTTCGTTTGTAAAAATGTAGCTTGCCTAAGTTTTATTTTCTGGGTTTGTTTTGGGTTTGTTTTGGTTGTTTTTTTTTTGTTTGTTTGTTTTGGGTTTTTTGTTTGGTTTTTTTTTTGTTTTTTTGCTAAAGAATTCTTTCATTTAAGAAGCACACAACAGAAGAACTAAAACAGTGTCTATAAGCAAAAAGCAGTAGGCTTTAGCTGGGTTTTTATTTCTCCAGACAAGCTCTAACAGTAGGTTTCACTCTGGATAGACTGAAAGAAAAAAGAGTTCCTTAGTTCTGCTGCTCTCAGTTTTGAAAGACTTTTTTCCCGCGTATCTGGATCAGAAGGAGAAAGACACTCATCCAAAAAAAGAAATTAAAACTACGGCTGAAGGCACTAAGAGGAATAGGGCAGAAAGTCAATTTATCCCGTGATCAAGTGGGCAAATCCACTACAGAAAGAAAAAAATTCTGCCATCTCCACTGTGAAATCTGCCCCAGCACAACCTGTACCAGAGCTGGCATGGAAATTAGGCAAGAACCTAAAGCTCATTGCTAGACAATTCAGTATTTAGGGGTGGCCACAAAACAGGGAACCCTTCTCAGCTCTCATTGTCCCTTTCCGAAACCCAGTTCTGCTCTGAGCTCTTTATTGGCAGTACCAGAAGGAAAGGGGATTCCCAGAGTGAGTTACTCGTGAGCCAGTGCTCGCTCACAGAAATGGATATTCCCCCTCCCTTCCCAACTTTCCAGTAACTTAGAAAAGCTGTAGGGAATTTTCCTCGAAACTTCCCAAAAATTTTCACCCCTGGGAAGAAACCAAGAGCTGAATGGTCCCCAGCTGGAAGAAAAGACTCCAGGGAAGTTTAAAAATACTCCATGGACACAAAGCTGGGCTTGCTGTGCTTTGTTTGCACACAGGGCAGGGAAAGGTCATAGTAAGGGACTTCAAGCTGTATTTTTTTAGAATAACAAACTGGGCCTGAGAACAATCCTACAGCTTGTAGATAGGTGTGAAGGTGCAATGGCAGGACAAAACCAAGCCCATGGGAATCCAGCAGTGCATTCAGATCATAAATAAAGAAGTTTGTGCTGTAACCAAGGCTGTTCTGCCACTTTGTGCTGAGACAGCAGGGTGCTGCTCATGGACATCAGTGTCTCCAGCAGAAGGCATCCCAGGAGCAGCTCTAAATTACACTGGCATTTCAGTGGGGCACCTCAGGTGAACGTCAGAGTGGCAAAATTCAGTTCAAAGGACAATAAATGGATCTACACAGCTTGCACATACATGAAATTCCTATGAAATACAACCTTCCAATCATCCTTTTGAATAAAGCTCTCCATCAATGCCTTCTACTGCTGCAATGTGAAAATTCAGCCTGGCATCCCAGGGTTCACACAAGGCACAAATTTCCATCCTAGGATGTTACCTGACCTTTTGGAGTGCTACATCAAGGAGGTGTGCCAGCTTCAGGACACCTGGGCTGGGACACCTTTATCACCACAAGCACCAAAACCTGAGCTGGAGCAAGAGGTGTCAGCTGGCTGGAGCTGCCCCAGTTCTGCCCCTCCGTCAAAGTATTTCAGATTCCCTTTTGTTTTCTCAGATGCTGATTGCAAAATCTACTCTGGTTTTCACAGCTGCTTTGCAGCTTCGAGGTGAACATGTGCAAATTAAAACCTGGGCTGATCCAAGGACACGGGCTCAGGGAGCAGCCCTGGCTGTGCCTTGCTGTGGTCATGAGCAGTTCCTGTGGGGTCAGTGAATGCTGTGAATGCTGGCAGTGGTGACATTGCATGGGCAGTCACTGCCACGGTGATGGCAGGCACCCAGGGCTCCACTAATTTGTCACAACAAGGTCAGGGCTTGGTCATTGTGGGCAGCCTTGAGAAGGTCTCACCCACAAGCACCCACAAGCTTTTAAAACCCCAGTCCTTTGTGGGTACTGCACACACTCAGTTTTTTCAAGGAGCACCAAGGTAGGAACGCTGATCATTGGAGAGAAAGGGTTCAGAGTGTGTGTGAGTGCAAGGAGAGAGAGAAATAGTGCATCAGTCCTGCCCTTATCAGCCTGCCAAGCCCCTGCTCCTGAGGCACCACGACTTCCACAGACCTGGTGCCTGAGAAGCATCTAAAAATGCCCCAAAAGCACCACTAGACAAACACTCAGTTTTGTATTATCAAACTCCTATTTCTAGCATGCATCAAACTATACACCCAACTATACAACCTTTAACCAAGGAACCTTTTCAGAGAAATTACATGACTGGTGAATTACCATATGCTCATAATTACATTATTAACATACCACAAGCTCTTAAAGTGCTAAGAGAGAAACAGTTCTGCTCATGATAGATTGTTTGCCTGATGCAAATACAGGCAAAATATATTTGGGCTTGACAAAAGCTTTGTAAGCACAGAGGTGGGGGAAGAAGTGAGGGGAAGACGGAAGAGCAGAGATCCCAGAGCGACATTTGAGGTCATTGCTTTCTTCACAAGTGAGCTCTGAGATTCAATCCCTGCTAAATTCTCTGAGGTTTGTCTTAAAATTCTGAGACTGAAACTCAAAATGAAATCTGACATCAAATATATCCCAGTTTCACAATAAGCATAGTGAAAACCTCCTAATTTTGCATCACTTGGTTTTTAACGAAAGCCTCAGTTCAGCCCAGGTTTGCTCTAGAGTACCATTAGCTACTCTGAAACACTAAAATTGACAATATGCACAACTTATTTTGCATCCACAATGAACTCAGGCTCAGAAGTGAATTTTATGTGGTTTCCAGGTTATCATTTCACGGATCTGAGGAGAGTCATCCCAAGCCTCTTGAGGTGAGGAGCGATCTGTGTGAGCTTTGGGGCAAGTCCTTGTAAAAGGACAGGGGACATCCCAGACAGGACTTCAGTGGGGATTGGTGTTGTTGGAGAACTCCAACAACTGTGTTCTGTGCTGAGCTGCCCAAGAGGAGCAGAGCACTCTCAGCTGCCAACTTTCACTATCTTTCCCACCACACACCCTCTTTTAACCACCCAAAAAGCTGCAGAAACCACCCTGCCACTGAAGCTGAAGCCCGAGGAGCTGTGCCACGTGCTCCCCACAGACAGCAGCTGACCAAAACCACCCTCATTTCTCTCACTCTGCTGGGACGGGAGATCACCATGCCCCTCGGGGAGCAGCAGCCTGGGATGCTGAGAGCTCCAGGCTCCTCAGGGCGGCACCAGCCACCCCAAACCCTGGCCTGGGCTCAGCCCTGGCACAAGGCACCAGGAGTGTCCTGAGGGCCACCATCCCCTGTTGGCCATCCCAGGGGTGCTGCTGCTGGTGCCCAGCCCCTTCCCACACCCCCATTCTGGCTCCTGCTTACCTGTCCCAAGGCAGAGCAGCACGAAGAGCCCGAGCCCCAGCCACGTCCTCAGTGCCAGTGCCGGTGGGGTGGTGGGCAGGCACATCATCTTCCTGCAGCTCCTGGGCTGGGAGGAGAGGGGAATGTGGTCAGGGGAGCGGTGCCTGAGGAGTCACAGCACCCTTCCCTGTGCCCCTGTCCCTCCTGCCTACTGCCACCACCAAAAACCCCGAGCACAAGCCCAGCCTGCCCCGTTTCCCTCCCCTGGTACCTGTGGTTCCCGGTCGAGCGGCACCCCAGAGGCAGGGAGGAGGCACAGGGAGCTCAGTGCCAGGCCATGGAGGTCTGGCTGCTGTCACAGGCTGCTGGGACACTCTCTGACAGGGTGCAGGAGGAAGTCCTGCTGGCAGGAGGCTGCTCAGCCTCATAAGTCACCTCTCACCGCCCACGGCTTCCTCACGGGGTGTGCGTCAGGGTGCAGCGCCCGCCGCCTCGACACCCCATGGCCATGGGGCTGCCTCCATCCCTCGGGGTGCTCATCCCTCCCCCAGCCAGGAGGGCTCCAGGCTGCCTGGGAATGCGAGTGTCAGGCAGTGCTGGGGGTTTTGGAGGTTAAAGGGAAACTAAGTGAACGCCTGATGATGTATGAAATGATGTTTGAAACGAAAGAAAATGCCCGCACCACCATTTTAGGCCCAGCTGGGTGTAATCTGTCCAGAAATGGGTTTTCCAAAGAAAATTCAAGGATTGCTTAGGCTGCATGTGATGGATGTCGTGGCTGAGCACCTGGACAGGGATTAGGATGGACAGCAGGGCCAAATGTGGAGGGTCCTGGTGTCACAGAGAGCATCCACTGTCCCTGTGGAAGTGCAGGGAGCACTTGCCTCCCTAGAACTGGGTCCTGCCTGCTCCAGGAGGCTCCCTCTGCTCCAGGAGGCACCCATCCAGCTCTGGATGGGGCAGGGGACAGGCATGAACCATCCCTGCTCTAAAGCCTGGAGGGGCACAGCCATCACCAACACATGCAGCCAAACAAAGCCAGTCCAGAGCAAATCCTGGGTAGAAACATAAACCACTCACTAAGTAAGAGCCCGAGGGAGTAAATGCATGGTAAGTGATTTGATTTGTAGAGATACTGCACAATCTCATGGAAAATAAAATAAACCCTGGTACAGTGTAAGGGGTTTTATTTAGCTGTAATAATCACAGTGAGAGGGTTGCACGCCAATGAAAATCTGGTATTCTTCAGGGAGAGAAAAAAAAGTGCAAATATATATCAAGAGTAAAATATTTTTATTTAAATGTAGATTTCTGGTTTGCAGGTCTAAATTACTTTGCTTTAAATGAAATGCATCCTTTTTATCAGAAATGATTTGCCAGTACATTGCTCAAGTTTTTCTTCAGTACAGGTTCCTTGAATTAGATAGATTAGGTGGACTGGGTTGAATTACAAATCAGGATTTTATGTTGACATAATTAAAAGGATGGTATTCTGTAGAGAAATCAAACACAGGTTATAACATTTCTGTAGAGAGAAAATCATTGTATATGAAATGTCTGAGATGAGTCTGTTATTGAGTCAGACTGGGACATTCTCCATTGCAGATTTTCAAGTGCCTGTGTTTTGTGTTTTGGGCTCTGATTTAAATCCTGTACATTTGCACTCTGTCCATGCATTTTCCACCAGCATGGTTTGCAAATGCTGATGACAGTATCACCACGTGTTTGAGCAGAAGTGTTTTCATGGTGCTCAGAGAAGAAGAAAGTATCATTAATACAGCCAAACTGCTGTATTAATACACATTATTAGATGTCAGATGGAATCAACTTTCCCTGCTAGTCTAATCATCACTCCTTATCATTACAGAGTTACTGGCAACCCTGTTACAGCTGTACAGTTCATCACCTCACTTGCATTTTAAATTCAAGCTTTTTAAAAATATATATTTCTGCCATTAGCATATTATAACTAGAAGAAAACGCCAGCCTGTTATGTTTACATCTGCATTTCTTCCTCAGGACTTAACCCTGCTTTTGGATGAGCAGTCCCAGGGAAAGTAACTAAGCTCATCAGCTGCCAGACTGTAGTAAGGGAGTACCACAACACAGAAAAACCTGGACCAGCTAAGGCTGCCTAAATTTGAGATAGACAGCTGAACTCAAGTATGTTATTCTCAGACAGAGCTCCTTCTCCTTTCCTAGGAATTATAGTTCTTGGTACCTTGTCCTTTAGAGGTCTCCTTGATTTCAAGGAGCATCTCTGCACTACCAGAGAAAGGGGAGCAGCCAAGTGCTTTGTTCTGCTTTGATCAGAGGCAGAAGTCATAATTTTCCCACCACTTAAAGCTTCCCTAAGCCCATATCATATCCTTGATTCTTGGAATCCATCAGTTCAAGGGAAGAGGTGTTAAGCATCTTTAGGGTGTTAACAAAGTTGAAGGACTCGTACGTATAGAAGTCAAAGTACAGAAGACACTGCTTTTTTTGAGCACTGCAGAGGGTAATATAATTCACAGCAAAATCCCCATAAAAATAAGCTTTCTCATGCAGTTGATTAGGCCTTCAGCATTTCACCTCTATGTGCTCCAAAAGCAGCTTTTAATAGGTAGAAATATTGCAGCTTGAAAAGAGAAGCCGCCAAATTCTGCTAAAAACATTTACTCCAGAAAAGAGGAAGATGTGAGAACATCACACAACTACATTTTTCCATTGCTTTCATAGAAAACTGTTAGGAAAAAGCAGAAAAGACAAGTGAAATTTTGCAGCACATGTGCTGTGTAGCGGAAATTAATTTCAGTGATCAGCACTTGTGGCAGAAATCCTTTGCACTCAAAGGGAAGTATTTTCAAATTCACTGCTGCTGGCTTTCTCCTGTAGACCCACTGACATCACCAATTTTTCCACCTCTGCAGAAAAGCACTTCCAATGCAGTCCAACATCATTACTTTGAACATTTATTGATTGTTAAGAACATACAAAAAACCCCCAACCTCCCTCTCTTCCTCAGTTGACATCTCAGAAATATCATAAAGGTCAGAATTGGGTAAACACTGAAAACCAAAACACAGGACCTGCTCTCCACTAAGGATTCATAACCACATTCCCTTCTAAAAAGGGATACCTTTTGCTGTTTTCAAAGTGAACAGCCTTTCCAATCTGTGTTAATCTGAACTAAAAGCACATCCCCATGCTTTTAACACCAGAATGTCCATGCTGAATGGGAAGTACCCAAGATATTTCTCCAGAGGTGTAAATCACCAAAAAATGGTTGTGCAAATGCCCTAAAAATACCTTTGTCAGAGAAATTATCCCACTGCAAAGCAGAGTAACTGCTTTTTTTTTTCATAGAATTACAGAATTAGGTTGGAAAAGACCTTTAAGATTATTGAGTCCAACTGTTTAACCCAGCACTGCTAAGGCCACCTCTAAACCATGTCCTTAAGCCCACATCTAAAAGTCTTTTAAATACCTCCAGGGATGGAGATTCACACCCTGGGTTGCCTGTTCCAGGGCTGGATAACCCTTTTGGTGAAGATTTTTTTTTTTAATATTCAATCTAAACCTCCCTTGGTGCCACTTGAGGCCATTTCCTCTTGTCCTGTCAACATTTGATGGTTTCAATACCAGCACACGGAATACAGGGAGTGTGAAGAAATGAAATTAATTCAGCTGGTAATAATCTGTTTCTCAGGGGAATTATATGACAACTTTTTTTCCTTATGCTGTAAGAGAAGTGCAGAAAGCAGCCTCACCAAAGTGGTCCCAGCATCCTGAGAGGTTAGGCCTTTCACAGAAAGGCTGACTGTCTCCTATGCAATATCAGTAAGAAAATAAAATAACTTTGTGAAGTAAGAAGAAAATCCAGTGGTTTCAGGTTACAGAAAATCCCTTTCATTTTACAAAGGAAAATAACAATAACAAAATTCCTACGGCTCCAGAGACTTCTTGTTCTTGTTTTTCCCCCTAGCTGTCCCCAACCTTCAGATTCTAAAACTGGCAAGATTTGAAGAAATAAAGTCTTCATTCTGGCACAGATTGGAGAACAAGCATCATCTTGTTTATAAAAATAAAAAAGGAAGAGAAGGAAGAGAAGGAAGGGAAGGAAGGGAAGGAAGAAAGGAAGGAAGGAAGGAAGGAAGGAAGGAAGGAAGGAAGGAAGGAAG
>JAHLSL010000040.1:791005-801539 GCA_025920805.1 Petroica traversi
GGAAGGAAGGAAGGAAGGAAGGAAGGAAGGAAGGAAGGAAGGAAGGAGAAGAAAGAAAAAGAAAAAGAAAGAAAGAAAGAAAGAAAGAAAGGAAGAAAGAAAGAAAGAAAATGAACAGATAATGTGCTTTGGAGACATGGTACATTTGAAAGCACAGATGTCACGTCTGGAATGGAAAATCAGGAGTGATCAATAAAGTTTAAAAAATCTTCTAAATTCAGAGACAGAGAGGGGGGAAATGTGGGAAATTAATCCCAGCAACACAAATGCAAAATGCATCAACATTGTTTGACAAGTGTAACTTTGACCCGATTACGGTGTGGGTGGATATTTGATTTTTACTGCACAAAGCACCAGGGCTTCTTGACGAAATTCCTTAATAATCTGGGATTAACCTTCCTCAATTACCTTACAGGTACTACTGCAAGGAGCCCAGTGGATTGCTGTCCTTTGCTGGAGTGAGGCCTCCCTGACTGTGCAAGCACCGTGCTCCCTCGGTGAGTGCAGGCAGGAGAGAGTGACAGGTCTGTGCAGGCAGGCTGGCACTCACAGCTGCCCTCATCCACACCTTTCCTCCAGAGTAGCCCCTGCCAAATCTTCCCTTGCAGCAGAGGTGCTCACAGAGGAGGATGCAATCTCCTGTGGTTTCCTCCCCCGGGAGTGATGACAGAGCTGCAAACACACTGACAAAAGCAGGATGTGCTGCCTGCAATGGTTGTGCCAGGGACTCACAGTCCTCTGCAGCACCAGGCTGGGAAGAAGACACAGGCTGATTTTTATCGGGTTTTAATATTCCCACCAACTATTTCAGCACATGGGCAGCTCAAACTTTGTGTCTGGCTGTGCTGTGACTTAAATTACTGCCTGTGCTGGGTGCACTGAGGCTTTGCTGGCTCATAAGGGTCTGTAAGCCTTGGCCCTGTTTTCACAAGCAGCTTAGGCTTTTTTTTTTTTTTCCTTTGGTGTTACTAGACAGAAAAATGTAAATGCAACCAGGAGCAAGCACATTCAGAGCACAGTCCCTGCCTGTGCCCCAGCTCAGGGGCTGCTGGAGCCCTGCCTCTCCTGCAGGGAGGGCACCTGTGCTCCCTGCTCCGGGTGCCAGCAGGGCCAGGGTGCAGCTGAGGACAGCCACATCCCTGGAAAGCCTGCCTCATCAGGCATTTGCAATTTGGCACAAGTGACTGCACCAAGGGGAAGCTGATTTTCAGGCTATTTCCCATCCAGGGCTGTATTTCCCTGGGTTACTCTAGCATTCACTAGGGGAGAAAAGCGTAAGGTTCTGAGTTGGCTTCAGAGTGGATCACATAGAGGAAAGGTCTGAGGACTTTAGTCCTAGAGGCTTTACAGACATCCATGGAAATTCACACTGTCCTAAACAAAAAACCACAGTGACAAAGAGAAACTGACACAGCAAGTAAATATTTAAACCTGTGTGCCAAGATGATGGCATGTGGATATGAAAATGCACCTGCAAAAGAATGAATCCAGGCACTTTGGATCTGGCTCCTCTGTGAGGTCTGCTGGGCCTTTGTCCTGCCAGCTTGAGGAACCTGTCAATACAACTGAGGACTGACAAACTGTAAGTGTGTTTTGCTCCTAAGAACATTGTTTTGATTTTAGTAAACCACAGCTGATTCCCATGATGCTCAGTCTCTAAGATGCAGGCTTACAAAAATCCCAATAATTACTTCCATACGGTTGATCAGAGGCAGGGACAAATCTCACCCCTGAACACTCATCCCTCAGTGCCCCCTTGGAACCTGGTTCAACATGCTAGCACTGCAAAGAAAGAGAATTTAACAACCTTGGTTTTCTTGGCCACCTTTGTGAGTTGCATTGATTTAGTGGAACCAGCATCAGCAGCAGAACGTGGTGGACTGAGGGAGAGAGAAGGGACTGTTGACAAAAAATGGGCCTTAAATCAGCTCCCAGTGTTATATATAATTTCACCCAAATCATTGCATTCAAACCTCTCCTGCCTTTAAGAGTGAAACAAGGTAAATCACCCCTGGTGCCCACAGGAGCATGTAATCAAGGAATTAATTAGAACCAATGAGCATGCTGCAGTCTTGCAGCCCAGCTTCCTACCTGCAATTTTCCCATATGGACAAGCAGTAAGTGTGAATGCCATTCTGACACAGATTTGTATATAAAATGCAACACTGTTTTCAGTGGAAATCATGCCCATAAAGCAGAATTACATGCTCTGTTAAAAGCAGAGCTGAAAGCACTACCTGTAATCAGCCCTGCTAGGCATTGTTGTCCTCTGCTTTGGCTGTGGTCAAGCTTCATTTTAAAAATGTAAAATGCTGCTGGGATGAATTTTTTTTTAATATTAGATATGGATTAGACCGATCTATTAAAAAAAATACAGCAAAAAGAAGGAGAAAAGAAACATCTATTTCTTACACTAACAGTTAGAAAATTAAGGGTTTTTCCTTAGGCTGAGGCTGTGCTTGTATATCCTTATTGGGCTCTGGCTCATTTCTGTGTTGGAACAAAGAATTCAATGGCCAGGAGAGCATTGTTTTTCCAGCCCTTTGAAAAATCATGCCCATATGTTAGGAAAAATTAGCTGGTTTCTTTTTGCATGTGCTCAGGAGAGGGATCAGCACAGAAAACCTCCAAAACCTCCATCTGCAGCAAGGTTGTGCTGGCAACCACGGACTGGCCACTCTTCATGCAGGAGCAGTTTTCTTGCCAAACACAACATTTCTTGGCAGATTTGCTGTCTTAGAGACACCCATGTATCTGCCCTTGCTGATGCATCAGCAGACGTAGCTCACTGCAGTGTACACACAGATCAGACAGCAACATGGGAAGTGCAAATTCAGGGCTTTCAGGAAGCAAAGCTCAGGACTCAATTCCAGAAACCTGCCAGGTTGACATTTGAAGGTGGGAGGGGGAGTTCAGGAGTAAACAAACAAAAGCAAAAGCCCCCAAAGCCTAAAACAAGAACCAAACCTGGAAACATTCAGAACCTCAAACCTAAATGTCCAGCTTTTTCAATTTGAACACAAAGAGAGTAATTTTCTGTAAGTGTGAGCTGTGGGGTTTCCCCTTTTAAATGGGCATCTCAATTTTTTTTATGGAAACCCTCAGACTGCTGGGGCATGGGTGCCTTTACTTGGATCTGCCTTTTTTCAGAAGCCACATCCAATACCTGTGAGGCTCAGGTGAGGCTGACTGGGCAATACAGCTCCTCCATCAATGTACCCTCCCTTCAGCTTAGGGCAAAGACTGAGGAGAGGCCCAAGACCTAAATGTGCTCCTGAAAAGCTGCCAGGAGAGACAAAGCAATGCCAGAGCACAGGTGCTGAGTTTGGCCTATTCAGCAGATGTGCTCACCTTGCTCTTTTTCTTGGCTACACTGTGGTGAGAAATCATCCTCAATCAAACTCCAGCCACTCCGTATTTTTCAAATGGCAGAGGACAAGCTGGAAGCAAAACATTTCACAGCTACTGTCTGCATACGCGAGCTTGCACTTTGTGCTGCTGTTTTTCACCCCGTTTCCCCTGTTCCAGTCCTTGGTGCCATCAGTTCTTCTCTTCCTGTAGCCTGAGAAATCTTTGCAGTGACTTAGCCCTCCAAATCTGACCGAATCTGATTACAGCTTGTTTTCCTGCTGGGTAAACAAGATCAACCCCTTTGAGGAGCATCATTAATAACCCCTTTCCATCCAGCTCGCTTCCCTTGAGGCACAACCTCCCGACATCCTTTCTTTAGGTAAATCCTTACAATGCTCACATTAATCCCCTACTTCTCCAGCTTAATGGCTTTGCCTGTAGCACTGCAAGTGCTGTCTTACTGGAGTCCACTGTCTACATAGTCAATTATCTTATCAAAATAAACCTACTAAGATAGCCAGGCATGCGATAGCCTTGGTAAACTCATTTTGCTCTTGATCTCATTTCCCATTTACTGAGGTCAGGCTGGCTGCCTGCTTGGGGATCCCAGCTTGCACAGCCTGATTTCCTTAATGGTAGCAACGACCTTTGCTACTGGCAGAAAGTCTCACCCCTGAACAGTTCCTGACTGGGGCAATTCTGTTACCCCTCATTTCCCCCTACCACCACCCACACTCTTTTCAGCAAGGAGCACAAGCAGCTCTTGTGCTTTGCTTCCTCCTGGCCCAGCCCAAGGCTCTGAGGGGTTCCTCACATCCAGCCTTGTTTATGGCTGGACACAGCAAAGCCAGCCCAAGCGTGGCCTGGCAGGTTTCACTAGCACAGCCCAAACACCTCCAGCCACGCATGAGCAGGTTACATCAAAGCTGCTGCCACGGCAGGGAGACTCAGTGCAAGAAAATGAGAAGGCTCTGAGGACAGAGCACAGGATAAGCAACATTTCACTTGCCGAGTGCTGCTCCCAGTGCAAGCAGGTTGACTGAAGAGCATGAACAGCACACGAAGAGATCTCACACTCCTGTGCCTCTTACAGCTCCCCAGCTGCTCCAGTGCGACAGCGGCGCTGACAGAGCAGAGACCAACACATTTCCCACACCACCAAACACAGCCCTGGCTCCTGCTCCTGTCACATCCATGCCTAACTAGGAGCTGTCCTGTGCTCCTGCTGCTGAGGGGCTGGGGTAGAGCACAAGGATGGGGTCTTTGATACAGGATGAAAGCACAAGTGGGATTTTCTCCTGTGCTCCAAGCAGAAGTGACTGCTCGGAGGCAGGGCAGAGCCACTGTCATTGCAGAGGTATGGATCACAGCAATTCTGAACCCACAAGAAGGGCAGCGTCCTTATTCCTGTGTCTCTCTCTGTCCCCTGGAGTTATTTTCTTAACTTTCAACAACATGAGGTCTGACACCACATCAAATATGTTTAGTTTTTTCCCCCCAAACCAGATTCTCTTGCACTGCCTTGCAGCTTTGTGCAGTCACATCCCTGGCAGATCAGTGATGGACCATGTCCTCCTAGACCTCAAGTGCTGTCTCAGTTTTAAGAGCAAGAGGTTTCACAGTTTGCAGCTTCCTGTGCCTAGTGATTGCTGTCAGGATATTTCCTGTCTTTCTGCTGGACCAGGCTCATCCTGGGAACACACCAGGGTTCTGACCACAGCATCAGTGTCTTTGGTGACCTCCTCTGAAGCCTTCACTGCCCATGTAAGTTTGCCTACATACACAGGGTGAGGGTTAAGCTGGAAGAGCGATGCCACCATCAGTGTCCTTGCTCCTCCTTCCAAGGAGATTTTTCCATGCATCAAAACAATGTCAGTACTGAATTGCATCACACAAAGCATGTAAATAGAGAATGGAAACACATGCAGATATTTTTAAGCCTTGCCAGACCAGTGGATAAAACAGAGCATTGTGATGTTGCTCATATGTTCCTCTTCCGTCACTTCCCAATTCTCCGAAATTCAATTCATGAAGAATCAAATGCAGAAGTAACTTTTCAAGTGTTGAGCTTTTTGCTGTTCCTAAGCCTTTCTCATGAATTCTCATGCCCTTTTGTTCTTCTGGCATTCAGAAATGTTACAGAGGGAGCTGGTGAAGAAATAGCCACAAGGGAAAGAAAAGAGAGAAGGCCCTGGTCACAACCCAGCATCAAAGAAATCCTTGTGGTGGAACCACCCAATCAAAGCCACCACAAGGCTTTTCCTAACCTATCAAACCTACACTTTCACCTACTCCCAGCTGAGGAAAGACATCTTTCAGCCTGCCAGGTCTGCTGTTGTAAGCCCTCCCCAGTAAGCTAATAGGAATTTCTGAGTATCATTCCCATCTACCTGCTTTCCCACACTTCAACTACTGCCTCCAACTCTCCCCCTCAAGCTTAGCTCTTGTGCCTGTACCCAACCCATGATTTCCTCAGACATCTTGAACACACTGCCAACTTGCTGGCACAAGAAAGAGAAGCCCTAACTCTCCAGCCCTGTTCCTTTCTCATCCTTATTTTTACATCACTTCTATCCTTGCAAAGCCAGGAGCCTCAGCAGAGCTTTGGCTGGGATTGCAGGGCTGTGCTTGGTGTCCCAGAAGACTGAGCTCCCTTTCCTGCAGCTGCTCTTCACATTCCTCACACCTGGCACATCTTTTCCACACTGTGGACTGCAATTATGTTCCCCAGGCTGCCTCTTTTCCCAGAGAAAGGAGAAACCTGCTCTCAAAGCAGAAGGCACATTTAACACTTCAAACATCACTGCTTGCACAATGCAGGAGGAGCATCACTGTTTCAAAACCCACAGCATGAAGAAACCTTCTCCCCTCCCATTGCTAAGCACCACATCCCGTTAGGGTTTATTTTCATTGGCAAGCACCAAGGACCTCCAAGTTTAGCCTGCTGGTGCTGGTGCTGCCACACCTCTGATGGGCTCTCCTCCACCCTGACACTCTTTGAAAAGACAGGGAATCAACTGCCAGCAGCTCCTGGAAAGAAAGCAGCAGAAGGGACACCAGTGCAGGCCCTCAAACACTGCCACCATGCAAGTGGGGAAACACAGTGCCAGCACACAATCCAAAATGAAAATGTCACTTGATTCACAGCAAGGAGCAGCCAGCCTGTCAGCCCTGGAGCTTCAGATCCACCACTGGAGCCAAACCAGCTCCATGAGAGCTTCACTGATGTCCCCAGGCTTGAAAGCAGGATTTGGAGTGTACCAGGGAGGTCCCTTCTCACACTCTGCCATTTGACAACATGTGTGGTATAAAGCTGATGGATGGGCAGTAAAGATGAGTTTGCAGTTCCACTTTATAGGTGTGGATAATGGAAAGGTGATCAGAGCCCAGGAGATGTTCCCTGTGTCCCTGGCCTTGCTGGTTGCCCCAAGCTGCCACTGCAGTGCCTCTCTCTGTGGTAAAGCAATTACCCTGCTTATCTTCTACACTGCAGAATTTTGGTTATTTGAAACAGTTAAGACTCTGTTGTATTTTTTAAACTTCTGTTTTTTAATCTGTGTTAAAGATGGCTTTTGGAAACATCATGAGGAGAGCAGTAGGTGCCACAACAAGGAGAACACTCTGATTTTCCACCATTTCCCTTTTGCCCTGGAGAGTGAGTCAGGCCCACTCTTGGACAGTTTGTGGAAGAAGACAAATCTGGAAAGAACAAATCTGGCTCAGAATTGGGGTGAGCCCAGAAATACTCCCCACTCAAAAACAAACCAAACAAACAAGCAAACAAACAAGAAAGCAAACAAACAAATGAACAAAAAAAGCCTGCTGTTGTTACAGAGAAAAAGGTGCTATTAAAAGAATGAGAGACTGGTAAAGGTTTGGCACAAAATGAACATATTTTTAGGGCCTCAAAAGATCCTGTGGAAAGCCTGGGGGGGGCAAAGAGAAGATGAATAGGGAAGGTGAAAAATGAGAATTCCAGATGTACCTTTGCAGTCCCATTTTGGACACAGCTGTAGGATCTAGAGCTCAAACTGTGTTTAAGTGCACCATGCATTTTTAATGTTCACATTTTTTCCAACTCCTGGCGTGAAGGCCTCATGCAGTTCTGAGGAAATGTCCTTCAGGGTCTCAACCAGTTTGCAGCTCCAGTGCTGCAGTGTTACCCTTCACAGCCCCCTCAAACAGGAGCCCTCCACCCTGAGCTCATCTGGAAAGTCACCTTTTTTTCAGTCAGAAAGAATTACCCTTTTTTTCCAGATGAATGGGAAGGAAAATTCTGAGTCTAAGTGAGTGCTAACCACAGTGTCCAACAAGGCAGGTCAGCAAGCTGCTCCAACATGGTGCTTTCCAGAAGGCACATCCTGGCCACTGGTGCACAGAATCCTAGGTTTTCATTAATAAAAGATACCAGAAACCTCCCATAATGGTGCAACACAGAGAATCTTTAACTGTTTGCAGAGCTCAGCATCAGAAGGCCATCCTTGCAAAGAGGAAAAATCATGCCCATCTCCCCACACCATGGGATGAGCCAGGGCAATGCTTCCCTGCAACATCTTGGAGACTGAGGTGCTCCCTGATGGAGAATGCTCTCCTCACCCACTGGTGGGCTCACACACAGAGATCCCTTTGGGATCAATGCATGCCTTGGAGCTTGGTTTGCAGGCTGCCCCTGATGGTTCCTGCTGCTGGATCATCATCTGCTGTCTGTCTGTGAGGAGCCATCAGAACTTTCCTCTGACATCTCTTGGATATCACTTAACTGCATTGTGCATCATGCTTTCAGTTTTTAGGAAGCTGACAATTCAGGAAACTGGAAGCAGTTATGAGAACCAAACACCTCAGTGCTGCAGGCAATTTTCTGCCAATTTAGAGATGTAGTCCCATCTTCCTTCTCTGTTTGAGGAGCCCTGAGACTTTCCTCTCCACTCCTCTGCCCTGCAGGCTGGAGCAGAAGCCATTCCTCACAGACTGCAAGACAAAAGCAGGAGGGGCTTTCCCTCTCACAGGCCCAAACCTTAGGAGTGAAAAACCCCACTTTGCTTCTGAGCACTGCACCAACCTGGGTAAATTCAGAGCTGTTCTAGAGAAAGCAAAATGAAACAGAGATGCAGAAAAGGTCAGCAGGCCCCGCTGGCAGTGTTGGAACATCGGCAGCTTCTTTTCCCACTTCCTTTTCTGTTACTATTTTCTCTGCTCGATGCTTCCCAAACTCCACATTTGCAGCAGGACACAGAGGAGGAGGAGATCTAGGAATGGGCATGGCATGATGAACCGTCGAGGCCAGCAGGGCTGATGCTGCCGTGCAGCCCTGTGCTCTCAGCCACCTGAATTCCCCAGGGTCTCCTCCAGCCCCCAATTCTGACTTGCCCCCAAATTCCCCAGGGACTCTGCTCTGACCCAGCACTACATTTGTGATTGCCCTGAAATTCCCCTGGGCTGCAGCTCAAAAACTACCACTGCTTTCTCCCATGGGCACCAAGGGGGGAATTTTTGTTTTCCCTCCATGTGAGAGGTGCTGGTACCTTCTGGGGTGAACTGGGGCTCTGAAGACCTGTGCAAGTGACTCCCAGCTGGTAAAAATGCTCAGCTTCCACAAAGTGCAATCCCAGCCATGCTCAGTCCTGTTTCTTGCTCCTGTGTTGTGCTCCTATCCCTTCCTCACTCACTGATTAGGCTCCTTCAGCTGCCTAACCACTACCAAAAATAACAATAAAGGATAAAGCAAGGCAATGGGATCACCAGGTGCCTCAGGACACTACAAAACCAGCACCACAGACATGGCAAAGATCAGCCCTGCTTTGGGAGGGGTTGGGGTGACCAGGGAGCTGATCTGGGCCGTGCTGGGGTTGTGGGGAAAGTGTTGCCCCAAATAGTGAAGGAAGTTGCCTAGGGAAGAGGCTCAGGGGTAGCCTCACCATCTCTACAATTACCTTTTCTACAGTTTCTTCTACCATGCCTAATCTGAGACAGGGATGATTCAGGCTAGGTATTGAAAAGGTTTTTCACTGTTAGGATGGTCAGGCATTAGAATAGGTTGCCCAGGGAGGTGGTGGAGTCACCACCCCTGGCAGTGCTCCAGAGGTGTCTGGACGTGGTGCTGGGTGATGGTTTTGTGGTTTAGGGGTTAAAATGATAGTGTTGTGACTATCACTTGATGGACTTGGTGGTCTTGAAGGTCTCTTCCAACCTCGATAATTCTGTTGGAAGTGATACAACTTTTTACTTTTTTACATAACTTTAGTCAGGGGTTTGTTCATCCTTGCCCAGGGGGTAGGGAATTGAAGTTTCTCTTTAAAAGATTCTGTTCAAAGAGGTTGGCTGAGGTCTGATGAGTTAAACATCTACAGATTGGGAGTTGCCAGAAAATACACAGTAGGTAAACAAATATTAATGGCCATTTTCCTGGGTGGGATCAGATCACCTGGTCTGGGAAGAGGTTGATAAGAGAACCAAAGAATGAGGACCTAACCAACATCAAAGGCGAAGGGACCAATTACCAACAGGAGATGGAATACTAAGAATTGTGTAATTTAGGACCAATGAACGTGAATGTCTTTGGAGTTTTTTAATGTATGAATAGGTGAAAAGTCTAGTAAAGAACCATGTATGGTGGAATGATTTTCACTGCACAAACAGGGCATGTACGGATGACACAATTTCTGCTGCACATCCTGGCCAAAATAAAATAATGCCCTGATTCGCTAACATTGGAAAGATGCTGCCAGAGAGCTCCTATTTCCCCCTCAGTTTCAGTGGCAATTCTCTGGTTCTGTGAGGAGGCAAAGATTCCTGGCAAAGGCTGGAGGCTGTGCTCAGGCTGCAGCAAGGAGGGGAAACATAACCCAGAGCTGAGGAGAGCTCAGCTCGCAAGATCTGCCTCCAGTGACAGACAGTGGCAGACACTGAGTGGGATCCTGCTCAGGCAGCAGGAGGCAGGGGAAATACTGACAACGCCTTTTTTTTTTTTTGTAAACGAAACACTCCACTCCTCGCCTTCATTTCCCATGTGCCAGTTCCCATTCCGAGGGTTCACCCGGGCAGACCCGAAAATGAAAGCAGGCCCGACCCTCCGCCTGCGCCGCTCCCAGCCGGCCGAGCCCGGGGGAGCTGCTGAGGAGGGCCCGGGGGGCTGCGAGAGAGAGAGCGGGAGAGCTGCTGAGGAGGGCCCGGGGGGCTGCGAGAG
>JAHLSL010000040.1:807248-875349 GCA_025920805.1 Petroica traversi
AGAGCACCATGAAGCTGGAGCCGGGGCAGCCCGGGGGCTGGCGGATCCCGTTCAGCCCTCGGGCCGGTGGCTGCGGTGCCGCCATGCGCGCCATGTGCATCGGGCTGCGCTTCTTCCGCCCCGCCCAGCTGGACACCCTGGTGCAGGTCAGCATCGAGAGCGGCCGCATGACCCACCACCACCCCACGGGCTACCTGGGGGCCCTGGCCTCAGCCCTCTTCACAGCTTACGCAGTGAACAGCGTGCCCCCCGTGGCCTGGGGGAAGGGGCTGATGGAGGTGCTGCCACGGGCAAAAGCCTACGTGCAGGAGGCCGGCTTCTTCGTGAAGGAGAACATGGAGCAATGGTGAGCTGCATTCCCTGCACTGACATTCCTGAAAGGCCTCATACGACAGAGCGAGCTCTGCTCACGCTTAACTTTCAGTAATCACATTATGGTACGCTCCTAGGGCAGCACACGCCTGCCATGGGGTCAAATCAATTCAGAATACCTTAACTTGGGGGAAAGGCAGGTTGTGGTTGGGTCATGTAGTTGTGACCATTTTTTGGAGCCAGTGTGAAGTAGGTAGACTTGTCATCTCACGCAACTGTGATCTTTTGAAAGATGGGAAGCAGGGCTGGGGAACAGCGCCAGGCTTAGGGATGAGCTCAGTTTGAAAGTTATAACCAAATCTGACTGCATATTCACTGCACCTCTGTGTGCAGGGGCACGCACAGAGGTGGAGCTGCTCTGAATTTGGGAGGATGACTCAGTTCTCACTCTGAGCCTTTGAATCCTGCAGGTGCTGGGCTGCCTTCTCCCATGTGGCTGGAGGGAGGGGAACTCTAACTCACTGAAACATGTCCTTGTGCTCTTACTGTAAATCACGTCCCTGGTTTTGACAAACCACCTGCCATTTTTCCGAGCCCTCGCTCCAGGCTCTTGCCGCGGCGCTCGGCTGCGTGCTGCTGCCCCGGGCACAGCTCACAGCCACTCCATCCCTCCCGCTTCACAGGAATTACTTCGAGGAGCAGTGGAAAAAATACCTGAAGGAGAGAGGCATCTCGGACGGGGTCTCCTCGCCCACATTCCCAGCCCAGTACGGGGTGCGGGAGAGGGACTCGTTCTACAGCTCGGTGAGCTACAGCGGCTGGGGCGGCAGCAGCGGCCACGACGCGCCCATGATCGCCTACGACGCCCTGCTGGGCGCGGGGGCTTCGTGGGCAGAGCTGGCTCACCGCGCCTTCTTCCACGGCGGCGACAGCGACTCCACGGCCACCATTGCTGCCAGCTGGTGGGGCGTCATCCACGGCTTCCAGGGGGTGCCCCCCTCCCTCTACGCCCACCTGGAGTACAAGGAGCGCCTGGAGAAGGCAGCCAAGGGTTTGTACAGCATCCTCTAGTGGGACGTGGCAGGGACCCCACAGGCACGCTTAGCACCCGCTGTTCTGTGCTCTCTCGCTTGCTTTGCAAAGCTGCCGGATTAAATCTCCTGAGTGTGAGCCAGAGCCACGCCTGCCTTTTCTCTGAGTGTTGCTGCAGTGGGGAGGCCACGTCAGCACTAATTTGGGGCTGGTGTTTAATGGGAGTGGCTGCGCATCTCCTCAAAGAGGAGCAGGAGCACCAGTGCAGCCCTGCTGGTCGTGCTGCTGCAGCAGGACAGGCAGCAAACCCACTCAGGCTGCCCCAAAGCTGTGTCCTGCCCCTACGAGGGAAGCAGGGGGCACTACCAGCCCATTGTGTCCGGGGACAACACAGCTTTCTTATAAAATTATTTTAGCAGGGGATGTTTTTTGTTTTAGATGAATGTGGAAAAAGCCCCCAAATGTGACCTTAAAGCTGTGTGAGCAGCTCATTTTGCCCAATTCCACACCACTTCTGCAATACAGGTAGGAATGCATCATGCTACTTCCCTATTTCAGTGCGTGTGGGAATTCAAGACTCCTGACCAAATCCTTACTTAATGCAAAAGTGGGTAATGAGAATTAACAGGTTGCATTTTACATCAGCTGCTACAGAGAACTATATTCTGCTTTTGCCAAGGTTCCTAAAGGTAATTTGCTTAACATTTGCTATGCATAATTCTATTAAAATAACATTTTTTTTCAAATCCATATGACACAGCAAAATACTTACTGTTTTCAGAACAATTTCAAAACCAGTGTATCCCTTTCAATAAAAAGACCTGCAGGCCTCTGTTAGATGCTGTATTCTATTATGGCATGGGTTGAGGGATGGATGGGGTGTGAAATCAGAGGGTGCCAGGTGTCTGCAAGCTCCAGCTGCACAAAAACAGGAGATGTGCTACCAGTGGTAGGGAGAGAAATTATTGCATCAAGGAGAAGGGGCAGTGGGAAAGGGTTCCCAAGAGGGGGGCCTCAGCACACCTTTATGCAAGGAGTGCACAAAAAGGCAGAGTAAAAGCCCACATCTGACAAAAACCAGCAGCAATAGGATTCACAATTTCAACACAGTTTACTACAGCTCTTGGGTGTGTTGTATAAAACATGTTTTAGTGCAACATAGTACAAAGTTTTTGTTGAGTTTTTTTTTTCCTTTTTTCTTTTTTTTAAAAATCCCAAACATATTTCCACATCATGCATGGACAGGGTCTCTCTCTTTCTTCTTGGGTTCATTACAGAAAGTTACTGCAGAGAGAGTGGTTTGGAAAGCTTTGTGTTAAAACTCGTTACAGGAAGAGTCTGCCTTATAAAAACTGAGAGAAGTTTTGAGACTGGGCAGCACTCTGCCAGAGCAATGGAGAAATGTCACCAGCAAGGTACATTCAGGGACCACTGTGGGAGCCACTTCCCAGGAAAGCCTGGGCTCTGTACAGGAACCACAGGGCTGGGAAGAGACCCTGTCCACCCAGGGGTCAGGGCCACGGGGCAGCCTCCAGCAGAGCCCTGCTCTGGGGCAGACAGGTTGGTGAGGAGAGCAGGGCTCAGGTGCAGAGCA
Source organism: Petroica traversi (assembly GCA_025920805.1). Taxonomy (NCBI): domain Eukaryota; kingdom Metazoa; phylum Chordata; class Aves; order Passeriformes; family Petroicidae; genus Petroica; species Petroica traversi. Next base: position 810,187 of record JAHLSL010000040.1, read on the forward strand.
GAGCTCTCCCAGGAAAGAGCGGCTCCTGCTGACTTCATTCTCTCTTCTTCCTTAAAGCTGAAGTGAGTCGTGGATCCTGCCCAGGAGCAGTGTGTACAGGAGATAGCACAGTTAGGAAACAATACCCACTGGCTGCAGCTGCAGCAGTTTGCACCTCGATTCTTCATTTCCATTCACTTCTCATCCCACTCCTCTCTTTGCAGACATCTTAGCCAGAAAGGGAAGACAAGTGTGCAGGTGTGCGATACATACAGATACAGGAGTGTGACTTTATGCATGTGCTGGGGCCAGCAAGCAGTTACATTTGAGGAGGCAGACTTCACAGAGGGACGAGTGAAACTGGGGCTTCCCAGCACAAGAGGAAACCAGTGCTGTTCTGGTGGAGGCGCAGAGGTGGCCAACTTCAAACGCCTTAGCACAGGATGATCTGCAGCACGTGGGTCCTCTCCAGACAGGAGCGAGGCTTCACAGTGCAGATCTTCTACCCAAAGCTTCACCACCTCTGAAACGTCAAGGCATCAGGGTCTAACTGACTTAGTGCTACAGAGCATCTGCTGAGGTCCCCTCTGCTCCCAAAGAGCAGTCCAACCCTCTGGAGAGGACAACGGCTGTGGGTATGGCACCTCTCACACGTGAGGCAGGGGGGCCTTGTGGCTGTGCCTGTCCGCCCCTGGTTGGCTTCAGCCATGCTGCAGAAAAAGAAATGGCCGGATTTGCCAGGAAGACATCAAGGAAGACAACAAAAGGCCATTTTTGGCAAACATTTTCTTCCGCCAGACATAATGCTTGTGGGGAGGAGGCGGTTTCCTCCACAGGACAGGGCAGGGGCTCTTGGCATTAGGAGGTGCAGGAGGTCAGGTGCCCCACGTGGCGAGAGCCCTGGTTTGGTTCATGAGAGCCATATCTTTCACAGAAAGAACAGCATTTCCTGCCACAGCGACTCTTACAAGAGCAGGTGACTTTGCCAGGAGGGGGAGTTTATGGAGAAATGGATTCTCTTCCTCAAGTCTCAGGAACAAACGGCAGATGCACATACCACACACAGGGGGAGATTCCTCTTGGCCAAGGGACAGGAAGTTGCCAGGGTGCTGATGTGGCTCCTTGCTTTATCCAGGCTCACACTGGGGAGTAGTGCAGCCACAGGAAACCTCGTGGTTATAACTGCACGTCCCCACTACGTGGCTTGTTTGCTACTGGGCTCCGTGGCTGAACCATCCAGGGACTGTGAACTCGACCCGTGGAGCTTCTCCTTTCCTCCTTCATTACTTTGGTCATGTCAAAGCCTTCAGAGACTGGATCAAGCTTCCCATCCCCAAATGACTGGGCACAGAGTGGATCTGCCTCATCAGAGGTGGCAGCATGGACCCCAGGGAGGAGCATGAGTCTGGTGAGACCATAAAAGGATGCTCTTTGCTACAACATAGTCGGGGCTTTCAGGTGTCCTCCTTTCTTTCCCCCCTTCAGTTCCTTCTGACAAACTAATCTGCTTTTGTCCTGACTGCAAGCACACTCAATATTCAGTCTCTCCAAGACCTGGGAACACTTCCAAAAGGTGAATTGCTCCCTCCTGAGAAAACAAGTAAGATGGAGGCAAGAAGATGCTGAGGCTACAGACAGTCTTTGAAATGGACCTCCTGACAGACAGCCCAGTTAACCCCTCTGGGGACAGACCTGGCTTTGTCTGGTTTGGAAGAGGGAGGAGCCAGCTCAGTGCACCTTGGGAAAAGACCTTCACTGTGGCACTGAGTCTGAGAAGGAAAAACAGTCTGTTTGGGAAAACATACACATTTACTTCCAAAGAGAGCATCCCAGGCCCAAATACTCCCTGGGAACTCCACACTGTGTGGAGGGCAGGGAAAGTCTACATTTTTTGAGTGACCAAAAAAGAAATGATAAAAAAGTAACAGCCCAAAAAGACAGGAACTGATGTGAGTCAAGTGAGTCCGAGAGGAACATCCGCTATGTACAGCAAGTGCCTCTGTCCATTGGGGTGAGGGGGTTCGTTCCCACAGGTGCTGGAAGAAGCCTTGGACCTTCCTGCTGCTGCTGGCTGGGCAGAGCTCAGCCACTGTGTCGGAGCACAGACACTGAAACAAATGAAACAAGAACAATCCCCACACCGTTCCTCAGGGTTCCTGGTGTATCTCTGCTTCTCTCCCTCCGTGCGTCCCTACAGGAGTCTCTGCCTCTTTAGTCGATGGTTCCCGGGTGGATGCTGAGCACTGGTGGCTCTAGGCAAGTGGGAGAGTAGTTGAGGTGAGGCTCTTTGATCCACAGCAAGGGCACCCCGTTCTTGCCCTCCGAGTTCTTGCTGGAGTTTCGGCTCTTGAACCGCACCAGGAGGATGGTGATGATCAAGATGCCAAAGATGGGGAAGGGGTAGAAGAACACAAAGTAGAAGAGGGCGTCATTGGAGCAGATGACAGACTGCAGGGTGGAGCCTGGAAAGAGACACAAGGTGGTCACATTTCATGGTTTCTTTGTAACCAGGGCACACAAACTTCCTCAGAAACATAAAAAAACAGTTGCTCATTGTTCTATGTCAGTGCAGGAGGTGGAGCTCTGTGAAGAACACCAGCATTAGAAGAAGTTGTAACAGGGTACATTTCAGCTTTATCTCCCCCTTAGTTTCATGAGTGAGATTTCATTGTATCTAAAAAACCAGGGAGCCTTGCAAAGCTTATATTGTCTCAGTGGTGCCGCACAAAGGCAGCAGCACCTCAGGATCTCTATCTCCCTTAAGGGCTCACAAAACCCTCATGACCTCAGTTACCTCTGGGGCCTCTAAACCATGCAACAGCTTCAAGAGTTAATGCAAGGAGACCCGTGTGCCACAGCCTATGCTTGTGCAGAGCTAACCCAACTTCCCCCAAAGGGGAGGGTTAAATCCCAGTGGGTGGCAAATCTGTCCCCAGTGACACCAAATGGTAAATGCTGTGGGCAAGCAGCCCCAGCACAGAGCTAAGTGCACTGTGGAAACTCCAGCCCAAGCAAGAGCTAGCCCAGTCCCATTCACTCCTTGGTCTTTTCATCTTGGCTGAGCCAAAGATGCAGGGGATGCCAGGCCACGGCCCCAGACAGTCGTCACCTCTTCTCACCTGCATCCTGCACGTGCACAGCCACCGTGCCCGACTCCTCCTCGGCCAGGCGGTACCAGAGGCCACTGGGATCCGCCAGCCACTCCTCCACCCGGCACGAGTAGTTCCCTGTGTCGGCAGCGCCCGCCTGCAGCACCGTCAGCCGGAAAAGCACGGCCGAGAGCCGCTGGAAGCGCAGGCGGCCCTCCCAGCGACCGGCCTCGGGGCTGAAGATGGCATCAGGGCCCACGCTCAGCACTGCTTCCCTCTCCTCCTCCTCCTCCTCCGCCTCCTCGGCGTGCTCGCCCCCCTCTTTGGCCCGCAGGCTGTACCAGGTCACTGCAAAGTGGGAGTCCGGGCTGGAGCGGGACAGGATGCTGCAGTCCAGCGGGAAGGACTCCTTCTCCTGCACCGTGAGGTTGGCGGTGGCTGTGTCCACCTGCAGGGTGGGATCTGAGAGGACAAAAGTCAAGAGGTGAGTGCTGAGTGAAATGCAATCATCAAAACCATCCTGTCTCAGCACTGTCGTGACTCTGGTGCTGGGCACCATCCAAGCAGAACTCAAAGCTTGATGCAGCCTGCAGAGACTCACAGGAACCTCTGAGATCAACCTCGCAGGCACAGCATCCTCACCTCCCTGCACACATCTGGCACAGGGGCAAACAGGAGCTGGCTGCAAACACCACCCTACCCTCACCCCAGCTAAGGGATGAGAGGAGAAAGCTGCTGCAGCTCATCCAGATGTGCAAAAAAATGTGTCAGGATACCAAGGTTGGGTGCACGTGCTGAGAAGCAATGTGCTATTCCTCCCCAGTTACTGCTGCACAGAACATTGCACTCCTGGCTTTTTATTTCTTTGAGAGTTCTCAAAGGACTTGATAATTATGAGGCAGAAGAGAAGAAGGACTTTTTCAGTGGCTTAGAAAGTCATTAAAGTAAGAGGTTCCTCCACGGAGATGGCCTCAACACTGACGCAAGCAAGGATGCTCCAGAAGTCTTCCTCTCATTTTTTTCCTCTAGTGCTTGCTGCAAGGCTAAAGAGATGTTTTTACCTAACTGAGACACAGTGGCCAGAACCCACGATGACTTGATTAAAGGCTGACTTCAAGAGCAATTAACATTTGGTTTAGTCATCTTGCCAGGGAGCACATACTCCAGGGATCACAATCAGTCTGGATCTAAGCTTTCATTTAAAGATTAAAAGGCCCTTTCCAAGGCAGGAGCTGAGCAGGAAGGGCAAGTCAATAGCTCACCAAAGAGAGAGGCACTTTCTCCTCCAGTGAGGAGAGCTGGGCAAGCCCTCTGTGTGCAGACCCCGGGTGTCCCTGCAGGAAGGGGCTGCTGTCCCTCAGCTCTCCTCAGCCACAGGGCTGCCATGCTCAGTGGGCTTCTCATTACAGCACCTGCACAACACCTTTTAAATGGTCCCATGAGGAAAACCTTCATTAAGGCCAGAGCTCTTCAGGCCATAAAGCAACATAGGTATTTTCAGTTCACATCTTCCCAAGGAAGACTCCTGAGCAGAAACAGGAGTGAGAGAAGTAATGAAATTTTGGGGGCTACATGGTAAAAAGGAGGAAGGGAAGGAAATGGCTTTTCAAAACTAACACAAAGCCTCCCTCACCTTCAGCAGGTTAAGCAGAAAGAGGAGAATTGATGTCTGAAGGTGCTGAGAGGTTTTTCCCCCCCTTGCTGATGATTATAGCCCTGACAGATGAGGCTGGAGATCCTCACTAATGAGACATGAGTCACAAGCACGATTAGTCATTTTGTTAAGTACTGACTGCTATGAAACAAAAACAAACAACAGCAAAGCACTTCTAGAAAAAAAAAATTATCTTCAATTAGCGCACTCCCAACTCCCTCTCTTCTTCCCACTCCACGTTCTTCTGCAATTCAAGAGGAGGCTCAGAGATTTTTCCTGTTCATTATCCCCTCTATCAAGGCTGGCAATTATCACACTGGATGGAGAGCTGTACTAACAACCCAGTACAGCACAGGGATTGCCTGGGGAGGTGTCTCTGCTCAAGCCACTTTGGCCAGCAAAACTTCCCAAGCAGAGAGGTGGCAGGTAAGAGCTGCTTTCCCCTGAGAATGCTCCGCCTCCACAGTACAAATCTCTGCCAGGAATGACCACTAAAATCTTCCCAGAACCTCATGCTTTTGCCAGCTCCTCTTCTGCAGTTACAAGGCTGACATGAAGCACTGCAGAACATGCAGAGAGTGGTTGCTTTAGAAGCTGGAAAGCACTCAGTGAAGAAGGACTGTATTGTTATTTGTCCTACAGCCTTAAAGACAGGCATTTAATCTTGAGTCATATGACTCAAAAACTAGGGAATCCATAAAGTAAACTGCCTTATCTGCATTTATCTGTTGTTAAAACAGGCAAAACTTAGCAGAGCACTCTGGGAATCTGCTCTGGAGGGTTTAAGAGTCCATCAGTGCTAGTTAGTCTTAAGAACCACCTTTTGGGAGCACAAGAACCACTCACTGCATCCTAAGTCAGGCAACCTTGGCTGAACAGGAATTCCTGTTGAGCTCAAGAGGAGAAAAAAAATTGTATGATGTCTGGAAGTAAAGTCATGCTCTGCAGGAAGATTACAGAGCTGTAGCTCATACATGCAGGGAGAAGCCACAAAAGGTCAAAGCTCAATTACAGTTGAAATTGGCCAGTGTTCTGTCAGCACTTTTTTAAGGCTGTTAATAGCAAGAAGGTGTCTGAAGAAAATGTTGGATTGATACCTACTGAAGACTGTCACCTGATTAATAGGGATGAAGAAAAAGCGGAGGCATTCAATGTTTTTTTGCCTCAGTCTTTAACAACATTGATAGACCTTGGGCTGCCCAGTTCCAAGAGTCAGAGGACCACGAGTGCAGGAACAGTCCCTTTCCATCTGCAGACTCTGAAATTGTGAGGGATCTGCTGTATCCATGGGGCCTGATAGGATTCACCAGGTGTTATGGCAGGACCCTTCCTGAGCATCATCCAAAGGCCCTGGGAGTCTGGGGAAGTCCTTACTGGCTGGAAGCTAGGCTGTATATATTCCAATTTACAAGAAGGACATGAGGGAAGACCCAGGAAACTACAGAGATGTTAGTCTAACCTCAGTTCCTGAAAAAGTTATGGAGAAGATTTCCTGCGTGCTACTGAAAGGCATTTAAAGAACAAGGCAGTCATCAGTCACAGCCACCATGGATTCACAAAGAGGGAGTCTGATAAAATAATTTAATATCCTCGTGTCATCTGCTGGGTCAGTGGATGAAGGGAAGGCAGTGGATGCAGTTTTTCAATTTCAGTAAGGCTTTTCATATTGCTCCTCACAGCATCTTTCCAGCTGTGGGATGAGGGGTTTATGGTGCACTGGGTAAAGAACTGGCTGAAGGCAGAACTCAAAGGGATACAGTGAATGGGGTTACCTCTGGCTGGTAACTGGTCACCAGTGGTGCTTCTCAGTTTTAGGGTCAATGCTGTGCAATGTATTTATCAAAGATCTGAATACAGGAGTTGAATGCATCATTAGCAAGTTTCCTGGCAAAACCAAACTGGGAAGTGCAGCTCTCTTGAGGGACAAGAGGCCTTACAAAGCAGTCCAGATAGACTGCAGCTCTGGATTTAGATTACTGGAATGGAATTTAACAAGCTGAAATGCTTGGATTTTACACTTAGGTCAAAATAACACCATGCACAAGAACTGGGAGAGGAGTGGCTGGAGAGCAGCCCTGCAGAAGGGATCTGGGGGTGCTGGCTGACAGCAAGCTCAGTAAGATCAGCAGTGAGCCTCTGCTGCCCTCTCCTCATGAAAGGACCTTGCCTCTGGGGCACACACCTGGCAAGCACAGGAATCTTCTTCCATCCTATTCTCAATCAAAATGTGAGTCAAATCAGGAGGCTATGCTATTCAGTCTGCCAAAAATGCTCAGAAAGAAAATAAACTGCAAATGCAGTGACAAAACCCCAGGCCCATAAACTTGCTGTAACCCTTTTGTCCTGGGTTGGCCATATGATTTTTTTTTGTATCCCCAATCGTCCCTCCTGCTTATGCTGGATATTAAGCTCTTTTTTCCCTGTTTGGGGGAGGGGTGGTTGGAATTGGCTTTTCTTGAGGAGACCCCCCCCACTAGAGGTTTCCTCCTAAAATTTGCCCTAAACCAGGACACCTTTCCAGAAAAGCAAGGGCACAATGAAGAAGACAAGGAAAAGGAATCAGCGATGTCACTGACAGACAGATGGCAATTCATGTTTGCCCAAGAGGGCAGAAGGCTGCTCAAGGCAGATTGTTGGGAAAGATGAAATAGGAAAGCCTTATAGATATGATTACCTTGCAAAAGATGCTGAAAATATGGAAAGTAGAATCGAAATTGAGACGAAGACAAGGTTTGAGTTGAAGAGTAACTAAGAAACAATGGTAGAGCTGGCTGAAGGGAATCCTCCTTCTGGATAGAACAATGCCCTCTGCCCAGGCAGGGCCAAAGGGCAGAGCAAACCCTGCCTGCCTGGTAGGAGATTCCCAAAAGCAGTTCTTTTAAGGTTTAAAATATAACCCCGTATGGGAATGTGATGATTCTTATAGGTTGCATGCAAATATTGTAGAGTTTGTAGCTTGTCTCAGATTGGTTAAAGAGAATTAGAATATTCAACAGAGAAGATGATTTATTGTATTGTAAATGGCAAATCGCTCTCTTTTTGCTCTCTCTTTTTGCCTCTCTCTCTCTCTCTCTGGCCTGCTCTGAGCTGTGTCTTGCAGCCCAGCAGCCTCTCACACCCACGCTCTTTCACAATAAACTCCCATGCTCTAAACCCATCTTTAGAGATCTCTCGTTTCTATTTTACCCCTATAACCAAACCCCACAGAGTTAAACCCTACAGCAGATGGCACCAGACCCTGCTCACCTGGCTGCCTGACCACGAGGGTGACGAGGCCGGAGGCGTCCTCTGCCCGCTTGTACCAGCGCTCGCTGGGGTCCAGCAGCCACTCCTCCACGCGGCAGCCGTAGGCCCCGCTGTCCCTCACGGTGGAGTTCTGGATGGAGAGCAGGAACAGGCCCGGGGCCGGGCTCTCCAGGTGCAGCCGGCCCCGCAGGCCGCCCAGCCCCGCTGGGTCCCCGTAGTGCAGCGTGCTCTGCCGGCTCAGCCAGGCCACCACGGCCTTCTGGCCGCGGCCCGGCCGCCACACGGACCACTCCACCAGCAGCTGCGATGAGGGGCTGGTCCGGTTGCTCACCAGGCACTCCATGGTCACCCACTCGTTCTCCAGCACCGTGATGTTCTTGTGGGCCTGGCTGACCTGCAGGCGGTTATCTGTGGGAAAAGGCCATTAGAAATGCAGTGTGATTGAGGGGCTGCAAGTGTTCTCTGTCTCCCCAGTGATGCCGGAATGATTTTTGTCTTTTATATCACTTTTACACAGTTCTCTGTACCCACAAGTATCAGCAGCATGCACACTTGCAACCTTTTACTCAGTTTAGTGCTCAGTGTTCTGTAAGTGTTCTGCAGCCCTGAGGCTGAACAGCCCAGAGCTGCAGAGCCAGGGACACCAAACATTCTGCTGGCTCAGGAAGCCAAGGGCCCCTGGCAGGACAGATTCTGGAAACTCGAGCTGAGCCCAGCCCAGCCCCAGCATTGGGCTCCCTTGTTGGATCTGGGCTGTGGAAAGTCTAGAACTGGTGTGTGTGACTGACGGGGGTGCATTTTGCCACACTTCACCTGGTTGAAGTGGATGCACCAAACAGGATCCTGATTAAAATACTGAGGTAAAGACCCCAACCCTTTTAACCGTGTCTGGCTTCATTTTCCTAACACCAGGAAAAAGGCATCACCAGAAGCCTTTCCTGCATGGCCACAATCCTGGGGTGTGATGAAAGAAATATGGAAGCAGAGGAAAAAATGATGGAGAAAGGAGAGGACAAAAAAAAGAGGAGGGGAAGAAAATAGGGCTTGTGGTTTTTAGGGTCTTCTGAAAATCTCAGGCTAGCCACCATCAATGACCCATTCAGTGCAGGGATTTGGAAACCCACAATCTCCCAGTAGGACCTGGGAGGTCCTAAGTGGACAGAGACCTAATGAAGGGAGATCACACCTAAACCTTTTCTTGTTCTACTCCTCAGACCAGGCACAACCCCAACCAGTAAACTCCCCTGTTGTGGAAAAAGAAAAAAAAGCAAAGTGGAGAACAGACAACCGATTACAGGGAACCCCCCACTGCAAAATGAGAAGTGCCATGAGGGCAAAGTCACACACAGGTCTTTTGCTGCCTTGGGAATGCCCCTGGTTTTTGCTCCACAACTTCATTGATACACGGGAGGGTGACTGGAATCAGCTCTCTTACACGAAATGACGTGGACACGTACACTCCTAAATCCCTCACAATTCTTTCCAGGGACAGTCTGGACTTTTCTGGTGCTGCTGCTGCAGCAAGCACTGTACTTCCCAGAGACAGGTGGGCGATGCAGAGGAGGGGGCAGTCACAGCTCCCCTGTCCCTGACCACCCCTCAGCCATCCTGGCACTCTGCAGACAGAAATGAGGAGCTGGCACTGGCATCCAGCCATGGCCTGCTGTGCTTCCTGCCTGTGTGACCAGGCAAAGCTGTGCTCCCTCATCCCAGAGCTTGTGTGTAGCTAGCTAAATCCAGACAGAGAAAAGGCACTGAGCACTCTACTCCAGCCCTGATATCCAACTGCATCCATCCTGCCTGAGGGATTTGATGTTCTAGAGACAGGCAAGGACAAGGAAGGCTTCCTCATGAAGTACCAATGCTCTGGACAGTTCTTGCCTCCCTGCTCTCCCCTTTTCCTTTGTCCCAGCTTGTGGGGACCATATTTAGCTCCTCTATCACCTCACCTTTATCAGTGTCATCCACTGCCACGGAAACCACCCACAGAGCAGACTTCTCCTTTCCTGGCAGCCAGCTCCTCACCTCATTAAACTTGTTATTCCCATCTCATGTGCACAGGGAAAACACACAAGGCTCCCTGCGCCTGCCAGGATACAGGCACAGAGTAAAATTAACCTGTGTGCAAGACATAAAAATGCTTTCCCAGGCAGGCACTCAGGGGTTCTCTCCCAGTAGGTCGCTAGTTGACACTCTTGCTACACGATGCTCTCAAGGATAATGAACCCTACAGACTATGAGGGTGATGCCGGAATGATTTTTGTCTTTTCTATCCCTTTTACACAGTTCTGTGTATCCACAAGTATCAGCAGCATGCACACTTGTAACCTTTTACTTAGTTTAGTGCTCAGTGTTTTGTAAGTGTTCTGCAGGCCTGAGACTGAACAGCCCAGAGCTGCAGAGCCAGGGACACCAAACATTCTGCTGGCTCAGGAACCCAAGGTCTCCTGACAGGAGGATTCTGTAAACTGGGGGTTAGCCCACCTCAACCTCATTATTGGGCTCCCTTGTTGGATCTGGGCTATGGAAAGTCTAGAACTGGTGTGTGTGACTGACGGGGGTGCATTTTGCTGTCACCTGGGTGAAGTGGATGCACCAAACAGGATCCTGATTAAAATACTGAGCTAAAGACCCCAACCCTTTTAACCATGTCTGGCTTCATTTTCCTAACATGAAGGCATCAAGGGATGGACAGCCTTCATGTGGGGACACTGAAAGCCACACAAGCTCAGCCCAGAGGGACAAGAGTCACACAAACGAGGGAAAACCCTCTTTCCACGCAGGGCTGTGCAGGCACGAGGATGCAAGGAGGGGGTGGCAATCTCACAGGCCGTGCACAGGAGCCAAGCCCACCTGGCTGCTTGACGGTGACCTCGGTGCGGCCTGACACCTCCTCTGCCAGCTTGTACCAGGCGTGGTTGGGGCTGAGCAGCCACTCCTCCACGTGGCAGTAGTAGCTGCCGCTGTCCCGCACCTCTGCCCGCTGCACGGTCAGGCTGAAGAGCCCGCCCGAGGCAGAGCGCTCGAACTGCAGCCGGCCCCGCAGCCCCTCCTCCTCGGCGTAGGTGCCGTACTCGAAGGCTGAGCTGTGGGTGGTCTTCAGGATGAGCTTCCCGTCGGCGTCCGAGGGCTTGTGCACGTACCACAGCACGGCGAAGTGGGAGTCGGGGCTGGTCTGCGATTTCACCGAGCAGTTCAGGGGGATGGGCCGGCTCTCCACCAGGGTGATGCTCCGCTTGGATTTGCTCACCTGCAGCTTGGTCACTGTGAGGAGGGAATCAAGAGATGGGTCGTTAACACAGGAAGGAAACTCAGGTGATTTGGGGTGGACCAGAGAGTCCCCTCTTGCCTGGGTCCCACTTGCCTTAAAGATTGTTTAGGTATTCTACCAAATCTCTCCTTTCAAACCCTTCTGACTCCTGGATCCTCCCACTGTGTTCCTCAGCAAGAGCGGCTGCTTTTTCACAGTCTGACCTTTAAAAGACTCTTTAATTCATAGCGGTCTAAGGCATCAGATTTAGCAAGAAGACTACACCCAAACTCAGTGGTTTTTCTCACGGTGAAATCATACCACTCACACCTCAGGGCAATGAGCTGTTGACCAGTTCCAGAGAAAACCACTTCTGAGAAAGTGAATTAAACGAGACCCCAATGCTGTCACATGCCAGCCATCTCAGTGTGATGCAACCCACAGGCATGCAATAGCTAGGGGAGGAAACCAGGCACACCTGGAAAAGGAGAAAGAGCACCAGATGGAAGGGATCAGCAGGGAGCAAGCTCTGCTCCCAGGGCCAGGAGATCTGGCTGCAAGTCCACCACAAGCTGCCCAGCCTAGGACAAGCCACAGGCCCATCACCTCCCCAGGCTCCCCAAGCACAAGTGCAGCTCCCACACTGTAGCTAAGCAGTCCCACGGTGTTGAATGTGATACAGCAGAATCATCAGCTCGAGTTCCTGTAAGGAGAGACACAGGGATTCCCAATTCCTCTCTCCCTGTACCGTCCCAGGACAGAGCCTCCTGCAGCTGCAGCGTGTGCTCAGCTGTGCTGTCACCCGAGCCCTGAGCCAGGGCATTCCTGCCGGCAGGGGAGGACACAAGGCGCCCTCCTGTGTCACCCGTGCTGGGTGTGGGACAGCTCCCACCCAGCCAGGCACACCACTCCTCCCAGCAGCTCTGCCACCATGCCCTCCCCTCCTTCACCTCTCCTCACACAGCTGCTTCCCTCTGAAAGGGGGAACGCTGCCTTGCTGCTGACAAGCTGCAAATCTCCAGTAAAACATGAAGAGTGCACGGGTACAAGCGGCACGACAGAAGTGAGGCACCACAGGCATGGAAAACGGAAGGCTGCCGGGGGACCTGTGCCCATCCACACCCTGCAAACACATCCCACACATCCTGTGTTTGTGAGGAAGCAGCGCTGTCTCCTCTCTCTCACCAAGGCACGGGCTCCTTGCTTTTGCATCGTGCTTTGCTTCCAGCATCCCTGGGCACCAGGGATGCCTGTCGGCACAAGTGATGAGTGATGGTGCCCAGGGAGAGCAGGGCACAAACAACTTCAAATGGGAGGAACTCCCACCACAGCGATGCTTTCTGCTCTGCCTCATCTGAGACAGGCATCCTGGTATCGTGTCAGATGTTCCCTGGGAGCCTGGGTTGCCCGTGGCTTTAATCAGTATGCTAATAAAGACTCTCTGGCTGTGGTACACGCTGGAGGAGGGAAATGAGGGAAATTGTCCTTGCTTTTCCTCCCTAGGGACTTCAACCTAATGGAAAGAGTCAGCATCATCCTCTTGTATTTCTGCCATACCCCAGACACATTCCTTCCCCTTTGTTTCACTTCAGGACAACAGCTTTAGCCACCACACCCACCCTCATCCCACCTTTTCGGCTCACTGTTGGTTAAGAACAGTTATTTCAAGCATTAATCAATCTTCCAAGTCCCTGGGAGATGAACCAATAAAGGAGAAGGTGGTTTTCAGCAGTTTCCTTTCTCCCCCAGCCCCCTTTCCAAACTGTTTATTTTTAATTGGTACTGGATTATTTTCTGCAACGGTTACTACGGAAACCTCTGCTACCATAGCAACTGTGTATGTTAAGTCAGTAGCCTATATCTATTAAAATGCAGTATATACACACGCTGTGTGTGGTGGGTTGCTCAATATCAACACACACACACACACAGACAAAGCCAGGGTACACACAGAGCAGAGCTGCTGAGAGCCAAGCATCCCTCTCTGTGCTCTTCCCACATCCTGGCACCTCCAGGAGATGAAAATGAGGATGGCTGACAAGGAGTAATTTCAGTGTTTGGGGTAACAGAGCTGCACCTCGTACATGATGTGTGTTCCACTGAAGCAGTGAGGGCTTGTTCCCAGATCATCATCACAGGAATTGTCACTGTGTACAAACAGCATGGGCCCCGGGGTCACCCAAGGACTCTCAGACAGCCTCTTTGCAGCTTTCCCTGCTTCCATTCAACCTTTGGGAAGAGGACTTCTTTTTGAGAGTGATGGGGAAGCAATCTCATTAACTCTGGCAAAAATGAGATCTTAAATTTCACACACACACACCCCCCCAAGCCTTCCAAAGCATCCTTGGCAACCACTGCAGCCAGCAGTCAGGAATTTGCCCACATTTTCCACTGAGTCCCCAAGATACTGATGAGGTAGCACTTCTGCAGCTGCTAGCAGCTGGAGCAGCAAGCCCTGGCAGGGAATTACAGGTCTTCCCTTTGCCAGACTGCACTCTTGCAGAGGTTCATAACACTGTGCACGAAGTTTGCTCGAGATTAGAGGTATCAGATATATGTAATGACATCCCTGCCAATGCGCTTTTCATCAAACATGAATTACTCTCCTAAGGGAGGCACACCACAGAAGATGCAAGTGCAGGTTCTGTTTCCCTCCCACAGAATTACATTCTCAGTCCCACAGAGGACATTCTCAGTCTTTTCCAATTCTGTGAACACCACATGCTTCCAGGTCCTGGTGCTGGCTCCTGCACAGTATACAGGCACCCACCTCTTCTTCATTACCTTTTGCAGATCCTATAGGAATAATTTACAGCTTTTATGGACCACAGGCTAAGCTGGAAATGCACACAGGTTACCTTGGGGCAGCTTCACCCTCAGGCTGGTTTGCTTGTCCATGCAGGGGAGAGGTCCTGGTTAAGACATGGGAAGCTTTGTGGGGTAACTCACACTTCTGCTCCCCCATGGGGCTGACCATCACCACCATTCACAGATGATTCCAAAAAGCTTATTTTGCATTTGGGAAAAATTATTTTAAAAAGGGAAAGCAGATAATATTGAAGTTGGTGGTCCAGGGTGATGGGAATGATACAATACAAAACCAGGGAGTCCATCCATCTCTTCCCATTCTGGTGGCAAGTGCAAACTGAGTCTCTCAGCCATGTGCAGCTTGCCAGGCCATGTTTAAAGATGCTGCCATGACATGGAAATGGTTGTAGCTGCTGGTGCACGAGTGAGGTTGCAAGAAGTCTGACACCCCAGGCACTGAGCCAGCGAAACCTCACCCTACTGACAAGGGGGAAACTCCCTTTCCTGGCTTGAGGATTTGCCTGGGCAAAGAGCCAGGGAAGGGCTTGGCTTTCAAAGGCTGAGCTGATCCTGTGTGCCCCCCGGGCTGGGGATTCGGTGAGGCAGGGCAGGGCTGCAGGTGGTGGGTGCAGCAGTGTGAACAGACACTGTTACACGGCATTTTCTGCCGTGCTGTCAGGAGGCTGATGTTCTCTTAACAGCCTCGGAACATCTGCTCTGTGAGAGGAACAGGTGCCCGTGTCTAGGTGAAGTTATCGTGCATATCATCTGCAAACCATAATCCTGTTGCCACAATGTCTCCTGGCTCCCTGGAGAGTGCCAGTAAAGAGGATATTGTACCTTAATGTACTGTAATTGGCCCTACATACGCTATTAAAGCTTTCAATTTACACTGGCAACAAGTCATGGTGAGAATCCTCTTTGTTTTTTTTTATCATTATCTCAAGATGCCTGTGGCAGCTTCTGGTCCTCAAAGCTTGCATCTCTGGCTGGGAGCTCGGGTCAGACACACCTTACACAGCTGATACATAGTAGGGGTTTTCTACACAACATCATGCAATCTCCTCAGGCTGAGCATGTGGTAAGCACAGTTATACAAATATTTGGGGGAAGGCAGAGCAGCCATCAGACGAGGAGGAGGAGGACAGAGACAATGATGTGATTCACAGATTTTCTGCTGACTTGCTGCCTCTTGGCTCCCACCCCTCTGTTTCCTAATCATCAGGCTGGGGTTACAACACTTACCTTTAGCAAAGCTCTTTGCCACCTGTACCTAAAAATGCTGTGGTAAGAAGGTGCTCTGTCTCAAACACCTTACATCATTTTGCCTTGTAGGCAGCAAGAAAATACAACAGCAAGAATTTACTTCCCACCTGGGAGCCACAATTACCATGTCGTGGGAATGGCGATGTTTAATTGGAGCTGAAGATACCATTTCCCCAAAAGAGCCCCATGAAAAACCCCAGAACGCTGCCCCTGCAGCAAAGGAGGAGGGGGCATCCCCTGGGGAAGGAGCCAGCTCTCTATGAGGCAGCAGCTGTGGCACAGGAGGGTGGGCAGGAGCATGTCCACCACCAGAGAGTCCCCAGAAAGCCCTGCCACCACAGCAGGGAGGCAGTGTCCCACTTTGGAGGCTGCTGCTCTCTGGGGAGAGCTCCTCCAGAGAACACTCTTACTTGGAGAGAACTGATGAAGTGTTGCAAAAAGTTTTCTGGGGGAATGTCCTACTTTTAAAAGCCTCCATGGAGATTTCACTGTGCTGAGGTGTGTGTGCAGGGGGAGCAGAAATGAGGCCAGCCCTACCTGAACCCAGCCCTGGTTTAACACCATCCAGGGGGTTTAGCAGGCCAGTCAGGAGAGATTCTTTTCCAGGAGCACAGCCCCGTGGTGACTTCCTACCAGGAAGCATGCTCAGTGTACAACTGGCCAGGCCTTTGGCACAAGTTCAGCCATCCCCTCAGCCTGTCCCAACTCAGAGGTGCTCCATCATTTCCCTCACCAGAGCCTGAAAAGCTCTCAGTGCCTGAATTCCTCCTGGAGGATTTCTGCCTGGGATTCAAAGAGACCAGTGTGCAGCTTACTGCCACAGGCTTAGACATGCACTAACATTCAGACCTCTGCCAGCTCTTCTCCCTTCCACAAGGCAGGGCTGAGAGCCTCCTCCACTTCCCCAGGACTCCTGCTTTAATGACTGAACAGAGTCAAGCAAGTACACACCAGCCTCTGACTCAGCATGGGCAGCTCACGATTATTAGGTTAGTTGAAAGCAAACCAACGTTCAAAAGGGAAAGATGTGCAAGCCCTTTTGGAGAAGAGGCATCAGAAGAAAGGCATTTGCAGAAGGGAAGGAAATGAGAAGCTCCTAGGAGGACTGTGTTCATTAAGCTTAACCACAGCCTAGAAATCACAGCAAAGTAAAGACAAAGGCTTCCAGCAGCTGGGTAACCTCCCCAGAGAGGGCAGGAACATGGCAGCACAGCTCCCGACTCTGGCTATTCTCTTCTAACTGAACACAATTCCTCCTGAAACTGGATTAGTGAGGTTGCAAATTGCATTAGTCAACATGGGAGGCTGCTGGTGCAACAGGAGCAGCAGAAAGGGAAATAGCATTAGACTTTGCCTGCCATTATTACTGCCATTATTAACTTGTCACTTTACTGTAGTGTTCCTATAACAATGAATTATTGCCTGCAAACAGGCTGACATGATTGAATTACTGGGAGAGCAGCTCTATGGGAAGGAAAGACAGCGTTAACCCTTTCTTGAGGAAGGCTCAGCTTCAACCCCCTCCCATGTGGCCAGACAAAAGAGCTGAGTCTCTGACTCAGAACACCACCAAGTGACCTGCATTTCAACACGTTCAGCAAGTTGCTGCTAAGACCAGAGCCCAGCAGGCAACCAGACACTCCCAGCCTCACAGCTGCTGCTGCAGCAATTCCAGTTGGGTGGTTAAGAACCATGCACGTCCATGCTGACCCATCCAACAGCCCTGCCCAGCACCCAGCCCCAGGGACTGAAAGGCACTGTGCTACTGCAGCCTGGGGAGAGGAGTTTGATGGTGCCAGAGGGTGCTGTGGCAATGCAGAACAGGCATCTCTCCTCAAACCCTGTGCTGGATCTTGCTCCTCTGCATCCCACCAGCTCTAAGAAGTTTGATCACGACATCATCCCACTGTCCCCACAAGTGGCCCCGTGCTCTGCCCCTCCCCAGAAGCAGCACAGCCAGACTGCAGACCCACCAAACACGGAGACAGGGGGGCAAACCCATTGCTGCACATGAGGACTGCAGGCAGTGCCAAGGACATCTGCTCTGCTAGGGAACAGCCTGGGATTACTGGCCGTGCTGGAGCCTGTGGGGCAGATAACAAACTAGCAGGTAACCAAGAGGGGCCTTGGGGAGCAATGCATGTGTGACCCAGAAAGGCTCTTTAAAGCCCAGGAGCCATACATCTGCCAGCACACACAGGAAAGGCCGTGTGTGTAGCTGCAAGGATGGAAAAGGCTGGGAAGCTCACAGCCTCCCAGGTCCAGACATGGATAAGGCACAGACCACCAGCTGGGATGTGCCACTGGCCTGGAAAAAGCAAGACTTTCCCCAGGAAACAGAAACCATGTCACTGTAAAGAACAGCAAGAAACAAATATAACCCAAAGCAAAATGCCTCACAGACCTAAAACCAGAAACTTTCCTGCAAAACCCTGAAATGCACATAAAAGTTCTGCACGAGAGAGAGGAGGGAGGGAGGAATAAAAGATTCCCAGCATGAGTTGTGCCTGCTGTCAGAAAACAATATACGGCTCACTGATCACTTGTAAATTAAAATATGGAGATAGGATCACTGGAAGATAAATTCAGTACCAAGCTGCAGCCACTGAGGATAAAGGAAGAAAAAATAACATACCGAGATATTTAATCAACTCCTCGTCAGAGAGATTTCAAACAAAGGAGTGTTCTGTCAATTAGGAAAAAAACGTAATTAAATGCACCCGAAGAGCAAGTTGTAACATGCACAGCAGCACCACACACCAACTCCCATGTCATGCTGGAGGCTGAATTTCCTGAGATGTTTCTTCCCTCACAGAAAAACCTGACATTTTGTGCAGTTGCACGCTCAGAGCACAACTGCACCCTGTAGAGCACGGCTGACTTCCACACACGCTGTGTTTCACTTGGGCTCTTTCAGCAGCTCCTGCTGAAAAACTGAGTGCTGGGCAGACAGAGATGAGCTGCTTAGGGTGGTGTGGAATGTCATTCTCCTGCCATCCAGAGAGCAAGCTCTCCAGACACACTTCAGGCAGGATCAGGAGATCTTGTGGATACTGCCCACACCAGCCCTGCCAGTGTCAGGTGCTGCTCCCCATGCAAAGAGAAATCCCCTGAGATGGACCCAGCTGAATCCACCAAAGCTCACTCCATTCACCTTTAACTGCTCCTTTCCACATCCTGCAAGTTCAACTACTGTGTGGAAGAACAACCAAACAAAACAAGCCATCTGTCATTTCTTAATGAATTGTATTCTTGAACTTTTTAAGGAGTGAGGATGTATTTCAGCATAATGGGCTACACATCCATCATTATCTGCACTCCCTGCTTCTGTGTTAATTAGGACAAGGAAAATATAGTAATTTTCTTTAGCAGCATCCCAAATGCCTATTTAAGAAAGTAAGACGGCCTTGAGAGAAAACTTTAATGTATACATGTTAAAATAAAAGACTCTGAGCCCCAGGCTCAGCATGTTTGGAGCCATTTTGCTGTAAGGAAGTGGATCTCAGGTTCAGTGAAGCCAGGAATTCAGTCTTTGACCATGTCAGTTTTTCATGCCAGGAGAAGCATTCCTCAGGATCAGAAACACAGAAAAATGGTGCAGGTCCCATGCACAGGGATGGACTGCAGGTGCTGCAGGGAGGGACCCCTGGGCTGGGCACTGCTCTGACTGGAGGGCTGAGAATGCAACAAGAGGGAAGCTGTGCTGCTGCAGCACTGAGCCTGCTGGCCACAAGGCCACTCACCTCACAGAGACTGGGACAGGAGAACAGTGCTCAGCATCTGGCTGCAGCGCTGCCCATCACCAGCCTCCCTCTCCCTCAGGGGCTGCCCCTGCTGACTCTGCTTTTGGAGTCTTCAAGGACAGGATGAGGTGCAAAGCTTTAGAGTTGGGCACCATCTAAGTACTGCTCACTGCAGAGTGTTTTAGTGCAAGGAGAGCAAACAGGGAATCGATGAGAAGCTGAAGTGTGTGAGAGAAGCTGTTGAAGACAACATCAAAGAATGTGCATGTGCACAGACTGCAGACAGGCTGACACCATGGTTTTGTATATCCACACTGCAAACAGGAGTGGAAAACTGCTCAGGAAATATCAAAGAGAGAAGGCAGAGAGTACTTTAAAATAGAAGTGAAAAATTGGACCTAAAAAGTAACCTTGGAGAGAACTAATTTGAAGAGAGCAGCATATCCTGGATATGGCCCAGATGTCCTGGCATTGTCAGTCTTGTTGTGGGGCTGAAAAGGAAGACTGCACAAAGGTCAGTGGGCACACACAGAGCAGGCTGAGTCAGGCTAAGGTCCCACTAGGTGCAAAGATCCATTCCCATACCCTTCAACCTTGTGAAATGCATCCAAGATGCTTCATCCACTTAAAGTTCAACTTCTCAGGTCACTTCCCTGGGTGCATTTTCCAGGCTGAAGTCCCAAGAGAAACCTTGAATATAACTGACTGCTATCAGCTCAACACACCTGGCTCTTACAGAGGCTCCCACAGGCAACCCTGCAGAGGAGCCAAAGCACCAGCACTTCCCAGATGGAAAACCAAATGCAGGGAGAGGTGAATCACAGCACATCCAGCATGAGCTCCCTCCCCTGCTGCACTCAGGGGGACAGGGATGTTTGGAGCAGGGAGTGATGGCTGAGCATGGAGAAAAAGCATCCTGGGTGCTGGTCTGGGGTAAATAATTGTGTCAAGGAGGTAAGTGGGAAATCTGTCCCAGAGGACCTGGCAAGTGTGGCAACAGAGCTCCCCAGGGCAAACGGGCAGGAGTAGGAGACTATCGGGGGTACAGGGTGGGAGAACCAACCACACCTCTGCTATCTGCAGAAGAAAAAGGGCTCCAGCTGGGTCACTAATGCAGGTCTGTGCAAGGGGACTGCTCTGGGTCATGCAACACCTCAATTTCATGTGTTCAGTGTGCTGGAAGGAAGGAGCAGCAGCTCTGAGGCAGAAGAGCAGGCCTTATCCCACTGGCAGTGAAGGGAAAGGAGCAAGTCCCTGAGCACACAGGGGAGAGGAGACTGCTCTGCACCACAATCCTGGCTGCTGAGAACAGGCTCCTCTCTTCTGAGCACTTCTTGAACTCCTTCATCACTCAAGCAGGAGTACAACCATTTGCCAGATGGAGCAGCCAGCTGTAAAGCAGGGAAGCAGTGCTGTTCTACAGAGCAAAACTGCTCTAGGATCAAGCAAGCAAACAGCAGACTTCAGTTTCCAGACTTCACTTCTGTAAGGAAGTTTCCAGCTCATTGACTTTCCTTGCTTAACTTTATTGCTGGATGCTGCCAGAAGCAAGAAATGTCAGGTTAAAGTAGAGACTTTGTGGCATTTGAAAATACTTGTTTGAGCCTCCACTCAAGAGTCTGGTCAGTACTCCACTGGCCATGCATAGTAGAAAAGGCATCTTTCACATCCATGCACAAGAGGATTCCCTGAACACTGAAATATCTAAAAATTAGTAAAATGAGATGGAATAAAGGCATTAACAGTAAAATATGAGTTTCATTTGTTAATAAAAGCTTCTCACTATACTCCACAAATGTCTTGGTAATTAACTGTTTGAAACTCAGTCCTCCTCTCCCAGCATTAAGTGTGCCATAAAGCAGCCTCCTTTTCCAGTTCTCCTCTTGCTCCTGCCCTCCTCATCGTCCTCAGTCTGCACTCACAACCATCCACTGCTTGGCTGCTCAGTCTGTCTTCAGAGAGAAGAAGGAGCATGAATCTGAACAGCCTCTCTGTGGCTGCCATGGATGGGCTTGGACGAAGAGGAAAGTCCTTCATTCTCCACTGATTAGGTTTCTCTGGCCATTGCTAGCCCAGCCAGGCCACTCTCAGAGGTTTCCTGTGGACAGCAGGAAAGCAGCAGAGTGCTCTGCACCCACCTGAACACAGAGTTTCATGGAGAGCTCTGGCCCACCCCAGTCTCAAAGTAAGGCTCAGGCAGAAGGTACCTCCAGCTCCTCCAAGAACAGCCTGATGAGCCTCCACCCTCACCCTCCATGATGGTTTAAACTTGACAGCTCCTAATAAACCAAACTTTAAGAAGCAGCCCCTGGAGAGCCTCTGGAAGCTAATTAATGCTCTAATGAAGAGCATGACTGCCTTATTTGCTCGCTGGCTCCCAGGTCAATCAATCTGCTGTAGACTGGCTTGCAGAAAAGCAGCAAGGAGCCCAGCACCCCTGGCGTCTGCTCAGTTATCATCCCCTGCCATCCCTCTCCATCCCTCCTCCCATGTTCATTACTGTCAGAAACTCAGCAGCAAGAGGACAGATTTATAGAGGAGATTGCAGCTTCTCCCCGAGAAGATTAGTCATGAGGGTACAGGACAAGGGGCAACGTAAGGATGGAGGGATGGAGAGCTGCATGGGGAGGTGCATGACTATGAAAGGGGTGAGAAGATGCTCTGAGGGTGGGAGTTATGTGAAAGTCCTGCTTTTTTATTCTGCTGTTGCTGCTGGAGACTCCCCAGAGCTCAGACCCCAGGACTCTGTGAATCACCCCCTCATTTGTGCTGCAGGGGAATGGTAAGTGCAGTAACACACACAATGACAATGGCAATTTAAAACACCAGCACAAACCTGCTCCAAGCCTCCTTGCCAAAAGAGAGAGCCCTCTGCAGACACCCAGGCCTGCCCAGACTGCAGCACAGCCCCCGTCGTGCTCTGTCTGCTGCCCTTGTCTGAGTCCTGCAGACCACATGGACACACACTGCTCCCAGACAGCACCTGCTGTCTCAGCCCTCCATCCCTGGAAACCTGGCAGGGAGAAGCAAGAGCCAAGGAGGAAATGGGAACACAGCCTGCCTGACAGCCCTTGGGTCTCCCCTTGACCTGTCTGGATCTATCAACTTCCTCCCTCAGGCAGGACTTGGAGCCCAAGTGCAGCTTCCCCTCCATGCTGTGTGAGGAGGGACAGGGAACAGTGAGGTCAGCTGGCATCTCAGTGTGAGCACTGAGAGCTCAGCCTGAATCCAAACACTTCCAGGGTCACTTGGATTCTAAAGGAACCACCTGTACCTCTGCTTCCCCCAAAACCCAAGAAATCTGTAAGTGCCAGGGAGTCACCACATGGCCATCCCCTATCCACACTAAGCCTTGCATGGTGGATGCTCTTCTCCGCATGGAAAGGTGCAAGACAAAGGGCAAGGCAATGTCTCTGGATGGGAAAACGGTGGTGAACCCTCAGGGGAAAGGGATGAAAAACCCTTTGGAATGAAAGACTCAGTTTTTCAGAGGCAGGCCACATACCTCAGCAGAAGGGGAGCCCCAAACACACAAGAAATCTCCACCCCTGCACTTGGGGCTCACTCCTAGCTCAGGTTGCACTACTGTGCACGGTCTCCTGCCAGCTTTGGTTTCAGGGAAGCAGCTGGCATGAACTGAGATGTATTTTTATTATTCTTCCCCTTTTGCTGCAATATGAGCTCACCAAGAAAGAAACAACAGGCAGCTTGAGAGATGGAAGCAGAAAGGATTGCATTGTAGGGAAATGAAATAGCCACAGGCTATCTAGGCAGCCTGGTCCCCCAGTAATGTCTGACAGCCCCCCACACCAGCCTGGATTTCTGCCCACAGAAGCAAAAACCCAGCACTGGCCCTAAAGCAGTGCAGGTCCCTGTCCCTGCAAAGCAGGGAGCTTTGGGTTGAACTTGCAGCCCAAGGTGTCAGACTTGCATAGAGTTTCATATCCCAGTGCTACTGCTGGTGAACTTTCATGACACCTAAATTCTCTGTAACCTCTCACACCAACAGCCAGCACCCTTTATAGGGAATTTCCTCACACTGCCAGTCCTTAGAACAGCTACAGGGGATCAGGAACATCACTCTCAAAGACCAAATCTGGTTCAGATGTCATACAGGAGACTTGTGCCACCCCACCTGCAGACCTTGTACTCAGAGCTGGGTTAACGCTGCCATTGCCTGCTTTTCTTACTCCCTCCTTCACCCCCTAAATGTTTCATTTCTCAAAATACTGCTCATTTCTTCTAGGAGTCTGAAAGGACTGGGTGTTTCATTCCCTCAGCCTTACCTGTTTGCCACAAGATGAGATAGGTGAAATTACTTTGTAGCCACATTAACTTCTAATCAGATCTGCCATCTCTGCAGCAACCACTCAGCACAGATGACATCCAGAAACACCACCCCACTGCAAAATGCCAAGGAGAGGCAGCCTGAGCATTGAAATGGCAAACCAACACACCAGGGGAATCTCCAGCATCCTGTTCCTTAGGGATGTGGGATTTCACACAGCAAGGACGCCACCACTAATTTACCTTTCTGTCCTCAACACACTTCAAAGGCTGTCGTACACTGATTTCCATGTCTGCACTTTGAACCTGTCAAATAGAAAGGTCACTCAGATAGAGAGCAAGGGTTTGAGAAGGAACTAGAATCCCAGCATTAACTTACAATCTAGAAACACATGCTGGCTCAATTTGCCAAAAGACCTCCAGACAAGCCTTCTTTATGGTGCCCCTTGGTGGACTGGTAGTGGAGATTGTTCACCCCACACATATGGGTCAAGTCAGACACCCACAGCTAAAGGGAAAGGAGAAGCTAGGACTGAGACATCAATTAACAACCTGAGGTTACCTCAGATTAAGGGGACTGCAGTGGAACAGAAGTAGACAGACAGTACTCTCAAGTGTTTCATCATTCAGGAGTCCTGAATGAGCCCTTTGGGAGAAGCCCTGGATATTTATCTGAAATATCATCAGCACAGGTTTGACTGGGAGGTTCCAGGACATTAATTCAGAAGTGTCTGAGGGAGGCGTCTCCCAGATCATCCTGGATCCCCCTGGAGATAACCCAGCCAAAGACCCAGGAATGACACAATACAACACTCTGCCCCCTGCAAAAGCAGAGAGAACCAGAGCACTCCCTGGTCTGACTGCCAGTATTTCATCCATGGAGAAATCAACTACCTGCTCCCAGAGGCTGCCTGGGACACAGTAATGAAACAGAGAGAGGGTGCAGCCACAGTGCTGGGAGAGCTCTGAGCAGTCCCTCCTCTCTTCCATCCCTGCTTATGAGCCATAAAGCCTAAATCATTATGCAGGGCTCATTGAACTGACAGCTAAGATTTGTGTTGCAGTCGTTTGCTGAGCAGCTGGGAGACAGGGAGAGGTAAAAACCACAGAGACCTGGACAACTTGTTCTGTAAGGCATCACTTGAGGGCTACTGCTCCAGTAAAGAACAACAGGCTGCCAGAGCATGGTTTAACTGTCCTGCCTGCTACCCTGAGCTGTGACACACAGGCTCTCTCCTGGAAGCTGTTATCAAGGATTTCTGCTTCCCTCTCTGTCTCACACACAGATATGCACACACAGGGCTGTGAAGAAGCATATTACTCCAGGGACCACATCCATTCAACACTGCTTCCTAGGGAAGTAAGCTAAGATGATGAACATCACCAACTCGACCTTGCAAGCAGTAAAACATGTATTACAAGGCAGCATAATCAAGATAAATGGAGAAGATTAACCTGGAGATGAGGGCAAGGGAGAGAGAGGGAAGAAAAATGACGGAGAGCTCATGAGGTGGCTGGAGCTCACAGCATCCCCTGAGTTGTCTAAAGACAGGGCTGGGGAAGGTAGAGAAGAGCATGAAAAGGGATACTGATGGGAAGATCACAAAGCCCAAGCAGGAGAGACCCTAGGAAGGAGTCCTTCTGCACAGAAACACAAAAGGAGGACTAACATGCAGCAAGAACCTGAGCAAACAGTCTTGGAGTGTCTTTTAACAGGAGTTAAAAGCCTCACTCCAAGCACCAACTCCATCCCTAAGGCCAAGACAGCAATTTACCTTTCAGCTCAGCTACCGTGGCCATGCATCTTTGCACTTTTCATGCTAAATAGAGACACCACCAAAATACCAGCAACAAGGCTTATAGAAAGCTCATCACTCTCTCCAGTGCAGTACAGGGACAGCACCTTGTAGGCTTTCTGACAAGAGGTGCCTGTTGTCTATCTGTTGCACACTCCATGTGGGCATCAGTAGCCTTGGAGACCTCTAGCCAAAAAGGCTCAATTTTTGGTGAGTATGAAAATCAGGCTCTTTGATCACCATCAGCACCCCTCCTGTGCTGCATGTGCAGCTTTGGTGGGAACGTGTCTCTCTGTTTCATCCTGTTTGTCCCCATTCTTCTCTCTTTTCAGAGTCTGCCTTGGTAAATGGAGGTGGCAACCTGAAAACCCCCTCTCTCACAGGAACAGTGCACAGACTGAACTGAGCTCAGCCAGCTCACTTCCCACAAGAAAACCCCAGGAATAGCACCCAAGGAGCAAAGAGAAGACCCAGCTCCCCAGAGGTGGATAAAGGAGCTCCAACACAATCAAAGAGCTGAGCCAGCTACAAGTGAGTGTCATCAGTGACTGCCAGAAGAGCACTCCTAACTCAGAGCCTAACCCTACAGCCCCAGCACCCACCTCAGGCCCCTGCACACCCCTTGGCACTCACCTGGCCGCAGCACCCTGATCTCCAGCAGGTTGGAGGTCCTGTCTGCCAGCCTGGTCCAGCTGCTGTTGTAGTTCTTCCTCCAGAGCTCGGCCACGCACTGGTACTTGCCAGCCTCGGTGTCGCTGGCCCTGCTGATGCTCAGGCGCACGTTGTTGCTGGACTCGGCCTTCTCGATGGCCGTGCGTGTCCGGAACGCGCCGGACCTGTCGCCCCACTGGACGCCGCCGTCGCGGGTGAAGGTGACCAGGTCGTGGAAGTCGGTGCTGCCCGCCGGCTGGAAGCGCCACGTCACCGACACCGGCACCCAGGACGGGTAGTGCGGCTTGATGATGCACTGCAGGTCGAAGGACTCGTTGTAGGTCACGCCCGGGGTGCGGGAGATGGCTGTGACAGCAAAGCCGGCCTCTGCGGGGAGAGAGGAGAGGGGTCTGAGACACCTGCCTGAGGAGGCCCCGCTGTCTGCATGCAAAAGGCAGAGCGTGGTCATCCAGTGGTGCCAGCAGCCACTCCATTGTGCTGGCTTCTCGTTTGCTACGGCCAAGTGAGGTGAAAAGCAGAGGCAAAAACACACAAGTGACTGTTTGAGCAGCAGCGACTGCCTGAGTGAGCATGAGCTGCAGCCATAGCAGGATTGCCCTCAATTTCTGCCCAGAGTGAGATCCCCTGAGATCCAGAGGGCAGGAAGCCTCTGCAGGCTGCCAAACCCTGCATGGAAATGCAGCAGCACAATGGCAAGGGAGCAGCACCTGGCAGAGCTGCTGCTCAGCACCAGCCCCCCATGATTCACATCCACCTCTCGGGCAGGGGGTCCCCCCTGTCCCCCACCCCAGGTCTGCATGTGGTTGCTGCAGCTGGAGGAAGAATGAGGAAAGCAAGCAGCAGCCTTCAAAACATGCATGGTAGAGATGGCAATGGTTACAAAACTCCAGGATGGAGGCAAACTGAAAGAGAAGCTGGTTGCCCCTGTTCTTCACACAGCACAGCTTTTGTTCTCTTCCAGATCACAACTCCAGGACAGCTTTATTCAGTTATTCTTGCATGTCTGCCACTCTGCAAGCTGGTCAATACACTTTGACTTGTCTACCCCCAGCACTCTGTTTGTTTAGAGGAGTTGAAATCAGCAGTCTATTAGTAATTAAAAGACAACATATTCCAGTTAGTCAACTGCAAGCCAGTCAAGCTTTACAATTTCAGTCAGAGTATTTCCATTGCTCATTTGTTCCAAGCTGCAGAGAAATATTTTCTTCCCTTCCAATCCATTCAGTGTGGCCAGCAGACTTAGCAGGGACCTTGTTTTCTTCTGCCAACATCCCCAAGAGGAGCTCAGAGGCTCCATGGGGTGTCCCACATGGGCTGACAATTCTCTCCCTGCAGTGCTGACCACCCCAGCTCTCAGCACAGCTGCCAGTAGTGCTTGAAGAGACCCCAGGCAGCACCCAATCAAAAAAGGAACATCTTCTGGACCAGCATGGAGCTTCAGCCTGCCATCAAAGAGATGAGCCAGGAGCTCCCTGCTGCTGCAGGCAGCCCAGGCACAGCATGGAGCCCAGCAAATCTGCACACTTCCAGCAAGTGCCTCTGCAGCCCCACGGCGTCGCCGTGCCAGAGCTCTGGGGTGTGTAATTCCTGGGAAAACAGGTCAGTCTTTGGGATGAAAGCAGTGATTACCCAGGAGTGCAGTGTGAGACCCAGGCTGCCTCCCCTGCAGAGCTGCTGTGTCTCAGCCCCACACAAGCCCTCACCTTCAGACCCTGCAGCAGCCCTCCTGCTCCAGCAAGTGTTACCAGGACCAGCTTGGAGAAACCCTGAGCCAGAGAAGGCCCTCGAAAGCCAACTTAATTTCACCAAAACCAGATGACTTCATCAAGTTTACTCTCCAGTTGGCCTGGGCAAGGAAGCTTCACGGAGCCATGCAGAAGCCTGCTGTGTTTCTCAGGTCTTCAGCTCCACCAACATGGTCATGGCACTTAGGTTAACAAACAAAAGCCCCTCTTCTTTTGGGACTTGTATAAAAAGCATAAAAGTGGTCTGATTTTATGTCAAACCTCCCTACAAAAAAACAGCACTTCCTTCACCTCCTCCTTCCATGGCCAGACAGGGACTTAAGTCCATGCCACACACTCAAGAGCCTCAGAAGCTCAGGAACATCTGGTCTCTTCAGACAGCACATCTCTCTCTTCTGGGTGTTGCTTCTGAACCACCCTATGATTAGATTTATGGGTTTGAACATCATCTGTGTGGTTCAGCTAAAGAGTTTCTTACCCCGGCAGGCTGGTAAACGATGAGACCTTAACTTGAAATATGAGTGTCACTAAATTTACTGCATTTTTTTAAAAACAGCAGTTTCTGAAGCCGTAAACCTCTCTTGCTTTTTCTTAGCACCCTGCATTTGAGTTTCTCAGACATTTCAAAAACATTGAGCAGAACAAAAAAAAAAAGAATACAAGATTCAGCAGCAGAGCAATGCTCAACAGTTTCTCCACTGTATTTTTATGAGGTACTTCAGCTTTGCTAGTTAAAGAGACTTAGGAATTTCTTAGGACTTGACAGAACATGCTCAACAGCCGGTGACTGGAGGAGCAGAGGAGGGGGGACAACCACCTTTCCAGCACATCTTCTGGGACTGCTGTGTACTTCTGAGCATCTTAAATTTTAACAAGAGTAAAAGTGACACATTTTAAAATCTCAGTGCTTAATGTCAACACTTTTACAAGGGGCAGAGTAAAGGGAAGGGCTGATACGTGGGACTTGTAACAGGCCAAATGCTGCTGACCTCACGAGGAAGACACCACTGAAGCCAGATGAGAATTCACCTTTAGTTCTTTACAAAAGAACATCCCCGACCTTCTTTTGGAAGCTATAGAGAAAAGATTTCTAACTCCAGACAAAACAGCCTCTGAAAGGAAGTCAAAAGGAAAGGAAAGGAAAGGAGGAAAAAGCAAGATTTTCATCAGAATACAATATGATTTTGAAGTCTGGTCTCACACACTTGTCAAAGCTTAAGATTAATACTTTAGAGCACCAACAAAAGCCACACAATCCACACCTTCCTGCCAAAACTCCTATCTCGTCCTTTCAATAGAGCTCCCTGATTTTCTTAGCCTTGGCATTCTGCATATCAGGGCCTCACAGGAGCAGTCATCCCTTCTTCAGCCATCCGCAGATCACTTTTGGAAGCAGCCCAAGAGGACCAAAGTAACTCACAATGCATGAAGAATGCCAAACTCCCTACCTGCCCTCTCCTAAACTGATGTTTGAACTGAGGAGCCCCTTGGCAGAGCAGAGTACCAGCTGCAATGACTCCAGGTACTGGTTTAGCTGGTCAGGGACAGCACTGTGGCTGGGGGCCAGCAGCTCTGTGTCTCCCTGCAGAGGCAGCGAGGACCATTCCTGACTCATGCTCTCCATCAGAGATGCTCACCATTTCCACTGGCTGGGCCAACACATGCCCAACACTTTGCACTCCTGATCTGGTGAGCAGAGGTGAGGTTTATCCAGGGGCAGGCAAGGAGGCTTCAATGCCCATGGGCTGCCAGTGGAGCCCCACCACTGCACTGACCAAATCCCAGCTGCACTACTGGCAGGACACATCATGGGACTGACAGCCCCTCTCCTCTGCAGGACACTGCAAGCCCTATCCCTCTCCTCAGCCATTCCCTGCTTTGCTCTTGCCACAGCCACCCCTCAGACTTTGCCCCACACACAAGGGCGCAGGCAGGCATTTTGCACCGACCTACAGGAGCTGTGGGCAGGCTGCTGGGTGCCTCCATTCTGCTGGCAGCAGCCTCAGTGCTTTGCAGGTGACCTTCTGCAGCACGGCCAGGCACGTGGGGACCGTGGCCCCAGCGCCCCCCACACCTCAAGTACTCACCCAGAGCAGTGATGGACACCGGGGTGCTCGTGTGCCGCTCCCCCACAATCTGCCACTCCCCATCCTGCGTCCGCGTCCACTCGGCCACGCGGCACTCATAGTGGCCCTCGTCCGCCTTGACGCTGTTGAAGATCTCCAGGGTGAAGGAGCCGGGCCGCACCTGCTCCACCTGGATGCCCCCGTAGCTGCTGCGCTCGGCGTAGGCAGGGCCGGGGTGCAGGGTGCCCTCCCGGTCCAGACGCACGATCTCGCTGCGCCGGTTCAGCCTGTCCACCAGCTGCCAGGCCACCGACAGGCGGCTCTGCGGCCCCAAGCCCGAGCGCACGCTGCAGCCAAAGCGCAGGCTCTCTCCCTCCAGGACATTGCTGGCGTTGTTGATTATCTCCAAGGAGATGCTGGTCTCTAAGGAGAGAAACGCAGACACAGAGGGAGATGATACACACTGGCCACTGCTGGGGCTGCAAGAAGGATGCTGCCGGCCAGAGACGCTTTCGACCAGGTGCAGGGAACTGCCCACGCATTTGGGTCCAGGCACGTCTTAACCTCATGCGTGACCACATCCAAAAACAGCTGGTGGGCAGCGAGCTGCTCCTGGTGACTTGCACACTCAAGGCAGGTGTAGGCCGGGAGAAATCTCTGCCTATGGCTTGGGAGGCAGTGCCGTGTCTTCTGGTCACAGGTCCGGGATCTCAGCAAAACTTGGAGGGAATTTCTGTTGCTACAATTTGCACTGTGTGCAACTGGCTCTGCCAAAAAAAATAACAGCTTCCAGCGCCCTGTGGCTTTTTGAATTCACGTCATCCTGATCACCATCTTGCCACATCCATTCCTACCAACACCTTTTGGGAGAAGCTCTCCCAGACTGCTAGTGACACTATAGGTAGTTATCACTGTTTGGTAACGTTCAAAAAAAATCTGGTATCTTGAGCTTCCCAGAGGTGTAAGGCTTTGTGGCTGGTTTTTCAGAGATACTGAGTGCTGGTTACTCCTGCTGCCTTCCATCAGAGTTATGGACACTTAGCACCCTTGAAAAATCATCACGTTTGTTCCTACAGCTGGTGATTTATCAAAGGCAAGAATCAAATCTGTCTGAAAGGTGGCTGGGTCTAGAAACATTACATTTTAGACACTTGTCCAATGCAAGATTTCTAGCTAGAGTAATTTTCAAAGCCAAACAAATGAGACCAAATATCGGTAGGAGAGAAAAGACATAGAATTTCATTTGGAAAAATGAGGAGAGAAAAAAAAGCTAGAGGAAAGGGCTGCATTCCCTACAAATCTAAGAGACAGGAGGCAAATATAGCACAAAATCCTCTTGCAGCTTCCCTCTGCTTGGTCACAGCCCCTGCCATGGTAGCCTGAGCTACCTGGTTCACCATGTCACGGCTACCAGAGAGCAAAACAAGGAACGAGTCAGTAGAATCTCTCCTCTCATCCTG
Organism: Petroica traversi; assembly: GCA_025920805.1. Lineage (NCBI taxonomy): Eukaryota > Metazoa > Chordata > Aves > Passeriformes > Petroicidae > Petroica > Petroica traversi. The sequence continues at coordinate 841,248 of JAHLSL010000040.1, forward strand.
TTATTTCTGTATTTATCCCGTTTTTCTGACAAATATGAAAGACATTCAAGGCAAGCCTCCAGTTGTTTCCATCAGAGCTTGCTGACACACAGTGACCAGGACGGAGCTCCATGCTGAAGAGCATTGGGGCTCAAGGAGCATACCTGGTTTCTCCCAGTACAGCTGTCCTGCAGGACAGCTGAATCACCATCACAAAGCAGCCTGCAGGAACCTGGCAGCTTTTAGGATAAAGCAGGGTCAAGCTGCTCTCCCCACTATGCCTGCTGAATGCTTTACAGAGCACCCAACTGCAGAGCAGGGCCAGGAGAGAGACTGAGGAGCAAGTCAGAGGCTGTCACAGGTACCTTTAGCTCAAGACCAGAACTGCCAGCTTGGTGTCATTACCAAGGCGGGGGCATGACTCCCCACCTAAGAACCTGACACACATCCCTCCTTTTCACCCCCATTCCCAACAACAAAAATACATCTTGCCAGCTGGGATTCCAAGCCTCCACAGCACATGAACTCCTCTCCTCCCTCTCTTGTACCGCTGCAGTCTGGGCATATCACAGCTTCCCCAGTCACAGCAACCACCCAGCACAGCAATGCCCCGAGGAGGGGATGGGCAAACCTCTACTTACTGAGTGGCATGACAGTGATGGGGATGTTCTTTGGCCGCTTGCTCTCCTTGTCAATGAAGTCTCCCGTCACGGTCTTCTCCCTCTCTGTCACCCTGCAGTTGTACTTGCCACTGTCCTCGAGGCGCAGGCGGTAGATCTTCAGCACAAAAACGTTGTCACTTTCCTTGGCCACCTTGAGCTGGCCCAGGGCCTCACGCTGGGCGAACTCGTTGTTGAGCACGGGCACAGCGTTGGGGCCCAGGCTGGCGATGAGGGAGCTGTTGAAGGCCCAGGAGATGGAGAAGTAGCGCTCGGGGACGTTCTGCGCCTCCAGGATGCAGCGGAACTCCACGGGCTCGCCCACGATGTACATGCGCTTCTCCGTCTCCAGCCGGACACTGAACTCCTTGTCTGGGGAGAGACTGACCCGTGTCAGGGTGGCAAAGCCCACCAGGACAGCCAGCAAGCCTCGTGTGAGGTGTTTACAATTTGCTACTCCCTGCGTGGCCAATGTGCCTCAGACAAGCACGTCCAGAGGTGAAAAGGATGGGGACTTGCTTTGTGCTGTGAGAAGCTAGATGGGCTGTGCTGCCAGAGAGGCAGCTTCTTGCCCATCAAGCAAAGAGCAAGCAAAGGCTTCCTCAGTCGCAGCCATCTCTCCAGGTAGCAGCCCTGGTGTGATACCAGCAACCAGTACCACTGTGGATATGACAGGAGCCCAGTCCTGCTCACACCCAGCTCAAGAGACAGAGCGTTTGGGGATATCAGAGAGGAAGGAAGAGCTCAGCTGGGTCTTTAGATCCTTAGCAGAAACCTGTGCCGGGGGCTAGGAGAAGAATTTGGACTTGTACATGGACATTGTATGAAACGAAAATGCTTGCTGAAACTTTTAGTTTTACTCTCTGCTGTGTCACTCACACCTCTTCCCCCACCAAAATTCTCACCGTCTGTGCTAGCACCAAGTGCTTATTTTAGCTTTGCTATCAGCCCCAGATCTCTGACCACGTCAGGAGACAGGGCCTGCCCCCTAAACCCTCTTGCTGCCCTGGTGTCTCCTGGTTGCTCTCTGCTGATGCTTCCCTTGGCCGCAGGCAGTGCCTGGGCTCCCCTTTGCTGTACCTCACCCTTCCAGCAGCCCCCAAGTGGGGCACAGAGCAAAGCAGGGAGCCAAACCCCACCCACCTAACAAGTCCCAGCCCCATTTCCCATCTCCTCCCACTGCCCAGCCCAGGGAGAAAAGGCAGAGGAGACACTGACCGGTGGCTTGCACGTTGACGATGGCGCCCTGGGAGCGCTTGCGGGTCATGGCGTACCAAGAACCGTCCGGGTCCTGGATCCACTCAGCTGCCTCGCAGTAAAACTCGCCCTGGTCTGACAGGTGGAGGTTGTAGATGGTGAGCTTGGAGGTGGTCTCCCCAACCTTGTCCAGGCGCACGTCGCCCGTGGCCTGGCGCTGGGCGTAGGCGCTGCCAGCCCGCAGGACGAAGTCGCGGCTGAGGGAGATGACCTCGACGGGCGCCTCGCCGTCCCGCTGCCGGTACCACGCGATGGAGACGTGGCTGTGCTGGGCTGTGCTCTTGGACACCTCGCACTTCAGCTCCAGGGAGTCGTGCTCCACCTTGTTCAGTGTCTGCCGGATCGCTGTGACTCGCAGCGAGTCAGGGATCACTGCAGCACAGGGGACACAAACAGCCCAGAGTTAGCAATGCAAACTGCCGAGGGTAATGGCAAAATCCTTACAAGAGAGCTGGGGAAGAGGTTTCTTTTCACAGTTGTGATTAAACATTAAATATTAGCAAGGCCCTGTTAACTCACATTTAGCCCCTAAGAAGAGGAGAATTGTCCCCCAAGCCCTTGGCTGGGAAAGACCATGACCTGCAACACAAACTCCAGTGTGGTGCTCAAACTCCAGTTCAGTGGGTCCTAGCAACTGAACAAGGTTTTCCATCTGTCTGCAGAGCAGCTCAGTTTAATACATCAATTTCCCATCAAGGCATTTTGTCATGAGGAGCCTCTCCTCCATCGTGTGCCCCCCAGCATACTCTGTGACCCCCCTCTTGCTCACATCCTTCAGACACTCCTTATCCTTGGCATGGTCTTCACCCCTCCTCACTGGTGGGACCAAGCCAAACATACTCCTTTAATCTTCCCTCGTAAAACAGTCAGGCAATCCAATTCCCTTCTCCTTTTTTATATAGTTTCATCTTTTAATGACCCCCTCAGGCGAAATGAAGGGGTTTCTACACTCAGAGGGAACTGGCTCCTCTATGGGCAGCAATACAATTGCATCCTGACCAGTGCTCACTCCCAGCCATGTCAAGGCACTTGGTAGTAAAACTGGTTACTTTTCCAGTTGATTAACCAGAGAAAAGGAAGTACAGCTGCCAAAATTGGGAAGAAAACAAAAACCTGCAGCCCTACAACCTTGTTTGGATTTAGCAATAGATTCTACCATCAGAAGATAAGACTTTTTAATAAAGAAGCCTTTCTAGACTTTGCTGTCTCAAGAAACATCATGTGGCAAGAAGAATGTAAACCTTCTCCCCAGCTCTGCAGACAAGGCAGTCTTAGCAAGCCTGTTAATGCCCACGGTTTTGCCACATACCAGTGGAATATAATTAACATATCTCAGTTTGGATTCATTGACAGCACTGGATGGTTTGACAAAATTAGCTGAGCTGCCAGAAGCTGCATCTGTTTCATTCAGGCACTGTTACAGAGTGCAGTGAGCTGCAGCGAAGACAACCACTGGGATTATTTATGGCAGAAAAGTCAAAATCAGAAGAGGGCAAAGAAAAAAAGGAACAGATTTGGAGTAAATGAGAGGGAAACCTTCCCACATCCAGCCTGGATGGGAGCATTTTCTTTTACCACACCCAGGTTACTGCCCAACAGGAAAAGTACTTTGTGAGGCTGCTTACACTGCAGGCATTGTCTCTGTCCCTGTGACCACGTCTTCTACTCCCTCCCTTCCCCTCATCTCACTGGAGCTCCCATTCCCTGCTTGCTGCAATAGCTTCTGGCCAGGATCCTTCTTGCTTCACCTTCTTCCTCACCCCTGACTTCCAAAAGCAGACGACTGCAATAACCAACCTTGCCAGTTCACGCTGCCTGCACAACAATCTTTAAACTTCTCATTTCAAACCTTACTGAGTAATTTCCACAGATGCTCAGCTCCTTTCTCTTTGCCCTCCAGCCACGGGCTCTTACAACTTCTCTTATGTTATTTAAATAAATTAAGCCTCATCATCATCTTGCTTGAGTGACTTTCCTGCGGAGATGCTTTGAATGCAGAGCCTCTGTGCAACAGCTTCTGGTGAGAGCAGTGTGAAAGAAATGTGCTGTCCTCTGTCCCCCAAACTGAGAGCCCTCCAAACCCCACCAGCTCCCTGCGTGCCCCCAGCCCTGCTCAGCAGCACAGCTGCTCTCTGGGTGAGCTCAGGGAGCTGCTGACCCCAGGAGCCTGTCTGGCTTGGCAGGACAAGCCAGGTCATGCTCCAAGAGGGGACAGGCACTTGGGCTGCCAGACGTGGGGCTGCCACTTCCTGGGAGTAATGCTGGGAAGCCTGTCTGAAGGCTGGGCCTCAGGCAAGCACTTGCCACACCATTTCCTGAGCAGCTTGGAGGTTAGCACAGAAATAATTTTGCCAGCTGGAACCATGACTTTGTATTTCCAGGTCATAACCTGGCTGGAGGCTTAGCATCCATTATCCCACATAGGCAGATTTTTGCAAAGTGCATTCCTGGAGAAAAATCAGGAGGTGTCGGCGTGTGGTTAAAGCTGTAATTTAGCTGTGGTAACACCTGACACACTGTGATGCATTCCTTCTGCTACTTCAGTTAAAAAAGCCAACCAAGATCCTCCTGTTAGAGGAACTGGTGAGACTCTTTGGGTTGCACACAGCCTTGAGGCTGTTGTCTTACATCAGCATGGCAAGGACCTATATCAGTCAGGGCCACCTTCCTAGCCAGGAGGACTGGGGAACTTTTTGATAAATGGAAGCCCAGTTTTTGAAGGATCTGATGATGAGGGAGGAACAAGCCAGAGCCCTGAGGTGGCTGGGCCAGCGGGGAGGCTCTGTGCTTCACACCATCACTCTCACGCTTGGCCAGCGATGCACAAACAGCTGTTTTATTTACACTGCAAGACATGCCCCGGGTGCTGTGTTCAGGGAGAGGGAGCCTTGTAGGAGAAGGGAAAAATGCCATTCCCAAAGCACACACCTGACTGGCCTGCACCAGCAAGGGGTGGCTGAGAGGGCACCTCATCAATGTATACAAGTATCTGAGGGCAGGTGTCAAGAGGATGCAGCCAGGTGGTGCTGAGCAATAGGATGAGATAAACATGAGGAAAAACTACTGTAAGGATGATGAGAGCACTGGAACAGTCTGCCCAGAGAGGCTGTGGAGGCTTCTTCCCTGGAGATTCTCCCCTTCTGACACAATCCTCAGTAATGTGCTTTTGGGGGATCCTGTCAAGCAGGAAGACTGGACTAGATAACCTTCAGTCATCCCTTCATGTGACTCTGTGTAACAAGAGGGCTGCAGGCATGGCTTAGCCCCTCAGCCTGGAGCAGCCTGGGGCTGGAAGTCACAGGGAAAAAAGGAAGCAGGGAACACCATGAAGGCACTCGCCAGGGCAGGACAGAGCATGCAGGGAGCTGCATTCCCAGAAGAGAAGCTCCTCCCAAGCCAGTCACCCTGCTCAGGCTTCAGACACATCAATTTGCACATCAGGACACGAGTGAGCCTTTGCACAGCGCCCACCTGGGAGCCCTGGCTTTGCTGCCAGCCGCCCACACTCATCCTGCAGCCACCTGCCACAGGAAGCACCAGGACTTCTGGGGACACTCTGCAAGCTGAGCTTCACTTGAAAGCAAAGACAAGCTCAGATGAGAATCAGCTCCCTGTATGAAAGGGAGCAGAACCACCGCTGAATCAGAGCCAAATGGGATGCTGCAGGACACATCCTTTTACTCTCTCTCTCACCCAGCTCCTGCCTGTTTCTCTCTCTTGTCAATGTGCCATCCAGGCAGCCTTCTCTGCTCATCCCCCTGCATCCAGCCTTGCTTCCTCCTTGTCCCCCAGCAGAAGTCCATCCCTGCAGTAGTTATGAACCTCTGAAATGTCAGCAGAACACTTCTCTCCAGCACCAAGGTTAGGTTTGGCAACAAGCAGCTGGACAAGGAGAGGAGTGACCAAAAAGCAATTTCTGGGAGCAAATCTACTGTGCTACCACCATGCCTAAGCCAGTGACAGCTGTCAGCTTTGAGCTTGTACTTACAACACTTAAGAGCAAGGAATACAGCTTTTCCTATGAGTCCCCAAGCCACAGGTCACTGCAGAGGGCTCTGGGATGGGTACTCAGTGGTGGGTGGGCTGCTGAGCATAGGGCACTCACAACCATCACCAAGTTTTGAAAGCTCCTGAAATATTAAATATAAATATTTCCACTAGAGGGTGTCAGGGACCCAGCAGGGAGAGTCCCAGCTGCCAGGACCATGAGAAGGAGCTCAGGGCTGCTCCCCCCTGGCCAGGACACCCCTCCTTGGGAAGCTTGCACACCCAGCTCCAGTCAAACCCCCTGAATGCACACACCTCAATAACAGACAATCAGTGAGAACTCAGTGAGGTAATTATGGCAAATTCAGGACAAGGAACTGCCTTACAGTCTCCCAAAAATCTGGCAGGGAGTTCCCTGGTGTGCACTTGGTGTACAGCTCGACACATTTTTCTCCAAGCCCCAGGACAGGCTCCATTTCCAGCAGCTCCCAGGGCTGTGCTGAACTCTGCCCACGCACACGAGGATGATCCAGGTGTCTCACTTTTCCCCAGGCTGGCTCTGGTTCATCCTTGGGTCTCCAAAACCCCAAACACCTCCAAGGGGGAAGCTATCAAAGCTTTTATGAGCCAACACAAAGCAGAGATCTAGCAATGTTTTTTCTACTCCCAGGTAAGGCAGCAAACCTGCCTGAGACTCCCTTTCCTTGCTAAGCAATGCAGGAGGAGCATCAGGCTGGCAGCCAGAGGCTCTCTAGCTCAAGCTGGTGAAACAATGGTGTGAAAATCATTTAGCACCACAGCAGCCTTACACTTCAGGCTCTTCAGGAGTAACACAGCTTAGACAGGCTACCCAATACAGCTGGACCATCTCAGGGCCGCTGCAGAACAGGCAAAACACACCAATCTCTTCTTGCCTTGGATTTCCTTGTAGCTTTTACCCACTGATACACTTCAGAGACACTCTGTGGTGCTACCTGTGTCCCCTGGCTGCTTCATACCACCTGGACAGAGCTAAGCCCACCAAGCATCAGATGTGAACTATTTAGGAAGAACAAATACATGTATTCCCTGCTCTTAAGAAGCTGTTTCTGGCTAAGATATATGCCATGGATTTTGCAGGGAATTCGTGTGAGAGTTATGTTTCCATCTGCCCCACAGTATCTTGTTGCCCCGCAGGGATAAAAGCACCAAAAAACCTTCCAAAGTCCCTCTAGATGTGTGCAAGACAGAAACAAGATGCTCAAGGGGAGCAGCAATGCCAGAGCCACCCTGGTGAACCCACAGGGAGGCACCTGAGACACGAGGGTGGGAATGCAAGGAACAGGAACGCTGTGCTTTGTTTTGAGACTCCACAAAATCTGCTCACCCTTCATGGCCACCCACAGATGCCTTTTCCTGGTGTTAGGAAAATGAAGCCAGACACGGTTAAAGGGGTTGGGGTCTTTCCCTCAGTATTTTAATCAGGATCCCATTTGATGCATCCACTTCACCCAGGTGACAGCAAAATGCACCCCCGTCAGTCACACACACCAGTTCTAGACTTTACACAGCACAGATCCAACAAGGGAGCCCAATAATGAGGTTGGGGTGGGCTCAGCTCGAGTTTCCAGAATCCTCCTGTCAGGAGACCTTGGGTTCCTGAGACAGCAGAATGTTTGGTGTCCCTGGCTCTGCAGCTCTGGGCTGCTCAGTCTCACACTTACAAAACACTAAGCACTAAACTAAGTAAAAGGTTGCAAGTGTGCATGCTGCTGATACTTGTGAATACAGAGAACTGTGTAAAAGGGATATAAAAGACAAAAATCATTCCGGCATCAACGCCCTCCCAGGGAAGGAGGGAGGATCTCCCACCAGAGACACCCTGAGCACACAGGAGCAGCAGGAAGGGACCTGCTGTCTCCCAGCCACTGGAAGCTCTCAGGGATCCACGTTCCTCACATCCCTCCCCCACAGCACTATGGATTCCTATTCTGTCCAGGATCCAGGAGCGTGTGCAGGCGTGTGGCAGGGGAGGTGATAAGGCAGGAGCAGTATGTAGATTAGCAGTGCAATCCTCTGGAGCCCTCGTGCCTGGCAATTAGTGCACATGCTGATCCATAGCTGCTGCAACACACCAGGCACTCCTCCCTGTCAGCCAGGAGCTCGTGGGGTGCCTTTGGCAGGGAGGAAACGCACACAGTGTCACGCTGCAAAGCTGGGGGAGGCCCTCAATGTCACCTCTGCAAGTGGGGAAAAAATCCCAGCTGAGCAGCCCACTGGTAGCATCTCTTCAGCTTGTCTGATTTTTAAGAACCAGCCAGGAACTCTCAGGGGCTGCAGGCAGAGGAAATCTTTGTTTCTGTTGTGTTTGTAAGTTCCCACCACTGCCCAAGGTCCCACCTGAGACCAGAATTTGAGGAGGAAAACCTACCACCCCCAAGAGGTATCTTCACTGAGACTGAGGGTGCAGGGTGTCTGTGCAGAACTTTTCCTCTTCTCTTCCTTGCCTACCAACACATAGCCATGGGCTCTGGGTACCACGGGGAAAAAAAGTATTAATAGTCTGGTTGTTTGGGGATTACTTTCCTTCAGCAAAGCCCCATCTGCACTGAAAAATAAGGATGTTTAAAGGCAGATAAAGGACTAGTAATTGCTTAACTAAACTAAAAAAGAAGCCATACACTCTTCTGAAATAGGGAATTCCCCTCAAGGTCCTGCAGGGGTGAGCAATACTACTGCCATGGTCTAAAGAAAAGCAGTTAAAATATACTTTTCATCTTCCTGGATTTAAGTCTTATTTCAAATGAGAAGTTTAACAACAAAGTCACTTTCAGTTGCAACACTGCAGAAATGCATAAGTGAAGCACTGAACTCACTTGCACTTGTATCACTGCAGCATCCTGTGGTAAAAGCAGGAAAAAACAGAATAAAATAACACATCCCCAGGCTGCATGCTTGCAGCTTTTTTAGAAGGGCAGTTTGCTACTGATTCAGTGGCTGGGAAGACAGGAGGGGAGCTGAAGAGTTAAGTGAGACAGCATGGCAGTTGTTTCACAGCAGTAGTAATAAATCCTCCTATTACAATGGTATCCTTGTTGGTACATTAACGACTGCCTGGAATGATTATGCCAATAGAAATGCATCTCCCAATGCAACTGGGTGAGTTCAAGCAGCAAGTGAGAAAGGGCACAGGAAAGAAAAGAAAGCAGAAGTAACTGAAGTAGGAGAAAGCAGAGAAGAGAATCTAACAGAAGATGCAAAAAGTGGAAATTAGGTCAGCTTTGCGACTCACCTGCCCTCCCCTTTTCCCTGAGCTTTGCTCTGGGGCTCCAGCCACACCAGCACAATGCAGTTCAGATAATTTCTTTGAGGGCATGCTCCTCCAAAAATGCTGGCCCCCTTCCCCTGACTGCTCTGGGTGCAGTGTGGCAGGTGCTGGAAGCACACTCACAGCTCCTGCCCTCAGCTAAAGCTGCTTTAGGGAACAGCAGATGCCAGGCTCCTGCTAACAAGCTCCTTCTCTTCTATTCACCCATGTTCCAAAGCATCCCAAGGATAACCTGGTTATTAGGACAGCTAATTTAGGTGGGAAAGTTCAAGTAACCTCATTAAAATTAAAAAAAAAAAAAAAAGAAAGAAAGAAAAGAGGAGAAACCAGAAAGGGGTGGTAAAAGGACAAGGTGGCACCCAGCAGTGAGAATCATCATTTGTTCATTAAGCAAAAATTATCTGGAGCGTCAGTGGAGCAAACCCTGACGACAGCAGCCCAAAGGGCAGAGACACTGGGGACAAGAGGCAGCTGAGAAGTGCCACAAGCTGGGTGTGTGGCAGAGAGCACAGGATTAATCTCTGCTTCCATCTCCCAGCCAGCTGAGGAAGGAAAACCTTAACTCCCTCACACATGCACGCTTTTTTTGCAATCCTGCTCTGAGAGGTAGCTGCTCTCTGCAGGGACTGAGGAAATCAGTCTGCAAGTAAAAAATAGGCTTGAGGAGGTGGCAGAGATGACATCCAAAAGGACATGGATGTTTGCTTCTCTGCAAGAAGGACTCTTGTGCTTGGTGACAGGCTGAATGTCCCTGCTCTGCTACCCAGCACTGGACAGGAGATGGCTCCTGGATGGGCTCTGTGGTCTCAGCACACCCAGACACCATCCAGGCACATCGTGGCACTGCCCTGCTCACAGCCTGGCTCTGCTCTGGGTGATGCTGGCCCTGGGCTTGTCCCTGCCCCAGCTGCTGTGACATCTGGCCAGGCTGCCAGCCCAGCCCAGCCCCACCAAGCTCCCCAGAGACCCCTCCAAAACAGAGCCTGGGGCAGACACCCAGGGAGGGCAGCACACCACTCTGCAGCCCACTTGCCTTTCACCTATGGAGGCAATAACCTCCAGCAGCAAGCCAAGGAGAGACAGACCACAAATCCCTCCTCTCTCTCCCACAATCTCACCTCTGTGAGGGTTTAGCTCTCCTGCTGATCCTGAGCACCACAGTGAGCTACTGCAGCTTAAGGCAAGCCTAAGCCACTGAAACACCAGGGCAGAGCACATCAGCACGCAACTCTTCCACCACCGAGGGTTAAGCTGATGTGTTTTACTTAACAGCACTTGGGAGCTAAGAGCAGGGATGTAGGAATTTGATGTGGCTTAATCCAGCACAGGGTAACCTGCTAAGCCACAGCCTCCTGGAGCCTGCAGGACAGGCAGGGAAAGCAGAAAAGGAGCAAACACAGAGCTGATGCAGCCCAGGCTCATCTGAAGCTGTGCAGGCGACACTGTCTTAATGTTTTACACCTCTGAAGCTCAAGTTAAGAAACGACAGAAATAGGAAGCTTAGAAAATCCTCTTTTCTCCAATTTTTTGAAAAGCCTGATTTCATTCCACCTAGTGCACTTAGGCAGGCAATACGAGCAGCTGAACAGGGAGAGTCGTGTAGTATCATTTCAAAACACATCTCAGGCCTCATTCCCCCCGGACTGTAATAATGTTTGTGGTGCTTTATAGTCAGGTAAGTCACCCTTCTCAAAAATCAATTTTCAAGGAGGATTCATTCTCCTCTACCTCGACTATACAAGCAACACCAGGAGATAAGAGTGCAAGAGCTGCTTTCAGAGATTAGTGCCCCCGCTTCAAGAGCTCAGCAGAGATCACACAGGAGGTCAAGGTGTGCATGTGAGAGCTGTTTTTCTTTCACTTATTCAATAATGAAGGTTTTGAGACCTGCAAACACCTTTCTCCCATCTGCCTTCGGGCACCTAACCTGCCCCTAGATATGCAAAGCCCACAACCACAACTTCCAATATCCCCTTCCATCCTTAGGCTCAAAAGTGATTTATTTTTGCCTCCAGGGCAAGACAACACAAGATCAAGACACACTTGGGAGATGCTTTTTGCAAGCAGAATCTGAGTCTATCCCCTCCAAAACCCACTTTTCTGCTGAACACACAAGAATGGGGCATTTCAACCCTCGCAAGCAAAGTACCAAAGAAAGCAGAGAATTAGGCTTTACTGTCTATTATTACAGCTCAAATTCCTGCTCAGCCCAGGTCTGGGTCTAAAGTTCCCATGGAAAGACACAGAGAAAACACTGGCATCCTGATGCAGACAGGGAAGGACACAATCACATCCTTCACATGCAGATTAATGAGATACACAGGATGGTTAATAGGTAGATGAGATTTTGAAATCGAAGGAAAAAAACCAAACCCATACAAACTAAGACAGTGGAAATATTTTCTTCATTTATCAGTCCTGTTTAAAGCATGGAAATTATTCATAACTTATTATACAAACATACATCTTCACCAGACAATAACCAGCTAGCAAGCCACAAAGTCAGCATGAGCTGGACGGGTTTCTGGAAGCTGGAAGGGAGGGTGGTGGCTCTTTTGCATATTTCCAAGCTCCTTTCTTCCAACAAGGTTTTGGCAGGTCAGAACTGTTACTCCGAAGCTGGCACTCTCATGATGAATGAAAGGCACAGTCTGGCTCTTGCAGGATGGAGTCCAAGTTCCCCAGCCACAAGGACCACCTGCTCTCCTCTACCAGAGGAGAATTAAGATGAGTAAAGCAAATTCAGCCAAACAGTTGACGGCCTTCTGCCATCTGGTCAGGGTAACAATAGATAAAACAAGGTAACATCCACTTCTGCAAATCTGTTTCCTTGAGGAGTTTATTTTCTACTGTGCTTCTGCCATTTGGCCTCTTGCTCACATGGCTATGGTCAGCTCTCCAAACTTTGTCTAGTTTAGGTGGTGGTAATTTGAGGGACAGAGGGTAAGTAAAAGGGAGATGAAATGCCTCTGCCTGAAACTTTTGGGCTTAGGAGACTGTGCAAAAAGTGGAATTGTGTAGCAATGAGCTGGTCTGGAAAAGCTAATCTGGCAGGTTGACTTCCTGCATGACAGTGCCTGCCATCTCTGTTTTAATATCTTTTAATAAATGAACTTATTTTTATATGCATTGATCTCAGCAGCACTGACACACCACTGCTGGTTACAGTCAGAGCCTTCCAAAATACAGGTAGATCTCCTAAGCAGAGTGCTCCAAGTTCTACAGGACACCCCAAATCCTTTGCAGGAGACTGTGGGCATTTAAAAATAACTGCTCAGGAAATACATCTCACATTAAAATAAGGAGGAGATGCTTTTGGTGCACCCATCCTTAACCCAAAGGCACACAGGGCATCAAAGCAGTGCATTAAGAAACCCACTCAAAACAGTAAAGAAAACAAGTCACAAAATAAACTAGTAAATAGGAAGCCACCACGATGTCTCCAGTGCAGGATCAATAGCACTGACTCCAGCAGAATTCAGCATTTTATTTATAGGGCCTCCAGCCCTTCTGCTGGTGAAGCCTGAATGGGAGCCAAGCACAGCTGCCACACTGCTGTCCCCAGATCCATGGACAGCCCCAGCTCTCCCACTCTGCACTGGTTTCACCATTGCACCTGATGGCAAAAGGCTCTGCAAGCTGCCAGCTTCCCAGCCCCTGCCCTGGAGGTAAAGGGCAAAAAGGGCAGCATGAATCATTCAATTTGGGCTTCCCAGGAATGTCCTGGGTGCAGGCAGGCTCCTGAGTTTAACTGAGACACCCTGAGAGAAATGCCTGGGAACAGCAGCAGATATTCTGCTGGATGCTGTCAGCTCAGCAGATGGAGGAAAGCACAGCATCATGGAAACACCACCAACTCACATCAGCCTGAAATGACTCCTGAGCACAAGGAGGGCGAGGGAAGTTCTCAGCAGCCTCAGAAAGAGGCATCTCTAAATGTCCTGGGCTGCTCTGAAAGAAAAATGAGGGAGCAAGACAGAAGGTAATCCTTTAAAGACTGCTGAAAGACAAGAGTCTTCAGGAGGGGCTTCTCAGCACTGTGAGGTTCTTGGACAGCATCTTCTTCCATCTTCACCTTTTGTACCAGCCTCTGGCTGCTGGATGTTCTCAGGTTGACCTCTTCCTGCAGATATTTATGCTTCCAGAGGAGACAGCTGACAGTGTAGTGCTTGCACCTGTCTCCCACCTAACTTTAGCAAGTGGCCACTGCTTAAAGAGTGGCTGAAGGTCTCAAAGTGAGAGATAAGACAGTTCAATAATAAGTTTCACAGGTCTCATTAAACAGCTGGAGAAGCAGAAGAGATACCCACCACATACTAATATTTCTATGTGGAAAACAGTGAAATGTTTGGTGAACCCTCAGACACCAAAGAAGTCACCTGGAAGATAACCATGGGGGTATGGCAGTCAAGGAAAAGCAGTCACTGCACTTTATTAGATACTCAGCAATTCAACCACGAAGCAAAACCCACAGGAAACCAGTTCACCAGTTCTTCAGCCTACATTTATTCTTCTTTCTTTTACAAAAATCTCCATCAAAGTTAGCACTGGTATCAGCATTTCATCCTGTATAAAACAGGGGACCCACTCACCCACTCAAACAAAAAAAAACCCACTGAAGGTAAGCTCAAGAGCCTGGTTTAGAGGCATAGCTAGGACACATCCTCCCTTCTTGCTTACCATTGTTTTTGTTCCCTGTAACAAAGCAGGACAGTTTTAAAGGCCATCATATTTCAGATCACAGCTAAATTCCTATAAACACAGCCTTCAAAAAGGAAGAAAAGAGCTTTAGACTGTTTCTTTTCTTCTGTTACATTAAAATAGTATGAAGGTTTTTTTTTCTTTTCCCACTTAATTATTCTGGTGGGGATTTTTTTTGTATTCTAAAACCCTTGCTTGAGCACATTAGGTATTCAAGTCTCCTGTGCCCTGGCAAACTCAAGGGTGACTGAAGAACTGTGGAATCATGACAGCACAGATGGAGAGTGGGGAAATCAATACATAAGGAAAGGGAGCTTCAGCTGGACTCTCACAGCTCCCATTAACACTTGGGAAAGAAATTCCTTGGGACAGACTCTCTACCTGTAGCGTGTTCACAGAGATGGCCACACCTGAGGCTCCAAACAGCTCTTTTAGCCTGGTTCTTTGAAATGCCCCTCTCTACAGCAAAACAGACTATACAGCAGCTTTGTACACTGCTGCCCCAAAATAAACAAGCAGGGAAGTGATTTAAAAAAGAAAAAGATCCTTGTTAAAGAAAAGTGTTCATTCTTCTAGCCATCACTGGAAAAAAAACAAACAAACAAACTCAAAACCCACAACATAAAAGAGACAGAAAGCTATTTTCCCATAAAATTCATTGCAAGTTTATTTGAGTACTCGATCATCCTCAGACATTCTGGATCTATTAAGGTCTGGTTTATGCCAGGAAAATCCAAACAAAGTGATTTCAGTTAAACTAAATGCCACCTCTTATCCTTGCTGTTAAAACAGATACTCGTAGCAGACTTTAATCCATGCAGTTCACCTTGACAATTTGAGGAATTTAAGGGTATCCTTAAATAAAGGGGTGGGGGTAATAAGATTGAGGCAAAGCCACATAGGCAAAATACAAAACTCACTACCTCACAACTTTGCAAGGGAAAAGCCAATCCTTTCATGCCACCAATGCAAATCCAGCCCCCAAGAGTACCCAAAACAATAGGAGGAAAAATGTGAATATTAAATTCCTAGGAGGCTGACAAATGCTCCTCCTTTACCCCCAGAGCTGCTGAGGTGCAAGCCACCACACTGACAACACTGAGAGCATGGCCTTCCACTGGCTCTGGGTAAGCCTGGCTTGGGAACTCTTTCCTACAGCCCACAAGATATTTGCCTGTGGAAACACAGGCTGAGAGGGGTAAGAGGCAGCCACATCCCTGAGAAATGTTCACCATGGACACAGCAGGAGAGAGAGTGGGTGGATGTGCAGCCTAACAGGGGCTACCAGCACTGGCTTGCTGAGTTCCATCTCTACCAGCCTCCTCCTACCTTTTTTTTTTTTCCTTTTTTTTTTTATTTCCATGTTTTTCTTTTAAGGAAAAGAGTCATATATCTGTTTTCCCCCTCTAGAGTGGTGACTGCTGTGGTTTTGCCCCAGGTGCCGACCAACACCATGCTGAGAGAGGTTTTGAGACAGGACTTTCCACTGAGCTGTGAGGCACTGGCTCCCTCCTGGATATGTTATTTCCACAGAGTGACTGACCCATGCTTGGCTGGTGGATGTCCCTGCTGGGAGTCAGGCACACCTTAAAGAAATTCCTCCACTGGGAAAGGAGGAAAAGCAAGGTCAATGAACTCAGTCCTTCCCCATTTTGCTGTGCACAGCTACTCACAGAGATGGGCAGCCCTGAAGAGCCCAGGCTGCTTTGGAGCAACCATATCCCTCCAGCTGCCTGTCTGTGGGTCACACCTGACCTCCCAGAAGTGCAAACAACATCACAGCTCCCCAGAGCAGAGTGTGACATCTTTATCCATCACAGCCATGTCCTACCAAGCCAAGAAACACCCCACAGTGCCAAGGACCTGGTGACCACCTTACAAATTCTCTCAGAAGCCTAACAGGAGGTTGGCTCCTCCTTAGCAAACAGGGCACCATGATCCTTCTTTCCCAACATCACCAACCACTGACACAGCAGAACAGCCCAAAACAGGGCAGACAGCCCCCTGCAGCACACTTTTGGGTGGAAAATGGTAGGATTTTCCCAAGGTGTGATCAAAGCCCCTTTCCTTTGCAGTCTGGTTGGCTGTGCAATCCCAGGCAAGCACTGAATCCCTGCCCCTCCAGCATCCCTGCATCTGGAACAAAAGCCAGCAGTGCCCTGCTGTCCATGCAGCAGCTCCTGACACATCCCAGAAAGGAAAGGTTGGATTTTAACCTGTAGCCCCAGAGTTACACAGAAGGAGGACATCCTCAGCTTTACACACTCAGGAAACTTTTCACCTCACTGGAAAAATAATTGCAAGGTTTGGGCTATGTTTGTTTTGCCAAAGCCCCCAGTAGCTGTCACATTATTAGAGCAGATTACAGAGCATCTCTGCTGCCATGCTCAATTGCACACACCTGTGAAAACCTCTCATTTTCCTTTAAATATTTCCCTCCTTCCTGTCTTCCACTTTTTATTATTTTCATTGTTTCTCTGCAACCTCATTTATCTTCAGAGTCAGCCATTTAGGTTTTAATAAAAGGCTTCACTGTCTATCCCCTTTTTTCTTCAAAGGCCCCGATTTATTTTGCTGCCTCTTCTTGGCTCCCCCCAGCCTAATTGTTATTATTTTTAACCTTCAGTAGTTCCCTTTGCTTTCTTCTCCATTCTAATCACTCCCTGCTCCTGTTTTCCCCTCTCTGTACTAAGTCCCTTTCATCCCTCACCTCCCTCTCTGCCCCTGGCCAAGCATCCAAATACATGCAGAGCAAGCATAACCAAACATAAATATGAAAGGGATCATCCAATTTCAGCAAAATGTTTGCCCCTACCTATTCAAATATTTAACTTGCAATGACTAAGCCCAAGAGGATCATAAATTCTTTTTTTTTTTACAGACCTCTGCAGGTCTTTAATAAACCTCAGCCTGCACCTCCATGACAGCCAGAGCTGCAGTTGCTGAGCTGTTTCCTATGCATTACAGCAGATTTGCTCCAAGGTAAGCAAGAGGGACGCCTGGGCTCGAATTAGAAGCAAGGAGATTTCATTCCCCACTTGCTGGGTTATTGAAATTCAATGCCTCCCTCTCACCTGACGCTTTGTTATGCTAACCCCAATCAGCCAGCAAAGATTTCAAGTCCATGGGGAAGGCAAGCAGACACATTCCCAAGAAACCCAGGGAACTGTGTCCTGCAGGTCACACTCACATCAAACCTGGGGAACCAAGCCCTGCAGCAAGTCCTGTGGATGGAGGCACTGACAGGGACTCCTGTGGAGCTCATCTCTGTCCCACTGCCCACTCCTCCTAAAGGAAGGCAGACAGGGGTGTCACTAAAGACACTCCATGCCAGGGGACACCAGGTGATGGCCACATCTTGCACCAGGTTATGGCAAGGGCTGTGGGGGGCTCCTCTTGCCTTAGAGGGGCAGGACCCTGTGGGGTTCTGAACACCTTGCACAGAGCACCCATCAGGGTCCTGCATTTCTATAGGGTGAATCCTTTCTATCCTTCAAACACTACACAGCCACTTCACTCCTGTGGGCAAGGAGGAGCAGAGGAAGCTGTCTCCTACTGGGAATGTCCAGCTCCCCTGCATTTTCACCTTCTGAAAAGTGCACGGATGTGTGGAGGACCTGACAGAGCAGCTGAGCTGCAGGAGTTCAGGGCTGAGCAGCTGTCTGGGATGCCAGCTACCCCAGCCCATCTCCCCAGAGCCCTGTGCTGCACATGGATGTGTGAGAAGAAAAAATAAACCCCCAGGCAGCTCACAATGCCCTGGGACAAGCACATTTGGGAGCTGCCACCTCCTTTACCTCACTGCTCTGCCTGGGGAAGAATGCAGAGGCACAAGGAGGGCATGACAAAGATAAAGACAAGGAAACCATGCTTGGAGTGTAACAGAGCCTGCACTGGAGAGTCACACTGCACTGTGCAACATTTCATTAAAAGCAAACCCTCCTGAAGGGAAGGAAATGGCATCTTTCTTTTCCAGAACGGGGGAAAACATCCAAAAGCTGAACTGTACATGTCCCTGGGTGAGGCAGTAAGACAGCCTGTACTATAAATGCCCACCAAGGAGTTTTGACATAGCACTGCCACAGCATTGGCAAAAATACTGCATTTACAGAGTGGAACAGGGCTGCAGAACAAAGTAATCTAACTCTTCATGCCTTCTCCCCATTTCAAGAGCAGAAAGAAGGCTGCTTCAAATGGTAATGAAGACTTGTGACCCATCCGGGTGCACAAATATGGCTGAAAAAGAACATATCTATTTTTATCTATACTGTGAGTTAATTCCTCTAGTTACCTGTGTTTTACA
The DNA here is from genome assembly GCA_025920805.1 of Petroica traversi. NCBI lineage: Eukaryota > Metazoa > Chordata > Aves > Passeriformes > Petroicidae > Petroica > Petroica traversi. The sequence continues at coordinate 859,441 of JAHLSL010000040.1, forward strand.
CTGGCTGTTTACATCCACCCTCAGCCATGGAGATGCCCTCAGTAATGTGGACAGCCTTGGGCTGCTTTTGCTGGAGCATCCCTACAGCAGTGCTGGAAGGGGCTGCTGCCTGCCCAGGCACCACCAGCAAGGACCTCAGGCTCTGCTGGGAGGAAGCTGCTTGTGTTGAGCATCCCACAGGAAAAGCAGGTCTCACCAGTACAACCAGCCCCACAGCAGCTGGGCCACGAGCTCCATGGAGGAGAAGTTTTTTAAAAGGCCCCGAATTCCCTGGCATCCCTCAGGGCTGCTTTCCCACAAAGCAGACCTCAAGCCAGCTCTCACTAGGAGGAGACAAATAAATAAAATAAAACACTGCCGGTGTGTGGGCTCATGCAATTTTAATCAAACTAATGTCTGCAAAGGGGGGGGCAGAGGGGCGGGGCAGGGGGGATTACGGTGCCACTCATTGAAAATGCTCCCGTTTATTCCACATCTGCGATGCCTCCCGAGCTCCCGGGACGAGGTGCACAAAGCTGCTCGTGTCAGCCAGGGAGCACCCCGGGGAGCCACTCCTTGCTGCTGTGCCAGAAAATTACACACAGGCAGGAGCACCTGGAGGGGGGAATGAGGGGGAGAGGAAACCAAGCACCCCAAAAAGCAGTGGGTAACTCACGGCAGGGGCAGGAGTTAGGGAGAGCAGACCTGCGGCCCATGGGGATGGGAGAAGGGATGGCACGTGGGAAGGGAGAGAGAGCACCCTGAGCTCCACTGGAATGGGCACTGGAAGAGGGGAAAGGACAGCATGACAACCTGGACTAGGTATCAAGGCAAGTGGGTGGCAGAGGAACGCTGAAAAGTAATTGCCCGGAGTAATTGTGGGCATCTCTGGGGTGGAAGGAGAAGGCAGCAAGATGCAGCAATGGCTTGGAAAGTTTCAGGGACAGTTACCTGCAGAAGTACCAGGCAAAAAGCTGGAGCTGCAGGAGGGTGAGAGAAGCTGGTAGCATGAGGGGATATGGTGATGTTTGCCAATGCCTGATGTGCTTCAGAGGAGAAGGAGAGGAGCTCATGGCAAGAGCAGGAGAAGGGGAGCTCCATCTCTCAGCTGACCATGCAGCCCTGCAAGCCCCGTCCCTGCCTCTCAGCGGGCTTGCTGCTAAGCCAGCAATACCAGTGCTCACCAGCCTCACAAAGGAACACAAAATGCTTAATAACCATTTGGGAAGTGGTCCATTCACCTCAGTACCTCCCTCGGGGACACTCGAGAGCCACCAGCTGCAGACAGAGGCAGAGGTGACTGAGCTGCTCAGGGGGGCTCAGGTATTAACCCACCCCCAGCCCCTGGGACCTGGACACAGCTCCCAGATGGGGATTAAAGCCAGCTAAATGAGAATTTCAAACACACACCCTGCAGCAGCAAATAATCAGGTGCCAAGAAGGAGATTAACCCTGTGGGGCTGAAGGAAACAAAGGCGTAAGAGCTGGTCTGTTTAAGAAGCTGCTGCTGCTGCTTCTCCCAGACGAACACAAATCCGACCAGGAGGAATCTGAGGGCAGTGTCTGCGTGAGAAATACTGATTGCTAGGAAATATAAGCCTCTGGTTTCATGCAGATCCACAACAAGTGGCACGAAGATCCCTGCAATAGCTGCTAGGCAGAGGGGGTGAGTCAGGTAGTCTCCCACCCAAGTTGTACCACAGGATGCTTTGCTTCAAGCTTATTTTAGCTGATGGTGAGCAGACCACAGAGCCTCCTGCAGCAGTCCCTGCCCTGGCAGCTCCCAGACCTACAGCAGGCAGCACACAGCACCCTTGCCATGCCCTGACAGACGGGCAACAGCTCCTCATCTGGGGTCAAAATGACACAGGCCATTGGTGGAGCAGTGGGGCTATGGGGATGTCCCTCACAGGTCACAAAGCTTGGTTATTTTGGGGACACACACACCAGCCAAGCTGGAGGGGTTGCTGTACCTGCAGAGCTGGAAGAGCAGTGCCCTGGTCAGTATTTGCTTGTTCAGGGGATCATCCACTCAAAACCAAAATGGGGCATCCTCCAGCACAGAATGAGGATCTGCTCCTCATTTGTAAGCAGATGCAGGCGGTGCTCCTTTTGGGAGGAGGCTCTTCCTGCACTCTGCTGGCAGGATAACAGCTCTGAGAGATGTTCACATGCTCCCTACTCAGGGGCCAGCTGAGTGTCACAACAGGCTTCAAGTGACATATCCCTAATGCTCGTGCCACTGCAACAGGAACATGGTACCCAGTCAAGCAGCCTCCAGCAATACCACCTTGGGCTGTGATCTTGTCAGGTTTCATCAGCTTAATCAGGCTCTGCTCTGGCTGGCGTACAGGGCTTTCACAGGCAGGCTGGCTGGCTGTCCTAGTGCTCCACATAGCATCCCTGAACGCTCAGCAGCAGTGCTAAGCCCTGGCAGTCAACGGGAGGACTCGCGTTTCAGTCCTGTCAACTTCAACCACAAGATAAGAAGGGACAGGATGGGTGGCCCTCTGGGCATCAGCTCAGCAGACCAGTAACAGGACTGGGATTGCGGTGCCTGGCTCAAGCTCATGACACTTCAGCAGTGATGGAAAGCACCTTCTTGCCTTTCAGTGAGAGACCTGAGGAGGGGAGGGCTCTGCAGTGGCTCCTGGGGCCACACGTGCCATCTGAAACATCTCATTAGTGCAAACTGTCCACAGTTATCCAGCCTGACTCAGCCCTACCAGAGCATCCTGTGGACTGAACATAACACAGGAGACAGCGGGTCCATCTGGCTCTGCTGATGCTCTGTGACAGGGCAGGCTGCAGAAACTCATCCCACTGCTGCCACAGGGCAGCTCAGCACCCTTGCAGCACCCTTGCAGCACCCTTGCAGCACCCATGCAGCACCCTGAGCCAGCGCTGTGCTTTTCACAACAACAGACTAAGCCCAGCCCCATGGGCACAACCCAAAATGACAGCACTGCTGCCCAGCCAGCACACCTTTGGTGTCCTGGTTCCTCCTCTCCCCTTCCCTCCAGGCACATCAAACCCTCACCAGGAGCCTCTCCAAGCAGATGAGATCTGAGGAGCCCGGTGTCTGAGGATGGGCACTGCTCTGGCCACAGACACGAGGGAGCTGAAAGGATCTGAGAGTGCTGGGCACCAGCAGCTCACTCCCCACTGCTCACCAGTCCCTGTGACTCACAAAGTCACTTCAAAAGGAGCTCCTCAAAGCACCAGCACTGCCTCTGACATCCCAGGCACAAAGGGACAGGAATAAAGGGTAGGAGGCAGCAGTGCAAAGGTAATTACTGCATCCTGACAGCCCTGATGGAAGACAGCACTGAAACCCCCACTGTCTGGTCTGAAACAGCATCCAGGGCACTTGAAGGACACATGGAAAGGGTAGGGGATGAGCCCCCACGGATCCCTGCAGAAGGAGGCCAGATGGAAAGGAACCCATGTCTCTGGCAGCTCTGGGGCCTCCTCCCATTGCAGGAGAGAGCAGGAACACTCCTTCCACCCCAGCCACAGTCCCTCTCTGGGCATCCCCACTCCAGCTCTCCCTGCTTCAGTGCCTCCAAGATGCCAACCTACACACCCCACTGCTCTTAAAAGCACAAAAACTCCCATCCAAGGCCTCCCACCTGGCATTTCCACACTCCCTCCTCCTCTTGTCTGCCCAGTGCTGCTGTCCCTGCTTTTGTTCCTGCTCCCTTTCTTCCCTCCTCTTACCTTTTGGTTGTTTTAACCCCCTCACCTCCATCTCCTTCAGCCCACTCACTCTGCCCTGCATGCATTTGCTCTCCTTCACACTGCCCAGCACTGGGATGACCTCAATACTCCCTTTCCCCCAGTAAGGGCAGGGGTGCCATAATCCCCTCTCCCACAGCAGCCAAAGGGCTCCACCTTTGCCTCAGCTTACCCTGCACCCCAGGACTCTGCCTGGAGGCAGGAACCCTTCATGCAAAGGGATGCTTTTCCCTGCACCAGTCCTCTGGATATGCTCATACACTCATCTGGCTTCAGCTGTTGCACTTGAGGAGCCTTTTGGAGGATGGGCAGTGCTCCTGAGTTCTGCAGAAGGCTGGAAGCACCCCTGTGGCCATAGCACATCTTTGACACTGTCCCAGAGCACCTGTCCCTCTCAGGGTGGCCCTTCTGGCCTGCACCCACAACAAGGGAGCTCCTCCAAAGCACAGAATCTCTCCCAAATTATGGACTCATGTCCCTGATACCGCCACCTCTCCACCCACTTTCCCCTGCTGTGCCAGCTCCCCCCTTCCAGCCACAGTGCCAGGTGGGCCACCTGTCAGGCACAACCATCACCTGCAGTTCTGCAAGGAGTCCTGGCTGTGGACAGGTGGCATCAGTACACCTGAGAGAGCTCAAGAGGTGACAACAGACTGCCAGAGCACCTGTGGTCATCTGTGGCACGCTGATGCAATTTTCCCACAATTTTTCAGTGGACAGGGAGCCCAGCATTAACTCTCTGATAAGTAACCTGCTGCTTTGGGATCTCTTCCATGCAGCAGCACAAAATGCCATAAAGAAAACTGATCTCTCTAAACCTTCTCCCCCTTGGTATACTCCACACCACAAGTTACAATCAGGAAACGCTTTCGGTAAGAAATGGCTTTATAAAAATCTTGCTCTCTTGAATAGGCAGCTAAAAATGAAGGATGATAGGGTCTGAGGAAGTTAAGAGCTCAGAGCACATCATGCCTAGGACAGAGGCATTCCTGTCCAGAAACCCTGCCTGCCACGACACACTTCCCCAGGGCAGGCATCCCTAGCTCTCCATATCTTTGGAGAGCCCGACATTATCATCTTAACTCTCAAGCAGTAAGGAATAAAGCCCTGAAGGGTGCAATAAGTTGAAAACACAATGTCAAGGAAGCCGAGCAGGGCAGAGCAGGGACACTGAAGGGCATCCAGCCCATTAGCACCAACTCACTCATCCAGGATCCCTTAAGGCAGAGGCTCATTCAGACTTCAAACGGGGAGCAGAGCAGCCCCACCTCTTGCCTCCTCAGGGTAAAAACCACGCTCGTCTCTGCATTCTAAAGCACCTTTGTTCGGGTTTGCCCTGTTAGCTCTGGCTTTTCTTTGTAGGCTCTCCAGAAACATCTCTTGTTGATGGCAAGGGCAAGTGGGGCGGCTAATCCCATTCCATTAGCATCCTCTGAAATACTCCAAGGACCGGGATGCTGCCCGGGTGCAGGTGGCCAGAAGGCAGCTCTCACTGAGACAGCACGACTTCTGCGTGTGTGCACACACACCCAGCCCCAGAGCCGTCTGCCATCAGTAAAGCCTGCCAGAGGGAGGGAAGAGGATAAAGAAGCAGCCCACATGAGGCTCGAAAGGAGATTTTTCTCCTACAGGCACAGCTTTCCCAAAGCCAAAGGTCACCACTGCTTCTCTTTTCTGAAGGTGACACAGAACCCCTAAATTGGGGGGTGTATGGTATGTGTAAGAACAACTGAGCACCACCCCACAAGGGCCTGGGGTGTTGGATGGGGCACCCCCAGCTCCCCCTGCTCCTGGGGGCTGCAGCAGCACAGCCCCTGATACCCCAGGGGCAGATGGAAGGTGACAGAAGCCATCCCCTCCTCATGTGAGGGCCCAGCAGTGCCTGCAGCACTCTCACGTTCCTGCAGCCCTCCTTCCCATTACATTTCCCATTTATAAACAGCTGTTTGGCAGTATTACTAATCAGTGCTGCACGGAGTAATGTTACATTTCCCACCACATTACTATTTTATCTTCTACCCTCCCCACCTCCAGCTGCTGCTTTCCTTCCATCACCCCCAGCCTGGAAAGCAATAAACATTTCTTCATTTTATTCAGCCTCTACTTCTCTAATAACACAAACAATTTACTTACAACCCATGCAAAAAAAACACCCAAAAAAACCCAGAAAGTTTTTTTTTTAATTAAATACTGTTAAACCCACTTAAAATAAATACTTGACGAAGGAATATCAGCTGGAGACTGCTCTCTGACTTATAATAATCCCACTGCACCCAGGGAAATCCTCTTAAACCTGTATCAGATAAAGATTGTAAAACTGTTAGAGGGCTAAACTGACAGGGCAGACACAGAATCAAGATGGAAAATTTCTCTCCCCAGCTTCTCCCCACCAAGGGGCAGCTCTGTCCCAGTGCAGGTCTGTTTTCCTCCTCAGCACATAAAGCAAAGCTCTGCACACCCTGGAGCTGAAGGGAGGTGGGAGAAAGGCCAGTCCTGCCATGGCTTTGGGCTGAAGGAGGAGGAATAGGCTGCTGTGGGACTCTAAAGCACCAAAGAACTGCCTTCCCTTTCCCACCTCTCCTGTACCCACAGCAGGAGCAGGGCAGAGACCCTCTGGAGCTTTAAACATGAAGAAATCTCCCCATCTCCCCCTCTCCCCAACCCTTCTCCCTCAGATGCTCAACAGCAACGTCTCTAATTTAGAGATAAGGATTGCAAGTCATCAGAGCTAGGGGTGGGACAGAAGCAGCAGGATTTCAAGTTTAGTGCTATCTTATCTGAGATGACAAAAAGGATCTGATGTAGATTGGTAATGCTGCTAGGAGATACTGGGCTTTGCTGCTCTGCACTTGGCCTGAGCACTGGCCACCAGTTTGACTTGCTGGTTTTGCAACTTTTCAACAAGAAGACCACATTTTGGGAGCATTTTGTGGCACAGAGCTGAGCAATGGACACTGCATTTATTCTCTTTTACCTGAGGACTCAATTGCTCATCCCCAGACCTACTTGTTCTCCAGGAGAACCCAAGGAAAGCATCAGCATCAACAACAGAAACAGCTGCCCCTGCCTCTCAGGACAGCAGAGCAACAGAAGTGCAGAGCGACCAAGTCTAAGAGGCTGGAACTGAAGAACAAATAAAGAAATCCTCCAGGGAAAACGAATTAAAAAGAAAAAAAAATAGAAAGAAGAGTGGGAGGAAGAGTAAGCACAGCAAAAACCTCCCCAGGGAAGCAGAGCAGGAAAAATAGGCAACGTGGAAGGCGAAGTTTTGTGTGGTAATCGAATAAGGGGCTGCTCCATTGCAGGATTTCTCGGTGCTGCAGCTGGCTGGAGCCACGGGGACCCTATTCCACTTTCAGAGTTCAGTGAGCAATTGCTAAGGCAGGGACGGGTGCCATATGTCACCAGCTGTGCTCACAGGCGTCGCTTTCCCCATTTAATGCTGAGAGACTCTTTGGAGGCACACGAGCACACAAACCTGCACGCTCTGTGCCTCCACACAGCACTCCAAAAAGGCTGCCAGAAATGCCAACAGGCTCTGCCAGGGTACTGGGAGAATGTCCCCATGCCAGGGAGCCACCGGGCCGTGCTGGCTGCTCAGCCTCCAGAACTGGCAGGGAGGGGCAGGAGAAGGAGAGATGGGTGTCCCTGAGCTGCCCTGCAGTCCCTGGAAAGCTGCTGAGGGCACAGGAGGCAGCAGGCAGGTACCAGGCTCTGCCCATCTCACATCACAGCCTGCTGGCTCCACCACCTGCTTCCCCAACCCAGCCCAGCTCCTTCTGGCTCTCCTTTTGTGCACAGTGATTTTTTTTTTTTTATTATTTTTCAGAGCTCCTCTTAGTTGTGTATATAGTGGAAAAGTAATCATTTGGGGGGGGAGAAAAAAGGGTTTGGGACTGGCCAGACAACATCAGGAGGAAATGTTTAATTCAGGATGGGAGACAGCATTAATCTGTTTTCAACACCAGACAACCTTTTGCCCCAGGCTTGAACCTAGGATGCTGAGTAACCTACTTGTGGTAGAGCTGGTCCTCAAATGCACCAGGATCTCTGACTAAAGATTTTTCTATCCTCCTTAAAAACCTCTGCATCCCTTACCTCTTCTCAGCATGTGATGTCAATTTACACAAACTGCCTATGCCACCAGTCCCTCTACTCAGAATCACAGACTGAGTGGCATCCTATAAAACATAATAATTACGAATACCAAACACCTCATTTTACCAGGAACTGGCAAAGGGAAGATTCAGCAGGAGAAGCAAAAAAAAAGAAGACACGGTCTGAGCAGAGCTGTGTTTTCACAGCAGAGGACAGGGCAGCAGAGGATCCCAAGGCTCACTGACACAGAGGAGGCAAAGGGCTCAGCAAAGAGCAAGTGCCACATTGCCACCAACCTGAGGGATGGCTGAGAGGAGCCAGACACGGCTCTAGAGCAGACTGGAGGGCACGACTTGGAGCCTTCAGAGAAGAGGCTTTTTCAGGAGAGACTGCTTTAGTTTTCAAGGATCGTTTTAGCTGACTTGTGATGTTACAATCCAGGCTGAGCATTGCACAGAAACCCACCCAAGCGAAACTCTGCAGCTCTTCACAGTCTGAAGGCAAGTCAGCATTTGGGATTCCACGCCTGCCTTCCTCACAAGGAAGGGACGTAGAAAGTCTGGAAGCAGGGAGAGGGCTCGTTTTAAAGACAAGCCCAGATCTGTGAGCAGAGGGCTGTGCAACTGCCTGAGGCTGTATTAATTTACATTTTTAGAAATGCCTTTTAAATTACATTTTTTTTCTTACAATGCATCGGCACAAGTGTACAGATATGTCCAAAAAAGGACATATATTCTTATTGTAATTGTTCTCCACACACTAGCTAAATTTAAAAAAGTACCTCTGCCTCAAAGGGGACAATATAGGAAAAACATATGGAATCCAGTGATGTGCTCCAAATGCATCTAATGCCAGGTTTTTGAGAAATGGGTAGGTGGATGACATAAAAAAAAGAAAGAATCAGCTCCCCAACTGAGAGCCCTTCCCACAAAACGTGTCATGCCACCAAGTTGCTCATGGCTTTGAGGGACAGGGCAGAAAGGCGAGGGAGGGGGAAAAAAGCCTGAAGAAAGAAACAAAAGAGTGGGTACAATGGATTACCCATTTTTTAGGCATAGTCTGCCCACAATTTGTCCCATTTCTCCTGCACGTTCAGAGGTACAGAAGTGATGTCATGTAATACAAAGTGAAAATCAGGCAAGCAATTCCATCAGGAAAGAATAGGAGATAGCATACTGCAACAAAACAGGAGTAACTGAAGCGTTCAGCAGGAAAATACAGTTACAGGGGATGAGAAAAAGACACACGAAATGAGTGAGCCCTGTCCCACTATGCGAGGTCACACACAGAGATATCTCCTATAAGCCATCAGTCCTAACCTGCCTGGTTATCTCCAGCAGAGGGGTTTAGGAAGCACAAGGAATAACCAGCCCATGCAATTCCCTGCCAGATTGTTTATGACTAAAGCACAGGGGTGCCTGTGCTGGGCTCCCACGTCCCTGCCCATCACCAGCCCCCCAGTCTGGCAGTGCCTATCAGCCTCAGTTTGCCAGGGGAAAACTGGGTGAGCTTAGGCAGCTACACTTCCAAGACAGCAGAAATGACTAAGCAGGACAGGAGATGAATCCTATTCAGCATTATTACCAGGCAGAGCTGAAATATAAGCCTTTGTTTTTAACTCCCGCTATCTGAGAAGCTCAAAGCACATCACAATTATTTAGCTTAGACTTTGTGAAAGGCTTGTGTGCTATTATCCCTAATTTTACCAGCTGGGAAACGGTGAGGGACATGGATTGTGCCATATCCAGGGACAAGTTGGCAGCACAATAGGGCCTGATGCCTGTAGCATCACAAACTGGGTGCAGTTCCCACAGGAACTGCCAGAGGTAAATAAGTTTTACCCCTCCCCACTCATCCCACATTAATAGACAAATACTTCCTTTCCATCCACAGCAGGAACAGAAAGGAAAAGCAGAGGAGCATAGGTCAATTTTTTGTGAAGGTTACTACAGAGAGAAAGAATTAGACATGTAAAGGAGGACAGTAAGAACAAAATACCCCGTGTCTAGTTGCAAAGGACCACCTATAGGAAGGCATTTGATTTTTTTTTTTAAATCCCTTTTTAATGTCAGCTAAAGGGTAATTTGAAAGTGAAGGACATTTTACTCCTCTGGGGAGCTAATTACTGCAACAAGCACAGCCCAAACAGGCAAAGATGAATGTAACTCACACAGTTCAACACCAATCCTGCAGCTCACTTTGGTTAACTCACACACATGATAAGTAAGGCCAGATAAGGCACACACATGTTTCATGGAGGAAGTCGAGCTGCTGAGACAGACTCAGACAGATTAGGACATCTGTGCTTAGGATTTCCAAGTTCCACCTTCATACACCAGAGCAGAGCAGAGCAGAGACAAACTCCTGCAACCTCACAAGAGAAATAAGAGCAATATGAAATATAAAAAATACACCAGAAAAAAACCCCAGAATTTGGGGATGTAAAATAGGTCCTTGCTGTTCTCTCCTGATTGAGATCATCAATGTGATGCTATTATTTAGCTCTGACCCTCCAAGCTCCTTTATTTAGCACCAACCCTCCAAAATGCTGCCTGACAGTGGTTCCTTTCTGTAATGCAGCCAAGTAGCTTATCACAGAATCACAAGACAATTCAGGGTGGAAGGGACCTTGGGGGTCTGTAGTGCAGCTACAGGGTCAAGCAGGGCCAGCTATAAGGTCAGACAAGGTCACTCAGGGTTTGATCCAGTCAGGTCTTGAAACCCTCCAGAGATGAAGCCTTTGCAACCCTTCAGGACAGGCTGAGCTGCATATTTCGATTTTTGCCCTGTTGCTGCTCATCTGCAAAAACCCCGGTCTCCCCAGGACACAAGCTGCTCACTCAAGTACAGTGACAAACACTTTTTCCTGTCTCACAGGTGAAGACAGAAGAAAAATGCAGCCGAGAAAGAAGAGCCCCCAAAGACTTCTATCAGAAGTGGTAGGTGCTTGTCTCTGAGGTTGCCATCTCTCTCTTGGACACCTGCCTCAAGCAAAGCCACCTTCAGCCTCGCTGACAGCTAGAATAAACCAGTAGCCACTGAGGCCCACAAGGAGAGAAGTGACTGCTCCCACCCAGGCTGCCAGGAGCAGACTGTGCTCTCCCAAATCCAAAGTGTGACGTGACTTTCTCCCTCTGCTCTGTGCACAGACAGATCACGTATGGCAGCCCTCGACGAAGAAGAAGGGAAGCTGCTGGCAACAAGCAGCAGCAGCAGCTGGTATGGGATAATAAAAGTTCTTTTTTTTTCTCTCCTGCTACACACTCTTTCGCTCCCAGCACAGAGATTCCGAGGATTTTTGGTGGCAAGTTCAACAAAAGAGATCTGCTTTTTTCTCTTGAATGCCTGTCTGAGACACACACAGCTCCTTCCTTTCCAGTGCGAGGTGTCTGGCCTGCATGAATTGTTTTTCCACCTCCCGTGCCACCAAAGCCTCCCAGACACACCCTACAGATGTCCCATGGGCTTGCAAGTGGCCCCACAGCTACATGCCACGGCTGCAGGGCACAGAGGATCCCAAACACAAACTCCTAAGGGCATGGTCTAAGTGCCCATGGACTGAGTCCTGGTCTGCAGGGAGCTGCAAGTGCCTTGGGCAGTTCAGCATTAGGAGATGACACCCCACCACAGCCATCCCTGGCCTCAGGCAGAGAGGCAGATGGCTCTTCACCCCATCAGTGCCCCTGCCCACCACCACTCACAAGCCTGGCTCAGTGTACAAACTCCAGCACAACAGGGCTGCCAGCTAAAAAACCACACAGAGCCTCTGGGAGCCATCACAGCGAATGCAGGACACAGGAGACCGGGGCAAGGCCAAGGCACCAACCCACCCAGGCAGGATGAGACCGGCAGAAACAGCAGAGAGAAGAAGTGTGGCCAGGCTGACAGGGCAGGCACAGCACAGCACCTAGGCAGCATGAAGCCTCTCTGCCCGCTGTGACCTAAGGCTGGCTGGAAGAAGGTCCTGGTGACCATCCCTGCAGGCACTTCCACCTTCACTGCTTTGCAAAGGCAGCTGTGTTCGAGTGCTCCTTGTTTCTCAAGTCTGCACTGATATTCCTTCTTTCCAGTCTGTGGTACCGTGGGGACTGTGGCCTCCTCCCATCCAAACCCCTTTCATTTTTTTGCTTTAACTTGTTTAGGATTGATGCTGTACGGCTGCTTCCCCCAAAATAAAGACTAAAAGAGCTGCCACCCCCTCAAGTGCTTTGAAACCTTTCCTCCTGCTCTATCGCTACCTGTTTAAGAAAAACCTCAAAGCTTGATTTCTTCCCTCAAATCACTTACTCTGAAAAAGATCTCAACGTTTTTGGGAGCACAGATGAAAAAACACTGAGATAAAAGTCTGAAACTTCTGAAGAGGTTAGACCTGGGCCTCTTCACTGTTATCTAAGTAAGGGTACAGGCACACAAACAATTCATTGCAGAGATACAGTGGAGTACAAATTTGCAGTGACTCACACTCTTTGAAGGAACTGCCATGTGCTCAGTTCTACCCTGCAGCAAAACAAAGTTTACCCATCAACAGGAGAGGCACAAAAACCAGCACCTCAGTTTGTATAGCGCTTGTGCAGCTTCACCACCTTAATTACTGCACAAAAACCTCTTCTGCCCATATTTCAAGAGGTAAGGAAAGGGATAATTCCAATGACAATCTCGAAAATACTGTTGTTTCATCAGTGGTGACACTGTGCTTCTGGGATGCTGCAAATCCTTTGCTGTCCTTAACTTCTTTAAAAAGTGAAGGAACAGCCCACATACTTCTCACAGCCAGCATCAAAAAGGACCCCAATGCAATTGTGTGCATAGTCCCCAGATCTATGATTTAATCTGTCCAATTTAAGTTTTGTAACTCCCCTCTTCAGTTTGCTCAAAAGTCTTCCCAATTCAACCACGAAGTCAAAATTCCCATCAGCTGTTTAGAAGCCTGATGGGGAGAGTTTCCAAAAGCAGCCAAGTCTTCAGTCACTAGTGCCAAGCTGGAGTCTAACATGTAGGATCTCTCTTTAGTCAACACAGAGAACAATGCACTCAACTTAAACAAAGATTGACTGCTCTCCAGATATGTCCTTCTCTTCTGATAGCAGATATTGCCTGGATGTCCACCTCAGGCAGAGAGTCTGGTGCTAAATGGGTGGCAGAAAACTTGTGAGATCTTCCAGAACATTTTCCTGCCACCCTGAGTAAAAGAGCATGAACTAACCTCAGCAGTTTTGCATCAGCCTCGGGGAACTGAAATCTGAAGGCAAACAACAGAGTTGCAGACTTTGTACATGGGCTAATCCTTTCTCATAAATCAATCACAAGGCCATGGTTCCCAACATCCTGAAAAGCTGCACCTCCTTGGTTTTTTTTTACACCCCACTTCCCTCAGCACCTGAAACTCAGTCTGAGATGTCTTAAATTCTTGTCCTAACACATCTCACAGCCCAGGCATAACTCCATCTTCCCAAAGACAAGGCTCAGAGGGGGAAGAGGAGGAGCAAGATACAGAAAGGCTTGTTTTTGAAGCAAGTGAAAGAAAATTGAAGACTGGTGAAGAAGATTACGCCTTGTTACACATGTTAGGATGGCAGAAGGCCTTTGAACCACATGACTGGCCTCATTCCTAGCTTCAGTGAGATTAGCACTTATGCTGCATGCCTAAATTGAGATAAGAGTCCCACAGAGTGCCTGGGGAGTACTTCTTACTCCAGGCCATCAGAGACATCAGGTCCTCAAAGCAGTACCAGACCATGGCCAAAGTCTCAGTGAAGGGAAAGGAATCTGGAGTGCTGACACTAAAAAAGGGAGAGGGACAACCAGCCATGCTGGCTGATCATGAGATGGATAGAAGTGTACTTTCAAGCCAAACTGATGTGTCTCTGAAGCTGACAAGAATGATTTGTGGCAGCCTCAGAGCCCTGGAGACACAGCCTTCAACAATGCTCAGATGGCAGGAGCAGAGACACATCCCAGCTGCTCTGCTGCAAGCTGAAATGCCCCAGTGCAGACAGCAGCCCCCATGCAGCTGCACCAGTGTCCCATCCATCTCCCCCTTACAGGGCTGTGTCAGGCAGCTGGAAAAGGGGAGAAACTCCTCCTTCAGCTCTTTCCTCAAGCCACAGGACACAACAATTCCAAGGTCCCAAAGCAGCAAGCCTAAAAGTCAACACTGCTTCAAACCCATCCACTTCACACATAAGTGGAGAGTACAGAGATGCTAACAGACCTGTCTCCCTTCAGGCTTTGCTGCTGCCAAAAAAGAACCACTCAATCTAATGAGTCAATTAAAAATTCATAACTGGATGAACGAAAAAAGAAAAAGTTTGGTTCTTTTTCTGAGAAAATGAGAACAGTAACTCTTTTCTGTACTTCTTGCATATACTCTCTGCAGATCATATGTCCTTTCTATTTGCCCATTATTTTAGCTCTCAACTACAGGCTGGGGGGTTTTCAGGCTGGTTTTGTTTCTGCAGAGAGGAGCCATTTCCCCAGGACTTCAGGGTCCAACAAGGCTGAAGTGAGGACCAGTTCCCATGACCAGGAGGCAGAGGGAAGGCACTTGGTAAGCACCTTTTGCCTACAGGTCATTGTAGGGAACACTGTGAAAAATTCACTTGCTGTCAGAGTTTGGCTAACCCACAAAAAGCACCTTCCACAGATGCACACTTTCAAAATGCAAGTGACCCTAAGTCATTTCCAAAGTGAATTTTCAGAAATGAATTAAGCTAAACCAAATTAGGGCCCAAAATCCTGAGCACAAGCATCCATGAAGGGGCATAATGTGATTTACCTAATCCACTAAAAGTTACTTTAGATCAATTTTCCTGAGTATCTCTGACATGCGTAAATCCCAAAGCCAATGTCCTCAAACCACTGCTCATGGGTGCCCATGGACTCCCAAATCTCACTGGTTTGTAACTGTGGAAAGGTAGGACAGAGAAAAAGAAGACCAACCCAGCTTGGCTCCCCAAACCCTTGGAGAGCAGTGGAGGATGTTCCCACTGCCCAGCCACTGGATATGCTGACTGTGCTCAGCTCCAGCTCCCTGGCAGAGTAACCCAGAACCCACCCAACCCCACCCTGCCCCCAGGCACGTTTTTCCAGTGGGTGTTGGTTTCAATGGGTTTCACTCCCTGAGGTGACTTAGCAGCAGTGCTGACTCAGTCTTGTTTAAACTGCAGTGGGAACTGCAAATCCGGATGCCTAAGACAAATCACAGAACTACAAACAAAAAATAGAATACTCAGGCATCTACCTCCCAACTATTCAGGGACATTAGACGGCAAAAAAGGCATCTAAATAAGCATCTGCACCCATGCTGTGGAGCTTCACCTGGCAGAGTGGCTGGGCTGGTACCACTGCAGGAAAAGAGGCCAAGGCCATGCAAGCTGGAGGCAAGAAGCTCAACCCAAAGGAAGGCTATTGTAATTTGAATCATATCCTGGCTCCTTTCACACTGGATTTTTCGTGTCAACACAGCCTGAACCAGCAACACCACCAAGGCCTGGATGATGTCAAAGTGGTTTCCAAGCTGCAGGTTCACAGACATCTCCTAAGGAAAGCAAGACTGTTTGCTGTTTGAGGGCTTGAATTTGCTAGAGGTGTGTCTGTGTTGGGAAGAAGCTCTTTTAGAGGTCTCTCAGCCAAAGAGTTGGGTGGAAGCCATTTGACTGCTATTAGCTGAGTTAGACACTTCAAATATAATCCTGTTTTGAGATGCAGAAAGCAAGCTGAGGCTTGAAAAGGTCAAATCTTCTAGTCAAAGAGGTGCCGTGGAAATACTGCAGATTTTAAAGAACCTGTTTTCAATTCTTCTAAGGCAAGCCAGAAAAAAATAAATTCCAAACCAGCTTCTCCACACTCATCACCAGACAGCTCAGTCTGATCCGTGTGCTGGTTTCAGGCTGCATTCAGCACTTCTCTAAGAGTCTGAAGATGACCATCTCTCCTGTTCCCCTTTATGTGCTACTCATTATTACTCCTCTCCTCCCTGCTCAGTTATTTCACCACCCTCAGCAAACAGCTCTCTCATCTGTGGCTTGTGCCATCTGAAACAGACTCCCCACTCCTTTCCCTCTGTGGGAATCAGTTCCACGTCCGTCTTGCTTT
>JAHLSL010000040.1:875359-902257 GCA_025920805.1 Petroica traversi
GCTGCTGGCCTCTCATTTTTATAAGGGCCTTATTAGTGAAGAAACCTCTACACCATGATTTCCTGCAATCACACCACGATGCCACCCACTCCCACAGGATTTTTACCCCATGGCCTACACCCCCCACGCTGCACAGGGGGGCTTTTCAAGGCTTACCCACGAGGTTCATCTTGGCGCTGTAGCTGCCCAAGTAGGTCTCTTCGGTGTTGGGCGTGTGGCACTCGTACTCGCCGGTGTCGCGGTCCTGCAGCTCGGTGATGTGCAGCCGGACGGCGTCGCCCTGCAGCCGCTCCACGAAGATGCCGCGGTTGCGCACACGCTGAGTGTAGATGGCGTAGGGGAAGGAGGAGTCCATGGTGCTGACAATCTGCACCTCCTGCTTGGGGTTCAAGGGCAGGTAGATGGACCACTGGAAGTTCTGCTCCGCCGGGCCCTGGTAGCCGCTCACGTTGCACCACAGGGTGATGTGGGAGCCCTCGGTGCGGTACAGGGGTCCCTTCTGCACCGTCACTTGCCGCTGGGCCAGCGCCATGCCTGTGGGGAGGAGAGGAGCCAGGGTTACTGACCAGCAATCCCCACACCTACACCCTCACACACCCATCCTGCCCCTTTCCCATGGCCGTGCTGGACAAGGCAAGTTCTCACACCCCGTTTTACAGCAGGCAAATTGGGCTCCGGCCCAGCACTCCTGAGTCACACGGCAGAATTCTTGCTGACTCAATGGAAGTGTTTTAAATAACAACCCATGAAAGAAGCGGCACTGAGGTCACATAAATCCCTGTTTGGAAATGATAAGAACCCAGGTGTGAAAGGGTAACACACCACACAGTAACGAACCAGAAACTCAATGTGACGGGTCTTTGTTTTCAGTACTTTTACTTTCCAACTGTTATAACCCTTGTTCAAGACAGGGGGCTATGCTCCATCTCCTTTGGGCCACCCAACTCCAACGCCCCAGGCACTCATCCTCCATCAGCAGAGCTGCCAGAGACTTCAGCTGGAACAAAATCCCATTCTTTTCCCCCAAGCCCAGCTCACCTTCTCCATTGTCTCTTACACTTGCAAAGGCACACAGAGAATATCAGGTTTCCGGCACTGCCTCCCCGAGTCTACTTGAAAGGTGTGCATTTAGTACCTAACAAAACCAACTGAAGTTACTGGAGGGAGTGGGCCCATCACACTAAAGCTCAGTGTCCCTGGCTGCTGAAGTCAGGGCCCAGCACACACAAACGTGTGCAGCACAAAACAAAGACAGCCCCGCAGCACGGTGACTGCAATCGCTGTGTTTTTACACAGATTATGGATGGCTGGCCCTTGGGCTCATGGCACATTACCAGCACAGCCCTCCAGGGGCCAGATAAATTACAGCAATCTATCTTGTTTGTTGCTACATCAAAGGCTCGAGGTCTGGAGACCACGGTGGGTGTTCATCGGTTATTGAGTTACCAGCAGCATGCACACATGGCAAGGCCAATCACCCTGGCTTCTGTGACTGCTTGCTTGCCATCATAAAACAGCAATAAGCCGATTTAAAGCAGGTCCTGCATAATCACGTTTGCAAATTTCATCCTCTCTGTGCGTGTGGATGTTGGGGGTTTCCCCTCCCTCTCTAATTTTCAATAACAATGCTCAAGTCCAGAGAAGAATTTAACCTTTCAAAAACTGGCATCTTGCAGGTGAAGAGGCAGCCTTGAATCTGGGCTTTATTGATTCACTCGTGCCCTCTGGACACTGATGTCCAGAAACGAAGTTTTTCTCCACAGCCAGCCTGGACTGGAGCCAGGAGAGATGGTTCTTAGCAGCTTAAAACAAATTGTGAAAAATGGGTTCAGCACATCCATCAGGGCATGCAGCTGAACAGATGGAGTGCAATTCAAACTATTAACTTGGGCTCAGCTTGCTGCTGCTCCAAATTATGTTTCTTTTTACTCTTTATGAAATAATGTGATTTAAGGGGAGGACGGGGAAAGCTAGCACATTTGAAACAAACAGGGAGAGGAACAACAGAGGCAAACACTCCCCCACTGTTTGCTGTACCAATCTCTTCATCCTAGGCAAAGATACTGCTAGAGACAACTTACACATCTAAGGGGCAGACCAGCCTCTTCTGTCACCCCACAAAGGCCAAAGGACAAAGCAAATACTACAGCCTTTGAAGAGAACTGTTTTCAAAGCAGCAGGAAGGGTAAGACCTTTATTACACACCTAAGGACAGTTCATAATCCAATTTTTGTATGCACATGTAGGCTTGCTACAGCATACACATATCCCACCTGCAATGACAATTAAAATTGCACCACAAGGCAAACACGCAGTGGTAGGAATTAAAAGCTGTACACACAACACTCAATCAGGTATTTCTCAGGTAGGTGCACAACTTTGTTTATCAGGCTTTTAACACAGAGCTGACTTTTTTACACTTTTCCAGCTATCTGGTTGGAAAATACAATTTTATCGGAGATGGGTATTAGACTTTCCAAATGTCACTGGAAGATCACAACCCCAGGGACTCACAGCACAGGTTTTTGGTAGATGTCAAATCTCACCACCCTCATGGCCAGCAGGTTGCTGCCCCAGAGGTGAGGCATGAAGGATCAGAATTTGGATGAACAGGCTGGATTCTCCAGAGGAGGAGGGAACGGTACATCCTCAGTGCTGCAAACTCCTGCTCCAACACAGATGGGCACAAATGCTTTTCATCACTTTAAAAACATCCCAAACAGCAGAAGCAGAAATACTTCTCCCAAACTATTTTAATCAAGAAAGGAAAGAATAAAAACAATCAGCCTGAGGCAGACATCCACCAGTACTTGCTGTCCTCAAACAGTTACCTTTTGCATGATGTTTGGCATTTTGCAAGCTCTGGGAATTGCTACATCCAGAACACACAGTATTGAGAGGAGAACTGCATTTCTTAGCGAGCAAGTGCTCTGATTAACAAAACCAACGTGTCTGAGATCCCATTTAAACTCTTATCATTCCCTCTTGAAGTGAGAGAAGAGCTCACTGCAGGAGGAGCTGTGTGCTCCACACCTTCCCTAGGACACCCAAGGGACAGTGATGGTGGCATTTGGCTGGTACTGCACTGGCACAGCTGGCTTTTAATTGCAAATCCAATATAATTTACTGACAACGCAAGGGCTGATAGGGAGGAGGTAGCGAGCCAAGTGCTACTTTAAAATTAATAAGAAATTATAGGTTTGTGCATCTGTTTTTTCCCCAAAAGACAGCAAATCCCATGCAATAAGGAGGAAGCCATGCCCTGATCCTTATCCCCTACAGATCAGGGCTATTGTTGACAGCCTTTTGAGCTAGGAGCAAGCCAAACCACAGCCAGGTTGCTCTGAGCTGACCCATCTTCCAGTTCCTGGAGGTGCACGGGGGAATAAAAGCAGTGGGAAGAGGAGACAGGGGATTAAACTCAAGCAGCAAGGGACAGTGCAGGACCCAGGAACCTCAGATGCCCAGTCCCTGCTCCTCCCCTGTGCCAGCTCACCCAGCAGGCTCCAGGGCCACTGCAAATGTCATGAGAAACAGCCTGAAAAGCACAGGAAAGGCAGGAGAAAAATGCAATGTCAGAGTCACACAGTCGTTCGAGTCTCCCTTGTCACATCACAGCCAGGATTTCAATGCCTCTCCGAGGAAGAAAGGAGCAGGAAAGGAGCATCAAGCATCCCTGCCAGCCAGGCATCTCCCCCAGCAGTGCTGCAGCTCAGCTTCTGAGTACATTGTGTCTTTGCAAAAGCTGTACTCTCACAGCAACTTCAGACGATTTTGGCAAGATCTGACCTTTCCACGGAGAGACACAGAGCTCAGGTTTTCCACACACAACTGGTCATTTCAGGTGCCTGATCAGAAGTACTTTGAAGATGCCCCACTTTCACAAAGTGCCAAACACTCACCCTCTGGGAAGGAGGTGAACTTTCAGGTCCCTTTCAGAAGAACAGGCGTGCAAAATTTTAGCTGAGAACATTGACTCATGGCTCATTGCAGGGGACAGGTGGGTGTAATGAAAGCAAGGATGCCTGAGCACACAGAAACTCTGCCACAGCACTGACAGACGGATCAAAAGAATAAATAAAAACTCTTGACAGAACGATGAAGAGCCTCTTGCACAAATATTCTCCCCATCTCAGACCATATGGGTTATGTCTGCACCACATCCAAAGGCACTACAGCAGTTGCACCAAGTTATCTTAGATATCAATAATCACTGCCAGCAGTCATGGGTCTCTAATCACTAGAGAGCAACTAATAAATTCTCCATATTTTTCCATACCTTCTACAAGCTAACAGTGCTGAACACCAAATGGATTACATAGTTTGAGGGATATTTCTACCCCTGCAGCTTTACAGCAGTTTTCCTTCACTGAGAAGCTTTAAAGTACTATTTGTCAATAACTGACAATATTAATCCTAAATTCCTTTAAAAATTACTTTGTGCCTTTGACTACAGTTATTGGAGAGAAAACATTTCCAAAGAGATCCCTCTCCCTTTCTCAAATACACAGCACACATCTGGGTTTTGTTGTTGTAGCTATTGTTTGTTCAGCTCACAGGCGCTCCTGAGAAAGTGTCAAGAGAAGAGCAACAATGATGATAAACACTAGGGAATGGATTCTCTGTCAGAAATAATGGAGTCTGGAAAAGAGAAAGGTGACTTGAAGGGGATCTGGTAAAAGTTTTTTCACAAATATATATACCATGGCAAGAATGGTCAAGAATTTGACCCTTTACCATCTCTTCTAGTTTAAAACCCAAGAGCTGACAACCAAAACTGGACAGATCCAGATTTGTAACAGTGAGGCAGTTTTTACAGCTGCACACAGCAGACCTGTGGATGCCCTTGCCCAAAGATACTGTGGGTATGGGAAAAGTTGACATGGGTCTAAATATGAGTGGGACAAGCACATGAAAGAGGGCTACTAAATAGGTAAATCACACCAGGTTCATAAGGCTCCCAAAACAAGCTGCAATTGCACAGATACCTGCTTTTTGAGGCATGATGCTGAACAAGGTGCAGGATTTACTCTGAACTGCTACAGCTGTCCTTGTGCCCCTTCACAACCCACGTCACTGCAGACACTGTAGCCTTCAATCATGAGGCTCACATCTGGTCTGCAGAATATGCCTTGGTTATACCACAATAGAAGCTAAAAAAGGTACTATTTCAGCTTCTTTTCTAAGAGAAAAGGTACTATTTCTTTTCTAAGAAAAAAGGTACTATTTCTTTTCTAAGAAAAAAGGTACTATTTCAGCTTCTTTTCGAACTCTTTCTGCTCTGAACAACTGAATTGTTTCCCTCAAAACATCCTCAGAACTGTCCCAATGCAGGGAAGGGAAGAGGAGCGTGCATAAATCCTCCTTGGCTACGACAGATTAGCATCTGTGGCAGACCACAGGACCTGGCAGAAAGTCCCCAGTAATGAAGACAATTCAGACATTAAGTGCTAAAGTGTCTAATTCCAAGTCTGGGAGATGCTCCAGGCAAGCTCAACCCTGGAGCAGGTGCAAGTGCAGCCCAGGCTGTGGCCACTGCTGCCCTCCTGCAGGTCTGGGGACAGGGGACGTGCAGGAGCCCAGGCTGACCACCCAGCTGGCCCTGCACTCCAATGCTCAGGCTGGTGCTGTCTGAGGTGAGGCAAGTGCCAGCAGACTTGAGGCTTTGCTTCCAGTGAATGACTCAGGGACAGTTAGCATCCTCCCAGCTCATATTCCTTCTTAATTCAGATTAATTTTTTTAATTTTCAGGTCTCACTTATGCGTGAGGCCTCCCAGGGGATGGCCCTTCCTCTCTCCCTTCTGTCACCCACAGAGGATGCAGACCCCTCTTGCCAGACCCAGCCCATTAGTCCCTGCTTTTTCTCTGGACTCCACAGCAGGCTTGATAACCATGAAACAGTAATTCATTTCAAGAAGGCTCTTCCAAGCTCACCATTGTCCAGGACACTTCCCCATGCAACCATAATTTTTTTTCCCACGGGCTGAAGAGCAATAAAATTTCTGAGGGAGACTCTGCCCCACCAGGCAACACCAAAATAGAGAATCTTTTAGCAACACACACCTGCTATTCTGTGAAGTCTCCTGTAAAGGCACACAACCAAAAATTGGGTTTGAGCTTAATTTTTGCATAAATGAGTCACAGCAGGAACAATCTCCATACACTGCAACCTGCTGCCAGATGGAAAAAAACAATGCTATCAGAAGAAAACATGTGGTAAGCCCCCCGCCCCCATCCCCCCAGTATGGTAAAGCCTCATTCTGGGAAAATACAGTGTTTTGCTTGGTGTATTTTTTTGTCATGCCAAGAGAGCACAATGAAAGGCTGGCTGGAACCACGTGTAGAACAATTCCATCCCTATCCTCCACCCTTTTGCTTTAATCTTTAAATGGTGCAACCAAAAGGACACCAGTCCTCCTCCTCGTCCACTCCTGCCACCACTCCCAGCACGTGGACCATCTTGCCTAAACCAACTCATAAAGCTGCTCATCCCTCATTCAAATTCCTCCCACTGCTGAGCCAACTAAGGATGGCTAAGTGGTGAGGTCAGCCAGGAGCAATTTATACAATAATTGGTATGGAAATATCAGAATCAGTGGGGAAATATCAAAGCCTGGGCAAACGAGACAGGAGCCACCAAGGAAGCTCTTTGTTCTTCCAACACCACTGCCCTCCCTCGCCTCTGCTCGCTGCTCAGTCTCACTTCCACAGCAGATGTTTGCTGTCTTTTAAGAAAAATGTTTTCAATAAATATGAAAGAGATGACATTTCTTTTAATCACCATAGATTGTTGTGGCCTGTGACGAGCTTCCCAAGTTCTGACTGTAAAAGAGGTCTTGTACCTCCTGCTATAATTATGCATCCAGCCAGACATCCAATCCCCTCGCCAAGATCAGAGCCATTTTACATCCTTTGGTTCTTCTCAGATCTGGCCCTTATATTGACAGAAGACTTCCTTATTTTTCCCCAGTATTGCATTGGTATTCTGCAGATGCACAGTGTGCAATGTGATCCTGCCCTTGTGATTTCTTCTCCCCCCTTTTATAAGTAAACTACATCCTGTATGGATGTCACATTCCTCTAACTGCTCCTTCCCTGTTCTACAATTAGGCATGTTAAAATAAGCTAGTTTTAACACCACCTTAGAAAAGCATATTCTTGAGCCACAGATTATCTGTATTAATACAACCTTTAAACTTCAAAAAAGGCTGAATGGATGAAATAAAAATTCGTAATCTACGTTGGACATTGCGAAAACAATTAACAATAGGCTTGGACTTGAAAATTGGAGATTAAGGCTGGTCATGGGAGCTAACTACAAGCTCCATTTCCCAGAAGCTAGGAAAGTGAGGCACCAGAGAGACTGCTCTGTGAGACTGAGGCGTCTCACACTACAGCTTCCTCTAATAGACACTTACTTTCTTCAAGGATACCATAAGGCAGAGATGAACCTGCCCCAGGGGATGCATGACACAAGATCTCCCTGCTCTTACAGTTCCATCATTCTCAATCATCCCACCAGAAAGTATATTTAAAGTTACTCTGCTGCACAGAAGCCTGAAAGTACTCTTTAATCTAGTACAGCTTTGCTTTGGAAAGTCAAAGTACTCCGTGTCCAGAAGGCAGCCAGACACGCCTGTGGTCAGAAAAGAGAGCAATACTCATAATAAGCAAAGGAAGGAGGATGGCTGGGCAGTCCCCCTGCACACACATCCCTGAGCTCGTGGTGCTCAGCCTCCTTGCTTCACAAGGGCTTTGAAGCACTTGGTGGCAGAAAATGTTCCAGGATGTAAAAGGTAGCATGCTGGTGCACGAGGGACAGACTGAGCTGGCTGCTTTGCTGGTTCAAATTCATAAGGGACTGTTGGGGACTCAAATATCTTTAAGCAACACACCTACCACTTATTGCAGTTTCATTATTTTCCTGCAAAGATGCTGAGGAAAAAAGAATCCCTTATAACCAGCAACCCTTGTATTCTCAGAAGTTTTGACTAACCACACAGAATCCCTTCTGTACCCAAGGTAGGGCTTGTCCTGTGAATCATTTAACTGTTTCTCTCCCTCCAAGGTCGGAACATGACCTTTGCAGCCCTTTTCCATCTCTCAGATCAGCATGTTCTTCACATTGTTACCCTTATCATTATGGGAAGAACACGCAGCAGAAGCTCCCTGGCAGATTATGCTTATATTGGGAGTATGCAGGCAGGAAGTGTTGGATTGCCCACGCTGTACTTCTAACTTGCACTGCTCCTCG
Organism: Petroica traversi; assembly: GCA_025920805.1. NCBI lineage: Eukaryota > Metazoa > Chordata > Aves > Passeriformes > Petroicidae > Petroica > Petroica traversi. The sequence goes on from JAHLSL010000040.1 coordinate 883,615, forward strand.
TGCCTTATCCTTAGGAGCTTCTTCTTCCCCACAGCTCACTGAATGCATGCCCCAGTGACTTGGATCACTGCTGCTGCTTCCAGGTCTGGTTAAGCACTCCAGTACAAAGCAGCATTTGCAGTGGTCTGCTGGAATGCCCAAGGCAATGCCTACTTTTATATTTTCCAATGAAAAGCAGTGATGGCTTCATTACTACCTCCCCAGCCTGAGTTTTGAAGCTGTCACCACGGGTACTGCCTGTAAGATTTAGGGCAGACCTCCACAAAAAGTGAAGCCTCCTAAGATTCCTATGCGTGCATTTTCTTCTGTTCTTTTAGCTCTTAAAATGTATGTAAGGACACACCATTTACCCTGGTGCCTCTAGTACTGCTCCCAGAGCTCTGAAAGATTCAGCACTGCCATTCTAGTACCAAAGCTATGAAGCACCAACACACATTTTGGACTGCAGAACTCTTAGCTGGTATGTGCTTCCAGCCTATCGAGAGGAGGGGGTGAAATGAAATTGTTTTGAGCACCAAAGCTAGGCAGGAAATTTCTGACATAGTTCATTATGCCCTCCAGCCCCTGTATTTCTTTTTATTATCCTTCTTTAGTCTTCAAGTCCTACATGTTCAGCGTCCAGGGTCACTCTAAGAATTGTCAAACATTATTCCCTGTGCTATCACTCACTCTCAGACAATAAGAAACTTCATTTTGTTTCACAGTCAATAACGTTTTAATGTCACTTCTTTTTTCGTTTTCCTGCATGCTCTGCAATCCGTTCCAATATTAAAAAACAGAATGTCCCTATTATTGCTGTAATTCACCTCATAACATCCCAGATGCTTAAAATACTCTCCCAGGAGGAAAGAGTGTAGAGTCCCAAATCTCACCTTCACATTATCCTTGCCAAGAGGAAACAGCATTTACTACCCAGCCTTTCATTAAAGGAATTCCCTTTCTTTCATGAAGAGATCTCTTAAAATACTTCTGATGCATGGAGAGCCTGGTTTCTTCCCTCAAATTTATTTTTCCTCAAGAAAAACAAAGCTTCTTGTTCTCTTCATTTAAAACACAGGGAGGAAGGACAGACATACACTTTCAAAGAGTAACACCAGTATTCTGGTCCATCTTTCCATACTCCTTGAAGTTGCTTATTTGGTTTCCTGCCCTTCTCCTTGCCCCAAGTGACTCCAGATTTTCCCCTGCTTTGGTAAGGATGACACTTAGGAGTCCAGCACCCTTATTTTCTCTCCAGCTTCTACTTGCCTCTTTGTTCCTCCAGGCAGGGCAGGGCCAGAGCATCTCCTTTTCAACCTCCAAACTGGAAGCCTCAGGCAGCCATTTATTAATTGCTTAACCCCGAATTGATTACCTTCTAGAGAGAGAAACTTAACAACAATCTGTTAAATATTGACAGGCTGGAAGAGCTGATGACAAACTGCCCTGCTGCACATTCCTTCCCACCTCCCAGAGCACACACTATATCCTTAGGAATGGGTCTGCACCAACTCCCCACCTCCTCTGGAGCACACAGCTCTGTAGAAATAACACTAAAACTTCAAAAATGTAATATCTAGAAAAGAATTCAGCCAGGGCAATCTCTCCCTCTTCCTTCTGGCATGCTAAAGAAATGTCTGTGCCCTCAGCCATGACCATTAGCAGGAGAGAATATTCAAATTGCAAGGCAAAGCTGCCATCCTGTAATTCTTCAGCAGAAAGAGCTCTCATGTAAACAGCAAACTGACTTATCCCCAAAGTCAAGTTTAGTGGCTGAAAGCAGGCATTTCTCCAAGACAGTTTTCCCACTCCACCATAAAGGACCACGAGTATATGAAGTACAGCCATATAACAGCAAATAGTTCCAATTTCCTCCCCACAAATTCATCTGGGCTCTTCCCTGTTCACTAAGCAGCAGCAAGATGCTGCCTCTAAAACTTCTGTGATTCAGTCAGACACCACCCCTGAAAGGCACAGATCCAGGGAGATTCTTCAGCTACCCACTGCCTTTTATTGCTAATTAAGATGTTAGAACTCCTTGTCTGCATACACTATAATTTATTAGTTTGACAGGCTACACAGACTATCAGCAGTTGTCAGCAAACTACCAAGGCTCTCATTTCAAATGAGGACAGGATCCTTCTGGCATTTGGAAAGGAAAACAGAACAAAACAAAACAAGAAGAGGGATGCAGAAGCATTCATGTTACTATTTCTTCCAGGCTGGAAGGGAGCAAGGTACAATCATTCCCTCCTGAGCATAGTATTGCTATCAGAAAGACAATAATTCGATTCTCCTCCCTGAGGAGGAACAAACCCATGCACCAGGGGGAACTGAGCAGCTGGAAAGCACAGAAAAACTCTTTTTATACAAAACAAACAAACAAAAACAACCTGCAACTGTGAGGGGTAACTGCACACTGGCACAGGCTGCCTCAAGAGATTGTGGATTCTCCATCCCTGGAAGTATTCAAAAGTCATCTGGACATGATCCTGAGCAACCTGTGTGGGGCTTGGGCCAGATGATCTCCAAAAGTCCCTTCTAACCTCAACCATTCTGTGAAGGACTCCCCGAAAAGACTGCACTCATTCACCACTGCTGTAGACTCAGCTAGCTCAGCATCAGCTCCCTTACAGAGAAAAGGTGGTAGAAACACCCTCATCCCAGGAGATTCACTTTAAAAATATGGTTTCACAATGCAGTTAAGCTGATCTAGCTACCAGCTGCCATGGCAAAAAAGCAGTCTTGCTTTCCCACTCACTTTATTCCTAGCAACATACACACACACTCCTCTCCCCAAGCTTGACCTCCACAGGAGCTGAAAAAAGAATGACCCAAGGAAAGAGTTGTTCGTTTTCACTGAGAGAGCAGGAACACTTTTTTTTCTTTAGGGGACAGGGGCAAAGAACCATTTAAATTTGCAGCTGGGAGATTGCACAGCCACACTGTGAGACAGCACCTTCAGATGGTCAAAAGAAGGCAGGGAAGGAGAGCAGGGCAGAGTGTGAGAAGTGCCAAGGTCTCTCTGCTGGGAGACCCTGATGGCAGGTCTCTAACAGGCCTCATGCAAAGGCAGCAAGTGAAGAAGTGCTGCAGGTGCTCCCTGCAGGTACTGCCCATCCCACAGAGTAAAATAAAAGGGTTCCAAGCCACCACTTTCAGCAAGCAACCCTAAGAGCAGGAGAGTTAATGAAGCCTAGCTTCCCATGCCTTCAGCAGCGAGGCTGTCTCTGAGATTAATGACCTGACTGCAGGCTCCAGCTGGAGCTTCTCCTGCAGCTGGAACAGTCATTTGGAGGCTGCTGAAGCCCTTGAAGAAAGGGTCTCCTTCAGTCCCCTGTCACTGCCCTGACTCAGCTACCTGCTCTTCACAAGGCTTGCAGGAACTCGTTTATTTGCAAGCTCTCTACTCCTGTCAAGTTTGCGTAAAATTGGCCAAAGGGCTTCCAGGTTATCCAGAAAAGGGTGGCAGAGGCAGCAGGATCAGATAAGGCCTCTTTCTCTGAGAACCCAGCCTGAGGAAACACAATGAGAGGCAGAGGCTGGGAATCAAAAACCACAGAGGGAAAAAGCACTAAAAGGAAAAGGTAGAACAAGGCTAAGGAGGGCTTTAAAAGGGAAGACACGCAGCTTGCATTTGGCACAGCAGAGGAGGAGGAACTAATTTGAGAGTTCAGGGGAACCAGCAGACAACAAAAAACCTGTACAAATTTCAGAGGCAGAGATGGAGAGGAAATGCTGCAGCTTACACTCCTTAAGCAGAAAGACCCAGGTGCGTGCACATGCATGTAAGAAAGCAGCAGAGACAGAGGTTAAAATCTTGAACTGAACAGAAATACAAGCTTGGAACATCAGCAGAGAGAGGCCACTCCAGTTTTACGAGTGGACAAAATTACAATGAGGCAGGGACGGTGGGAAGAGGTGGACAGGGTCATAAAATAGACACACAAAAACAAACCCTGAAGCTGGTGTACAGGGTAAACTCATGAGATCATAAGAAAAGCTCTGTCAGCAATGCAAGAAAAGACAAAGACAGCAGAACTTAAGATGAAATCTCTCAAAAAGAAACCAAAACTGGTTATTGCAAGGTCAATTACAAAGTCAAGAAAGGTAACCTTTGATCACAACCAAGATGGAGAGCAGTGGGGGCTATTAAGAAAGCCCTTGAGAAGTAAATCACGGAGACAGACTAAATTGGCAGAGGGCTGGGAGGCAAAAGCTCCAGACAGAGCATCCCATGGGGCTTGCAGAGGACACAGCAGCTGCTGGAGGAGGAGGGGATAAAGCAGCTTTGCTTTGAGGGAGAGAGGCTAAGAGTAGGAAAACAAATGACAGAGACAAGGGGAAAGTAGTTGGGACCCTTAGGACAAGCAAAAGGGTTAGGAATTCTACCTTTGTGAGAAGCATGGAGAAGGAAAGCAGGACAGAGGAGGCCAGCAGGTGAAGACAGACCCTCATTTGGATGCCAATTCTCTTCATAAAGTTGCTCCAGTTTGAGAAGCAAATCTGAAGGTGAAGAAGGGGCTATTCAAGCTTGGGGGGAATTCCACCACCAGCGTTCAGTAACACAAAAGTTCAAAGTGTTTACGAGGAACAAGGCAGGGGGAAGAGGCCAATTTCTGAGATGGTCAGTGTGGTCAGAAGACTCACGGCAGCCTCGCACCATTGCATGACAGCAGGAGCAGAAGCAGCAGATGGTGGGGCTGGAGATGGGAGAGAGGGCAGAAAAAGCGTCTCAGGGATGGGGGAGATGCCATTGCATTGGTGGTGTGAACAGCTGTGGGGCAGAAATATGGATAAAAGAGGAGTGGGGGGAAATCCAAGTCTGTGGTGCACAAAAAAAAGCAGCACCAGTGGTGGGGGAGGAGGAAAACAAAGACCCTGAAGGGGAGGAGCAGTGCTGACTGAAACCAAGACATGCAAAAACCTGGCTGGCAAACCACGTACCTCGTTATGGCATGGCTGATCCAGGCACGGGGAGGAATGATCTGGAATAACCAACAAGAGGGGCCCCAGCCTTCAGCACCAGGACAGGAACCACACACGAGAGATGTGACAGAGAAAAGGACGTGACCTTAACGACTGCAAGTCTCATTTGATGGATGGAGTCTGGGAAAAGCTGCAAGTTGGATTTTTTCAGGATTACAGCATCAGCTCAGCAACACCACACCTCAGGCACCAGTCCAAATGCCCTTCTGCCTCCCAGAGCAGAACATCTTGGCATCCATGAGATGAGATGGGGCAGCACAGCCCGAGAGATGCTCCAAAGGTGATACACCCTGATTCCAGCAAGAGCAGACTTGCCACTCTGTAGGGCTGCAGGTTTACCTGAAGGTCTGAAAGAGAGCAGAATCCCAGCTTCTAGACACAGGGAATGTGTTTGAGGGCAACTAAACAGCATTTGCCTCTAAACAAAAAAAACCTTTCCTAATCAGCTGAGAAAAGGAAGGGAGCAGGATGAGGGAAATCTTTGCTGATAGACCACTGTGAGTATCCTGCCTACACTCCCTGATGAGCAGATGTATGCAGAAGTTTTCATCTTCAGCTACTTACTTAGCAAAGCCTAGTCCCCTCTGATCAGAGAGTTAAGGAAAGGCTTACACAGCTACCAGGGAGGGAGGGTTTTATTTATCTGATTTCAACATGCCCAAGTTATCAGACTCTAGAGGAATTCAATTAATGAGAATAAAACTCTTGTTTGATGCAAGTCTGGAAGGGTGCAGTGGGTTGGTTTTTTTCCTGTAAATAGCTGCACCCCAGAGATTTTACACTGATTATAAGCTTTAACAGCGACCGACTGATGCAAGCTGAGCAGATACAGCAGCTGCACCAAAACACCACACACACACTCTGGATCTGTCGGGGACTGACAGAGCTGGAGACCGGCACCAAGGGGGAGAAGGGAGGGCTGCAAGGACAGCAATCCCAAAGGAGCTGCTGAGGGCATCCCCCTCCTCACCTCATGGTGCAGAGGGCTGGCACGGGTTGCAACCACAAGCACAGCTTCTGGAGTACCTGCCTGCAGCAGCTGGGAAATATCACCTCCCAAAACGAAGGCAAAATTAAATGTCTTGCACGGGCCCCACAGGCACCTCCTGGTCCATGTCCCAAAGCACACAGAAGCCACCCCTTAACCCAAGCCAGGCCATCCCTGGCTGGGAAGGTGCCCCCATGCCCACACAGCCGCCTGCTCCCTGCCAGGGGCACCTGGGGCTTGTTCAGGGCTTTCTGCCACCACAGCATCCCTCTGGGTCCCCAGTGAGGAGGGAGGATGAGCCGTGGGGGCAGCAGGGATGAGGGGATCACGGCACACACTGCCTTGGATTCCTGCCTCAGGCCAGGTCACTCCAGGGAAAGGCACCAAGCTGTCACCACCTGGGACTGGGCTGTGTCTGTCCCCACTGGCTCTGCCCTCTCACCCACGGCCACCCAGTGAAGGGGCACAAATGGGGCACAATCTGTCTCCCAAGGGCTGGCCCCAACATTGAAAATGTGGGAATGGTCACGCCTGGGCTCAGTTGGCCTCCAGCAGTGTGAAAGAGGAGGAAAGAAAGAATTCTGATGGCAATATAGGCTTTGGAGAATTTTACTCATCTAATCCTCTCCTAAGGTTGGCCAGCTGGCTTTAAAGGGAACAGACGGAGGAACATTACAAATCACTGAACCGATGGGGACCAAGCACAGGGCACAAAACTCTTCTCATACAAACGTTTCTTTTTAAATCCTGCCATGAAGATAAGCTCAGCTCCCAACACTCTCCCAGGCGGTGCTAGTCCTAGGAGATTTACCCAATGTTTATTCAATGCACATTTCTCCAAAACCCACATGGTACACCCAGCCAGGAAACCGAACAAACATCCATAATTTCCTTTGACACCTCCTAGCTACACTGTTCTGACAAAAGCAACCAGAGCCATCCAGTACCACTGCGTGCCAAAAAAAAAAGAAAAAAAAAGAAAAAAAAAAGGAGAAAGAATCCCTCTGTTATCCCTGTTTCCTTACTAAACCCTTTCAACATAGCAAGCCAGGAAGAGGGAGGAATCACAGGCTGAACCAGCCAGATTCCATCAGCTGGTTAAGACAGCACCAATAATACCTCCTGGCTGTATACTTGGGAAAGACATGTAGGTGTTTCTATAGTCTACTTACACAGAAACCTCAGGAACTCTCCCCTCTCTTCCCTAAGGGAGATTCAAGACATTTGAGGTTTAACAGCTGCAACAAACAGCGTCCTCTTACTAGAGAAAATATTCAGGAACAAGATAACAAGAGACACGGTTACTGAAACAGGATGAAAACATGGAAAAAGCCTCTGGGGTCTAAGTGCTGCCCTAATGACTGCAGACTGCTACTCAGAAAATCTGAATTCAAGTATACAGCTCTCATCACCACTTGCAGATCAAATAGGAATGGCAAGATGCAAATCTTGCTGCCTGCAAAAGAAGTAATCTAAGACACCATTTGTGAGCAACCCGCTAGCAGTGCCACAGCCCCTGCAAACACAAAGAAATAAAATCCTGCAAATGCCCTTGATCTTGCATTCATTCCCCAATAGATTACTGTGCTGAACCCAAACATCACCACTTTAATGTCTGGAGCGTTGAGGGCACAGTTATTATTACACATGAAATAGCAAGGGTATATACTCTCTATTCAAATTCGACTGCAGACATGGCAGATGGGTTAAAAAGATGAGTTAGAAGGAAAATAATGCCAACTATTCTCTTTAAAGTAGTTTTAAGACCAGTATCTTATTTATTTCACAGCCAAGAGGTAAAGCAATTCTACAAAGCCAACTCAAAATTAGCAGATATATTTTCCCTTTACATTAGGAAAGAATGCAGATGCTAAACCTATTATATAGACAGTGAAGTGTCATCAGAGCAAAGAAGGCAAAAATAGCTAAGTTATCTGTAAGATGACTAAGCAAATGGATTTTCAAAAATATGCTTTCAAATATGACACCCTTTTCTTAGAGCTGCATACATCCGTTTAGCTTTGTTAATTTCTCAATTCTTTCTTTTGATAATTTATTTTTAGCCTCCCACTAGCACACTTCCCCAGAAGCCTCACTTCACCCTACCCACACTCAAGATTTGCATCCACATACGGAGGATGATTTAGAAAATGATGCTGATCACCCCAGTAACTATGGAGAATCTCTACTGCAGCACTTTTAAGATCACGTACATGCATTTCTTTCACATCTGCCCATCACACTGGAAAACTAGACTCCTGCTGTCTCCCACTCTCATTTCTACCCCCTCTTTATCATCCCCACCTATAGCTCAGGGGTTTTCCTGGCTCCACTGGTACCTTCCAGGACTCATGAACCCTCCTTTCTCCTTGCTCACATCATTTTTGCAAGTAAGAAACAGCCCACCTCTTTCCCAGGCCAGGAGGAGAAGGCTGCATGATGCCAGGAACAGCAGTGGTTAGAGGAATGGGAGCAGCAGAGCTCCTGCAGCTGTGGTGGGGACCACACTCCCCAGCACATCTCCTTACCACATGTGCTGCCAGCAGCCAGGTTTAGAGGCTGCTGTTAGCAGTTATGCTCATGCTCCTCTGCACATCTCTGTGTATCAGCAAGACCCAGTTATCTCCGTAAGGAAAATTACCCTTTACTCAGATTGCATCTCTTCAGGGACATAGCGAATCTTTTGGCACCCACACAACTGCAGCCTCTGGTAATCTACATTTTTGAGGTAACAGCAGTAGTTGGTACTTGGCCAAACCTCCCACTGAGTCATTTTTCTACCACGCCAAAGCCCTGCATATGGCTCCCCTTTGATGCTTCCTCACGGAGGGATGGGTACCCTAAAGAGGGTGATTAAACACTGGAATGGGCTGCCCAGGGAGGTGGTGGATCACCACCCCTGAAGGTGTCTAAGCACCACTGGACACAGCACTCAGTGCCACTGTCTGGTTGATGTGGTGGTGTTTGGTCACAGGGCATTTCCAGCCTAATTGATTCTGTGATTCTGAGGCAGCTCCTGCTGTTTGCTGCCAGGAACCCAGCCCTGAGCCTCCAGGAGCCCAGCACACAGCCCTGGGATCCCCTTCCCAGCAAGTGGGCTTCCAAGGCTCAAACCCATTACACTGAGATCATCAGGATGCTCTCAGTAATGTATCCCAGTGGATCTGCCAGAGCAGCTATCAGGCATTTGACACACAGCAAATCTTGCCTCATACTCACCCCTCTCCCCTCTACACTCTCCCCCAAAACAAGCCAGCCTAAAAAAACCAAGGGGATCCAGATAAGAGCTAAAAGAAGAGTGACAGCAGCTTAACAGTGGCAGGCTTCTGAGAAGAGGTGACAAGATCAGCCTCATCAAGATCAGCCCTTCGTCTCCCCTGCACTACCCCATGGTGCTCAGGGCAGTCTCAGCTAGCTTTCCCCACTGCTCCAGAAGGAAACAAACCCCCTTCCCACAAGACATTTGCAGCCACATTCTTCCCTGCAAAGACTGAAAGAAAGAAAATCAGCTCAAACACCATAGCCAGGCACAAATCAGAATAATCACTGAGTAAGTGCTGCCCTTCCTTCACTTGGCAGGCACAGGGAAGCATCTGCAGAGGGACCCTGCAGGCACAACTGGAAAATTCAAGAGGAGTGAATGAGGTGTAAGAGCAGCAGAAAATAAAAACAAAAACTAGCCATCTCAGGCAAGACTTATACACAGAACCAAGACAGGGTCCCTCTATGCTCTAATGATGACAGCAGTATCTGAGAAATCACCTCCAAACACTTCTCCCTCACGGGTAGGCAAGGGGAATAGGTGAGATAAAAAGCAACGTGAGATGAGAAAAGCATGTCTTGATATCTAAATATGAAGATGAGCAGATAGATTTACACCCTCCTTGCAGCCCTTTGGACTCTGGACAAATTTTGCCCCTCTGGAGTACAGGTATCTGAAGCTGGACTCTGAGTCCTACTTGCAGGAAAGTCACCTGAAGCTGATCGTGTTCAAGTCCAACTCATTTACAGCAGAAAGGAGTAAGTGCTTGGCAAACTTCAGGCATTTGGCAGCTACACACTCGAGATTAGATTTAACTGCCAGCTAGCTCATGGCATGGGACTGATTAGACCTAACAGCTCCTAACATGCCAGCGACCCATAGATAACTGTGCTGCTGTACTGCTGATGGCTGGCATGAATCACAGCCACATGGGCTGTGCCCCACTAGCCTAATGGGGTGGCAAGGACAGCTCTCATTCATGTAGGATAAGCAAGGCAGCTTGTGCAGGTAAGTAACACCACCTGCACAAGTAAAAATCAATTTTCTTCTCTTTCCGTAACACTAAGAGTGAAATCAATCAGGGCACAACAATCTCTTCCATGCTGCGTTTTCTTCCATGTATAAGGAAAAAAGCAGCCTGTTTGCTTACAGACGGCAAGTCCTCAGCCCTAACTCTGTGCGTTTCCTCCCCAAAAGATCCCATGACACGTTCTAAGTTACTTTCTCTACTTCAAGCAGCCACGAACAGAGACAGAGCAGCTTGCCTACAATTATATCACAAGTCAGAAGAAAGCAGGGCAATTTGCACGCTGTGACTCCTGCTGTAGGCACTGGATAACACCGCAGGCAGAAAGGTCAAGCCCTTCAGCAGGAGCTCCCAAGATATTGTCTGCAGGCCACAAACAGCCAGCAGAAAGCTGGGAGATGGCACCACGCCAGCCCAATTTCTCCTGGTATCCATGTCCTTCCTTGGAAAGCGCCTCAGCACCTGGCAGGGAGGTGAAGCAATCATCCCCCACAGGATGGAGCAAACATCCCTCCTCCGTAATGGGATTAGACAGCAGAGCAGCAAAACAGAGTACAGGAACCTCCAGGAGAGGAAAGCAAAGCCTGACAGCCTGTTCAGGAGGGTGGATGAAGCTGAGGGCCAAGGATTGTGTGAGAGGGGAAGGAGCAGAAAGCACTGAGTCAGGCAGATGAGATGAGATTAAATGAAATGATATGGTGAGAGGGGGGCAGAGCACTTTGAAAGCACACCGGAGGTAAAGGCATTCAGATAATTGCTCAGAACGGAATAAATATTAGTAAGTACTATAATTACCTCCAACACTTCACAAAGCTGCAAGAAGAAATATGACGAGAGGCTGGCACACAGATGCTTGTTGGGAAGCTCCTATTTCAAGCTATCAAGAAGGAACCAACAAGGCCTGACACCCAGGTTGGTAATTTCAGCTTGGCAGCCAGCCAGAGCCCTTTGGCTGGATCCTAGGTACTGGGTAACTCGAGTTAATAAGTGCCAGATTCCAGCAGTATGATTTTCCAGAGTACTGAGCTTCTGGATGACTTCTGGCAACAAACAACTGCCTTCTCATACTCATACTCAAGGTCCTGCTTCCCTTTCAGAGAGATTTGGAGGAAACTGGGTAGATTCTGATGTTCATGGTGCTGATGCTGAATGGAGGCAAAATGATTAATTCAGGATGACAAAAGCTCAATTTATCTAAGCAGCCAAATCTTAATAACCTTGCTGTCACGAGAGATCAGAGCCCTTCCTTCCCAAAGAAGCAACCAAAAACTCTGCTATTTTGGGGCTCAGTATCTCATCTTCAAGCCTCCATTTCTCTAAAAGCTTCAGAAACCACCCATTTCACAGCAGCCTGGGTCAGTGCTGAGCTTCTCAAAGACAGAACAGACATTTAGAACTACAGACTGTTGAAAAATAGATCTACCTCACCCCCTGCTCCCATCTCCCTTTGACAAGCTTATCAACTTCCATACAAAGCCCAAAAGCCATAAAAGTGACAGCAGGCAGACACATCAAGAATGCAATGCAGGAAGAGCAATAAAAAAAAAAACACCCCAAAAATCCCCCAGATGTACCACCATTCCCTGTTATTCCCCCTGTAATCACAATGACTCCAGAGGGGAACATATTTGCTGGGAAGCAAAACTAGCAGCTTCTGTGAGCAGAGTAGGGAACACCAGGCAAATGACAGCAATTCCAGACTCATGCCATTAGTTAAAAAAACCTCCAAAACTTAGCAGTGCCACAACAGCTATCAAAAATCACCTCCAAGCACATCAGAGCCTGATGAGCTGTTTTGCAAGGGGCAGAAAAACAATATCCAGAGTAGCAAAGGAAAAACTGTCATTAGTGCAATGCTTGACAGTGCCAATGGCTGTGCAGCTGCCCCAGATGCTGCTCTGGATCCCAACTTTGTCACCAGAAACTGCACTGGAATCTCCTTATTCCTGCATGTCAGTGGCAACCTCATCCCCTCCTGATCAGTGAAGTCTTGAGTCTGCCAAAATGAGAAGAGACAGGAGAAGTGCTAGATGATATTTCAAGTCCCAGATGGAATCAATATCTTGTTTGGAAAGAAGTCAACCAAGTAGAGTGGTAAGTACACTGCTCAGCAACAAGACAAATACAGACAGATCCTCACTATCTGAGTTTCTTCTGTACTCCAGACTCTTTGACACTTGAAAAGCTATGGGCATGCTGTAGGGCCTGGCATTTGGCAAGATCCATCCTTCAGAGCCTGTTCTCCTCTATCTTTCTTACCAGCTGGTTCTCCACCTTCCTTCTCCTCCTAATGCTTTCCCTTGGCTCATCTTTTTTTCCAGCCTGAAGAAGAAAAGGCTCCAGGGAAACAACACTACAGCCTTTCAGTACTCAAAGGGGGCTTATAAAAAGATGGAGAACAACTTTATGGATGGCCAGGCAGTGATAGGACAAGCGGGAACAGTTTTAAATGAAAAAAGGGAGATTTAGATTAGATGTGAGGAGGAAATTCTTTACTCAGAGGGTGCTGAGGCTCTGGAACAGGCTGCCTAGGGAAGCTGTGGATGCCTCATCCCTGAAGTACTCAAGACCAAGTTAGATGGGCCCTGAGCATCCCTGTCCGTGGCAGGGAGGAGGTGTAGAACTACATATTCTTTAAGGTCCCTTCCAACCCAAATCATTCCATCAGTCTGTGATCCTTTACTCACTCCTGCACTCAACAGTCCACCACCTCTTCCTGGAAATGGACCCAGAAACAGCTTGCAGCACAGGAGTAAAATCAGGAAAGAGAAGCCTTAGCAGGGCTGAGGCAGCAATTTCAGCCAGAAACTACAGATTAAACACTAAGCAGGACAGAGCAGGCAGCCTCTGTCAGGAGCTGCTAACACTTAAGAGAGTGGCTGGATCAAACTCTGGACTCAGTGGAGGGCTGAGTAACTGCTCACACATCCTTGGACCCACAGTAATGAGGCCCTGGGACATGGAGCATGCACAGCCCAACAATGGGGAAACCCAGCCAGATGAACTTGCCATGCCCTCCTGCCACCTGCCTCCCCAGCACCCCCCCTTCCCCTGGGACCCCACATGAAAAACAGATCTGCTTTCATGTCAGATGCACACACACAGCTCCTCTGTGAATTCACTGCGTTTGCCAAGTTAGCTTTGAGATCAGCCAGGTCCCTCAACTGGTCCTCATGTGAGCACCCTGATCTGGACCTTCCCCTGGAACATCTCCTTCAGGAGCACCCCTGCTTTCTGGCATGTGTTTAAGTACTGTGCAGCAATGGTACAAGTCCTGAGTGTCAAAGCCTCTCCCTTTCCAAGAAAGGCTTCCCATCACTCAGCTGACATGGTCTGATTTTGTGCTCGTGGCCAATTACTTACCAAAATGTGACTTTAGCAACAGCCAGAAAGGCAAGACTTCCTCTTGTCTCATTGCCACTTGCTAATTAAACCTTACTAGAAAGAGCTTAGTGACTTACATCATTTGAAACATGTTCCTGACAGAGACAGGGTGAGCAAGAGGTTAGAGCTGGGCATGACACAGATGAACAGACACCCCAGACCCACCGAAGGCAGCTGCAGACTCAATTTCTTTGCCTTGCAATGTGATCAAACCCAGCTTTGTCAGGAAAGGCTCCATCTTAGGGTCCCCATGGCTGATAAGAAACAGATGCTGAACGTCTCCTGATATTCTCCCACAGAAAACTATTCCTTAAGAAGATTTTATACCACTAGGAAAGAAATGCCAATATAAAAATGGAGTCAAAACCAATTTAGCAGGTTATCATTAAGAAGTATTTAGGAACTTCAAAGCCAGAGGTAAATCACAATACAGCAGTTTTCCAGACATTGGCTGGAGGGCCTAAACGTCCTTGATACCAGCAGACAAGTCAAATCATGAGCTGAGCAACCCTAGCAACAATAAGAAAAACCTATTGTGCTCAAAAATCTTCCCCTTCCTTTCAGGTGATTTTCTCAGTGCTTTAAGTTCCTGGGCAGGAATCCTGCAGCAATCCTACAGATTTCTAACTATCAGACAGCAGAGAGAACTATTTCAGTTTATAGCACTCTGATTCACCCTAGGTAAACCAATGAAAACACCTCTGGCTTCAAACTAGGTATAACCTTTAAACAAATGACTGAACCCATGACCAGTGTTGTATGGATAAGAAAGAAACCAAGAGAGACCAAACCAAAAAACTTTAAAAGGTTTGGTTTTTTTTTCCAAAAAGGCAATTTCCTGGTTAAAAATAAAACCAACTCAAAAAGCCTCCCAACAGTGAAGTGATGTTCTCCCTGTGACCCTCTCTCTCCCACCCCCTTGCCTGTGGTCTGCAGCACTGTTTATTCTGCCTTTCAGTTTATATAATGGGTCTGGTAGAAGCGTTCTAAGTACACATTCGATTTGCAATAAAAACTGCTTTAATAAAGGCATCTAACTTGACGGGAGGTCAACTAAAAGACAACAATTCGCATAAACCAAAACCTCCTGTGTAAATAAACAGGATTTGCAGGAGCCTCAGGATGTCAGACAGTCTGGCCAAGACTGCAGGGAGGGAGCCTGCCCACTAAGAATCACATTTGGGGATGTGCAGGAGCAGAGCCTGCCAGCCCAGCTCCGATGGCTGCAGCAGTGTCCCCACCTTGGGGACACCAGAGAGCCACCTCAACCCCACGCAGACACGAGGCAATGGCCAGGGCCATCTGCAGGACATGCTCAGCACACTGCCCAAATACAGCAGTCACAGCCCCCTGGATCAGTGCAGATCTGGCACTGCACACCACGGTGACCCCGAGGCAGCAAACACAGCCACGAGGGCAGCAGAAGTGGCTCCCAGAAGGAAGCTTGCAGCAGAGGACTTGGGGCAGATGCAGATGGAGAAAGCACAGCCTTGGCCAGTGCTGCTAACAAAGCACTGAGGAGCAGATGAGGCGCCAGCAACATCCCTGGGCCTCGAGCTGTGGTAAACAAAAACAACCCCTAATCCCCTGTGTGCAAACACCCATTACACTGATTTGTCCATATGTTCCCCTGCAGCCAAGCAGCCCTCAGGTCAATGCTGCACCTAGATTGAGTGTCAGCCTCTGGCCTCCTCTGTGTGCCTGGGCTGGCAGCAGAAGAGCAGGAGGGTGCAGGAGCAGAATTCTTGCTCGCTGCTGCTTTCCTTCCCCTCAGGGAGACAGGTCTGGAAGAGCATCCATCCCTTCATCCTCCAAGAGTCACCCTGGCATGGGTACCTCACTCCAGCGTGCCACTCACAAGGGAGCTGCAGTTTGGAGACCTTACGCATGCTCTGCTCCCCTCTAGGAATCGCAAATAAATCACCAATTACTATGCATGAATAGAGAGAGGAAGAGGGTAATGAGTCTATGTACATATATACATATGCAATGTTTGAACACAAAGAGCTGTAAATTGCATTCACAGGTGGTATTCTGGAGACTGCAAGAGACTCTGAAAGCAGAACTATTCATAAACCAGTCACTGACATGAATGAGTTCAGCGTTCCCAAGAAGCCTATTGTGTTTCCTATATATTACACTATAAATATGAGAAGTATCAGACTTTGCATCCCTGGAAAAAAAAAAAAGGAGGTAAATCTTGCAACTACACATAGGATTAGCACTGGCTGGCACAAGTATTAATGGTCTCATTGCTGCATGAGGATTATTTACAGCACTTGCTCTATTTTCCCATTTTGTACTTGCTGTGATGAAGTGCCACTTGTTTAAAGAACCCTGTAACAAACACTGCAGCAAGAGAGGGAGAAAAAACCAACGGAGATCTACAAATGTTACACCCACATGCCAGATGTGGGCTTTCAGACCCTAGTTTCACATTTACTTGGATTTTGGTAGGTAGTTAACGCTTGATATATTATAATAAATCCTCCACCATCTCTTTCCATAGCCACAGTTCCTCCTTCAGTGATCCTAATGAGTTTGCAGAAGGGGAAGGGAAGAATGAGTTGCATTCATTTTTATGCATATTTGACCCTAAGTATCTTATCCCCATATTCCAGCATTAACGTTACTTGTTTGGGAAGCAACAGTCCTCTTCTAGTCAGGTTACAAAACAGGCAATTTTACTCCACTAAGTCAAATGATGTCTCAGCTTTACAAGGAGCAACCTAAAGCACTTCTGTGAGACTCGTGGCTTTGAGGCACTGTCACACATCCCCAGCTTTATTAAAACTGGCAGCTGGGCAAATGCAGACGGAGCCGCTAAAGAAGTCCAGGTGAAAAGAAGGAAAAGTAACTCCAGGCACACACGTGGTACATCCCACCCTTAAAAACAGCCTCACGCTCAGCACAATGAGGCCAGCACGGTGTTTTTAGGAACTAGATACATCCATGGGATCTGGGGACCACTGAAAAGCCACCGATCCTCCAAAGCGACAGATGACACCTCACAGCTTGTCCCCCGGGGAGGACGAGGACAGGATAGAGCCAGTTTTAGGTCAAACGCAGAAAGGTAATTCCTGCAAGCAGGGGGTCGGGGGCAGCCTCGGCAGCGGGCAGGGCTCCGGGTGAGCACCAGCACGGGGTGTGAGAGGCAGGGCTGGTGGGTCCCAGCAGCAGGAGGGATGCCCTGGGCAGCAGGAGGGATGCCCTGGGCAAGCAGCAGGGATGCCCCCGGAGCAGCAGGGATGCACTGGGCAGGAGGAGGGATGCCCTGGGCAAGCAGCAGGGATGCCCTGGGCAAGCAGCAGGGATGCCCTGGGCAAACAGGAGGGATGCCCTGGCCGAGCAGCAGGGATGCCCTGGGCAGCAGCAGGGATGCCCTGGCCGAGCAGCAGGAGGGATGCCCCGAGCAGCAGGAGGGATGCCCCGGGCAGCAGCAGCAGGGATGCCCCGGAGCAGCAGGGATGCCCTGGGCACCAGCAGGGATGCACTGGGCAGCAGCAGGGATGCCCCCGGAGCAGCAGGGATGCCCTGGAGCAGCAGGGATGCCCCGGGCAGCAGCAGGGATGCCCCCGGAGCAGCAGGGATGCCCTCTGCCGCTCCTCCGCCGCAGCAGCTGGGCGTGCTCCGGAGGGAGCGCGCACCGACCCACAGACCCGAGAGCTCCATATTAGGAATCCCTAATCCAGAATGGTGTTATTGTTCTTTCAGCAGCAGAGACGGAGCGTGCGAAGAAGCCGAGGCAGCAAGAGCTGTGCCCTTCGCCTACACCCATCTTGCGGGCTCCCTTCACTCACGGAGCAAAGGCACCCTGGATAAACTTAGCTCGGAGATGCCTTTTTTCCCAGGGAACCCATGGAAGCAAGCTAGTGGTTAGGGGAAGTTTGAACCATCCCCAAAACCATTTCAAAGAGTTCGCTCGCTCTCTTTGCTAAAGACAGGCAGAGCCATGAAAAAAAAAAAAGAAAAAAAAAAGACAAATGCACAAATTACAGACATGGAAGTGTAACTGCAATTCTCGTAGAGATCTTGTTTCCAAATTGGCAGAGCAGGTACGTATGTGACAATTCTCAAGACAGTAAAATTGCCAGCCCTGCCGCTTCTTCCCTCAATAGCATTAATGCTAGCAGAAAAATCATACCAGTGAAAAGGCAAATCAAAACAGCTCCGAGGTTGCTCGGCACAAACACATGCAGAAAGCAGCGTGAGGATGCCGTGCTGTATTTTCCACAAATGCTCCTATCAACCCATCAGTACTTAAACCTCGCACATGGTCTGCAGCAAAAAGCGTAGAGGCGTTTTAACTGCCTCGCATTCTGCTTTTCCCGAATTTGTGGGAAGGGATCTCGCGTTTCCGCAGCATCTCTCACCCAGCCCTGGGATCCCAAAGGACTTTACAGAAGTGCACACAGTCGTGCCTGGGGCAGGCACTCGTGGGACGGGACAAAACCACGCGTTTAACGGTTCACGGGGTACAAAACGCCGGCAGAGGGAAGGGACTACAGCGGGACTTCGAGAGGCAGCACAAAGCAATCAAATTGCATTTCACGGCAGCAGGGACTGCCTTCCCCCTACATTTCAACGCGCTCTTCCAGAGCCAAGCAGAGCACTTTGTTTCTGCAGCCTACCTTACCCCAGGCATTTTCTCTGCTTTCATTGTGCAAGCTCAGCACAGACCCGTGTAACTCCCTACCCTTACGGTTCCCCTCCGAGACACCCCCCGACCCCAGCAGCAGCCCCTGGACGGCCGCTCGCCTCCCCAAGTTGCAGCGGGAGCTCGCCCGGAGCCGGAGCTGCCCGTCCCCTCCGCTGCCGCGCCCCGGGGCACGGCGAGCAATGGTCACCGGCGTACTGCGCTGGAGATGAAACCCTGATTTATTTCACACATATCTAGATACACATATTTACGTGTTTTTTTTTTCTGCCACTCCTTCCTCCAACCACAGGAGCAGCGCGGGCAGTGACAACTCCAGGGGACAGGCGCTTGGCACTGACAAGGGCTGCTCCTCCC